>CM030358.1:21242038-21784538 GCA_017893485.1 Hemerocallis citrina
GAGTAGATAACTCGTGGGAGAAGCGTTGGCGTGACGGCCGCATTAGCCTGCTGAGATTTCGAACTGGCATGCCATTTTTTAGGCATAGGTCCGAGGTGCGAACTTTAGTGATCGGCGAGTATCGCGGATAGTTTTGGTTCGGGACGCCATGAGTGTTAAGGGTTGAACCAAGGCGTTAATTGCTTCCCGTCGAAGTCATGTGCCGATCAATGGGACGGAGGCCGTTAGATCTTCCAGAGCCACGTGGCTCTTTGCCACGTCAGATTTTGTGGACTTTTAGGAGTCGACACGTGACGATAATCATTCAAAGGATTGTCGCTCACGGAATTTGAGGGGACGACATATGCCGACGGTTCCGGAAGTAGCCAATCTCTATAAATTCGCCCCTTTTTACCATTGCGAGGGCTTACCTTCTTAATACCCGGGATTCCTCTAGTCGCAATTGTGATTCCGGATATGTCGACCGTAGAAATCGGTAGCTCAACCTCCTCAGACGACGACAGTGGACCATAGGACAGATCTTCGCGAGGGGGGTCGTCTGCAAGTTCGTCGAGTCGGTCTTCTTCACGGAGAAGCAGACCTTTGAATTCGGGATTAACACGCGAGGTCTTTGCCAGAGCCGGACATGGATATCGAAAAAATCTGCAGTTCTAAGGGGGAGGGTCATGATCAAGTAGAGAAGGAGACGAGAACCGGTGAGGTCAGAAATAGTTTGGTGAAAGAGGATCGAGAATTACCCCCACGTGTTAGAAGATGGAGGTGATCAAGGGGGTGAAGATCGATCGACGGAAGGCGAGGAGAGACCTATAAGCGATCTCGAAGAGGCGGCGCCAGAAGTCTAGATCTTGTCGGTTGTGGGTCCCTGTAGACCAGGATCATCGATGCCTGGGAGGGATTCAGCTTCCCCTTGATCAAGCGCTCCAGCATACGGAGTCTATTCAAAGATACCCGGAAGATGCGAGGGATGAGCCTGGCTTCGTTCTATCTTCATCGAGTATATCGATAACAGATGTGGATAAGGTGAAAAGCATCTTGTCCGTTAATGAACTTGGGTCGCATCGGGCGGTTTATCGTATTCCTTCTCAATTTGAGTTGATGCTTCCACACTCTGGCCTTCGTCAAAGTGCCCATCATCCAGGGTCATTGTGTATAATGAATTTCGATATGTTCCACTTGAGCCTGCATCTTCCTCTCCATCCTTTTATAAAGGAGGTGTTGAACTGGGCGGGCTTGAGCCCTATGCAGTATGCGCCGAACTCATGAAAGCAGTTGACGAGCTTCATCGTGGTCTGTCGCGAGAGAGGGATTCCTCTCCACCTCAAATATTTTCAAGCATGTTTGGGTTTTAGGGTGCTGCCTAGTCACCCCTATCACTGGTATATCTCGCCGCATCGGGGATACCAAGTGGTGCATGGCCATCCCGATTCCATCAAAGGTTGGAAGAAGAAATACTTTATCATCTGGGATACTGAACCGTGTGACATCCCCACCAAATGGTTGTACGAGGGCCCACCGAAGAAGGATGCCCATACGTCCCACGACCTGAGCTCGGAGGAGAGCATCGAGTTTCAGAGACTCTCTGAGAAGGGCGCTAGTATCGACTGACCACAAATGTCGGAGGAGAGATGTAACACCCCGTATTTGTAGAGTATATAAAGAAATATAAGAGAAATATTAAATAGATATATATGGATTATTGGAATGATCTATATAGATTTCTATTGGCTATGGAATAAATGGATTAATTAGGAGAGCCTATAGAGAAGAGTATGAGGCTTAAGTATTAATGAAGAAAATTAAATTGAAGAGAAAGAAAGAGAGGAAGTGGGTGCTGTGCATGTGCTGACGTGGCTTGGGCGTGGGTATTTAGTCCCACATAGCCAAGATTGAGAGAGAGAAAAATGGATAAATAGTAAGGCCAAGGATCAAGAGACACCTAATAGCCCGGACACCTTTTGTAAGGCCAGCCTGTGGTTGGCAGTGGACTAGAATTTATTTATGTGTGTACGAGTTGGGTACGGGGCGTTACAGATTGTATCAGAACCAACTTTCAACACTGAATGTAGAACTTGTATATATGTGATGCGTAAGACCATTGATGGGCAGCGATTGTACTGGATCAAGGAGACATTCTACATTCGACTAGAAAGATGAATCATGTGCTAGATTGCACGTCCCGTATTCAGCGAGGACGCTGAATTCTTAAGAGATGGTGAATGTAACACCTTGTATGTGTGGGCAGTGGATTATGATTTATTTGTGTGCGTACGAGTTGGGTATGGGCTTTACAAAAGATTGGTCGACACAGGCCTAAGTTTCGTTGGCTTGCGTAAGTTCCTTTTCTTTCGTCTTATTGTACTGGTATGTTGTCTTATATGACATCTGATTTTCTTAGCAAGTGCTGGTGTGATGATTGCCCTAGTGTCGGAGCCTCAGGGGCGTTGACAATCGACTGAAAGGATAAGAGGAAGATCGAGACACCCGCCTCGGAGCACTTGCCGAAAAAACCCAAATCTTTGGAGGTTCGTGGCTCGAAGGAGGCCTCGAGCGGACGACCGGGCGAAAGGTTGTTGAGGGTCGGCGATGAGGTTGTGGGGTTATCTGGACTAGATCGGTCGACGAGGGAGTTTGGTTCCATCGTGGAGTCGGAGGTGGCTCGGAAAGTAATGAGAACCTTGCTCGTCCGAGGGACCGGGAGGCTCTCGCCCAAGAGACCATAAACTCGTGTTTTCTTGTTTTTCTCATTGGGTCGTACTGGTAAGTGTTCAAGTGTTTTGCCATGTAAATGTGATTGTTCCTTGCTAACATTTCGGGTTTTCCTTATAGGATACCCTCTATGGTGCCGAGATGAAGAGGCAGTATGAATTTGATGAGGAAGAAGAGGTTATTAAGTTGGTTGTGTTCGTGTGTTCATAAGGGTTTTTGAGGAGGATTGGGGTGGATGAGGAGGAGGAGGGTGGGGTGAGGAAAAATGTGGAGTTGGTTGCGTTTAAGGATGCGGAGAAGAGGGTTGGTGGGTTGGTGGTTAAGAAGGCGAAGTCTGTAGTGAAGCATCGAGGTGTGGAGAGCGAGGTGCACGAGGGGTAGGGGGGGGGGGGTGAGGAACAGAGTGGAATTGGGTTGGAGGCGCTTTGCTAGAGCTACGAGGGCAAGGATAATGAAAGCGAATAATCAATATATAATTTGCATTTGAAGGTGTTTCTGGTATATTTCTATGTCAAACCTTTAGTTTTGGATTATTGCTCTTACAGAAAGATTTTAATTACATCTAGATATGGAATATAGAAATACAATGTAGCAACGATAATCGAAACATGATGAGTATGATCGAGATGCGCTATATTGATCGAATAGTCCATATGTTAATTGATGATTATTTTCTGGATTTTAGTATTTTGAATGTACCTATCTCTGTTTTAAAAGATGATAATGCTATATTCTTATATTATTTGAATTTCATATGGATGACCTTAATGTTATTCACTTATGAATTTCATGTCTCCACTGAATTTTATAAGATATTTATGGTCGTGTTCATATGTGGTTAGGAACAGAGATAGCGCAAATGCTGATTTCGTTAATTATCATTAATGAAACGATGACGGGATCATCTTTATTCTTAAGAAAGAAACTCAGTGTAATCTCAAATCAAGTTCTTATGGGAGCTAACATTTGAGATTTCACGAGTTCCTTACTTTCCTCTTCAATTTCCACTTGCGGAACACACCCTTAGTTTGTCTTTTGAAAGACCGTGATCAGGATCAATTGGAGGGTCTATTACTGTTGGTTTGTACGAATTATGATTACTGATGGTATAAGATGATAATCGAATGTCTGTCTGACATTCCAACTCCGACATGAAATTCCCTGAAGTCCCCTGTTTCCCTTTGTATTGTATATGTTGCAAATTTGAATGGAAATGCTTCTCTAGAGTGTAGACCTCTCGTGTCAAATGTAATCAAATTATATACTATGTCATTATTTGTTATTAAAGTCTCTTTTTGTTTCTTCCAGAATTATGATTGGAGAATTGATGTGGTCAATTTGACATGAAACTGATGTACTAATTAACATGGTCAAAACCTGATAAAAAAAAAATTAACATGGTCAAAACTCGAATGTTGACCAAGTCAGTCAAATTAGCATGGCAGAGTAGGGGTGGCAAACGTGCCGGGTCGACCCGCGACCCGTCTGTCTAACCCGGCCCATGAATTACCGGTTCGGGTTCAGATCGAACCCGTTAATAAAAACGGGTCGACCCGGGTCTTAAAAAGAACGAATTGAACCCGTTAAACCCGGCCCGATAACCTGCCCTACAGTACCCGACCCGCTCGCCTAACCCACGGGTCGACCCGCGGGTTGAAGACCGTTTGACCCGTACGCGTTCGACCCGCGGGTCCAACGGTCTTCACCGGGTCTACCGAGAGCTCAACGGCTCTTTTAGCCGTTAATTTGGTTTTTTTTTTTGTTTTTTTTATAATTTTTTCCCTATAAATACACCTAAAACCCACACTAAAAATTCACACCTTACTCTCTTTCTCTCTCCACTATTATTAATCAATTCATTTTAATTTTTGTGAAAAATTGAACAAAGAAGGTAGCAACATATAAACGATCAAACGACAAATTACGATCGTATCGAATTCAACATTCAATTACGTCTTCAAGTTTTCTACTCCTCCAAGTGATCAAACAAAGAAGCTCTCTTCAAGTCTTCAATTCCGGACTTCTACTTCTACTTCTATTTTTATTTTCACTCTCATTTTATATACGACTATTCGCGATGAACGGTATCAAAATTTCACAACCCTCTTCTTCTATTTTTATTTATTTTGTAGTTATAATTTTTTGTATCATATTTGTTTGTTGTTTTTTTTATCTTCTCTCTCACAACCCTCTTATTTTCTAGATTCTTTTTTGTAACTTATCACGCCTACATTGTATTTAATTTCTTCACATACGCTACTATATATATCAACATGTCTAGATCACGAGGTAGCGGCCGTAGCCAAAGTGGACAAGATTCCACAGGCACTTTCCGTAGGCCTCCAATTGTCCCATAAAATGAGTCTGCTGAAGAATACCATAATCCCATGACCCAACACATTGGTACACACGCTGATTTTGTAGGAGACATAGAATTAGAAGAAGAACCACAAACACAAGCAACTGAAACAACACAAGGGGCTAGTAGTAGGAAAACTAGAGGAGAAAGTAGTGATTGGCACAAATTTTATGATTATATTCCGGACGAAAATGTACCGGGTGTAGGTTTAAAAGTTTATAAAACATGTTCAAAGCCATACAAATGGAAGAGGGGTGAGTGCACGGGTACAATTAGACGACACATCCAAAATGTGCATAAAGAACTTCTTGTTGACCTACCCGGCCAACAAAAAATTCATCCTAGGACCGGTGTAGTTGATAGCCATTCTTATGATCCCGAACTTGTTCGTCGAAAAATGGCCTGATTAGTAATCAAGGAAGAGTTGCCATTTTCCTATCCCGAGAGTAGGGACTTAGAAAATTTTAATCAAACCACCTTAAACCCCTATTTTAAAAGAATCCCTAGGAATACTTGCAAATCGGATTGTTTTAAAATGTACAATGAAATGAGGAAAACTTTGATTGTAATTTTATGGAGTTTAACTTGTAGAGTTAGTTTAACCTTCCGATTATTGGACGAGTTGCAACAATATTCCAATGATGGGAATAACCTGTCATTGGATCGATAGTGATTGAATTCTTCAAAATGAATCATATCACTTGCCGCGTTGCCCTACCCCCATAGTGGCAATAAAATTGCAAACCGTATTATAGAAATTTGTGATGTTTTTCATATTCGCGATAAAATTATGTGTATAAGTTTTGATAATGCTTCTAACAACAATGCATCAATTAGTATTTTAAAAACTGCATTAAACCCTCCATCTGACAATATTTTTCATGTTAGATGTGCATGTCATATTTTAAATTTATGTGTTCAAGATGCATTAAAAATAGCCAAACCATATATAGTTAAAATTAGAAATTATGTACATTTTATTGCATTAAGTGGCACCATATTTCATGAATAGAAAGCTGGGTGTAAGCTTAATAATGTACCTTTTAGAAAATTTCCAAAGGATGTTAAACACCGATGGAACTCTACTTTTGATTTTCTACATGTTGTTACTGAATATAAAGAATGTGTAAATGATTTTCGTATTGCAAAAAATATGCAAAATTTTGAAATGACTCTCGTCGATTGGTATTATGTCGAATCTTTGTTAAAATTTTTAGAACCTTTTAAAACTGCAACTTTCAAGTTTTCAAAATCTTATGAATCTACTTCTAGTAGCATTTTTATTTCAATAGTTTCTATTATGCAAAATTTTAAAGAAATGATCGATGATGCTTTTGTTGGTGATATTGTAAAACCTGCATACACAAAATTTTTGAAGTATTTTAAACATCCTCCTATGTTGTATTGTGTTGCTACTGATATGGATCCTCGTATCAAATTAGAAGGTACGAAGAGTTTGATTGAAATATTTTTTGCATTACTTAGGCCAGATGAATCTGAAATTGATTGTGCAACATTTTTAGTTAAATTTGAATCGACATTAAATAACATGTATGATTATTATGATAGCATCTAGTAGTACAACTTTTTTAGTTAGTTCTTCTTCCGCTACTTCTAAAGGTAAGGATAAGAGTAAATTTGGTGATAGAACATTTAATTTACTTACTCAAATTCAATCAAAAAAACCTAGGACTAATCAACCAAATGAATTAAATTGGTATAATCAACAAGATTCCGAGTCTTTTACTTCTTCAGTAGATATTTTACAATGCTAGAAAGACCATGAACACACTTATAGTATTCTTAAATATATGGCTAAAGATCTACTAACTCCTTCTGTTTCTACAGTTGCTTCAGAAAGTGCTTCTACAGTTGCTTCAGAAAGTGCATTTTCTACAAGTGGCAGGATTCTAATTGATTACAGGAATCGCTTGAAGCCTCAATCGTTGGAGATGCTCGTCTGCACAGAAAACTGGTTAAAGGCCGAAGATAGGACTCGTGGAAAAGCGTTCGACACGTCCACCAGTGGGAGCACCTCGCCGGAATTACAACAACAACAACAATAGCAACCAAAATGAAAAATTCAAGACCAACAACAGCAAAAACAAATTAGAGACCAACAAATTGAAGACAATTGTAAATGTATAAAAAATTGTATATAATCTTTGTTTGTTATTTAAAATTAGGAAAATTAAAGAAAATTGAAATTGTATCCAAGAAATTTGTTATTGTATAAAACAAATTTGTAGAAAATTTTTATTTCTTATTACAAATTATGAAACTTGTATAAGTTGAAATCATATTAATAATATATTATTATTTTTTTTGGCAATTTCACTTTTTCAATCTTATTATTATTATTACATTTTTTGTTTATTATTAAAATTACATTACATTTTTTTTAAAAGTAAAATATATATGTATATATATATCTTTAGACGGGCCAACCCGTGATCGGACCCGGGTTGGACCTGAAAGGGTTCACGGGTTGGGCGGGTCGTGAATTACAGCTACCGACCCGTCCCGCCCCGGCCCGGTTAACCTAACGACCCAACCGGAACCTGCCCAAGTTGGATTCCAACCCGGACGGGTTCGATCCAACCCGGCCCGTTAGACCCGTTTGCCAACCCTAGGAGAGCATCTACTATTTAGAAGCACACCGAGACCAATGTATGTTGTTGGTCACTTTCAAACTCCTTTCATATCTCATTTGGCACTTCTTTACTGTTTACTTGATTTTATGTCGGAATACAAAAAATAGAAGAGCATTTCGTCGAAAATGTTAACTATGAGCGTCGAGACAGTTCCCTTTGGATTTTCACTGCATTGTCGACAGAGGTGCTCTGGTTAGTGTTATTTAAGAGGTGTTTTGCGGTTTCGTTTCTTATTTATATTATTGATTTTTTTTCTTCTTTTCATAAATTGGGTAAATTCTGCGATTGAAATAGGTAATCTAAATGCTGAAGAATGCTGATCGTATTGGATGTAAGAGGATGAGCACGGTCTAAGCATTCAAGGGTGATGATCTAGGCCGACCCTGAGTTTCCGGCGGCCCGAAGCGAAAATTTCTAAAGCCCCAACTAATTATTTTTTGGGGGCCCCTAATAATAATATATTTTTTTTTACATGTAAAATACGTGCCTATATTTATAAGGAGAATATAAATTTGATAACCCCTAAAATTGCAAAAAAAATCGGGGGCCTGAGGCGACCGCCTCACCTGCCTCAAGGTGGGGCCAGCCCTGGTGACGATGGAAGAAGAATTAGTTCGGAGGAAGATGGTATTAACCTTGCATTGTGATCATATAGCTCGAACCAACAACCTAGTGACTCATCTCATGTTCACTGGAATTTGAACTTTGGCTCATCTCCTGGCAGCTAAAGCGGCCGCGGCTGCATTGAATTACTTTGGTAACCGTTACCAAGTGAATTTCAGATGGTATTTTTGCGGATGTAAATTTTCTTTTTGTTGTTCGGATGGTATTTTTGCGGATGTATAATATAGAAGGCTACGGCCATTTTCTGATTGTCTTTAACTAGTATTCTGCACGTGCGATGCACCTCATAATAATTTTTTTCTTCTTTTCAAATTAAATACAAAGACAAAATAATATGGCCTCAAATCTAAGATCTCCCGTTACTTATCATATACTCTTTACAAATTATTCCTAGTACCATCAACTTTTATTTTATATGAGTGACACTTTTGTAAATAATTATGTCGTAAATAAATTTAAACTTTGAGAGTATTATGGTAACTAACAACAGTTGAGTAAATGAACGGTTAATATAACTCTCGCTTAAAAATAAATGGTTAAGATTAGATGATTGAATGTTTATAAATGACAACCCAACTCTCTCATTATAACATTAGAGATGTAAAAATGTTTATAAAAAAAATACCGCTAATTTTAGTTTATGCTCCTTTTTTTTGCTGCTAAATTGCTGGGTTTTTTTTAATACATCTCCCAAATCTTTGGTGTGTATACCCTAACGGGCTGCAAGCAAGAGTTTTCTCGAAGGATAAATAAGAATAAATGGGCTAGTGTTTTGTCCTAGCTAACTTTACTTAGGACTTTGATAGAAAAATATCTCAAAATTCATTTTCAATCCTCTTAAATAAAAATTCACACAGTTGGATATAATCTACATTACATAAATTATTTGTATACAAAATTTTAAACAAATTTAAATTATTTGTATACAAAATTTTAAACAAATTCGACAAGTTCTAACCACTGCGACCTGAATTCTGGACTCTATAAAATTTTCATTTCTTGATCGCATGAAAAACGGTTAAAACATATAGAATTCTTTTAAAATTAAATCACATCGTACGGTATGGATTGTCTATTTGGAAAACGATATGAATTTTGAGATATTTTCCTAACTAAGTTAACTAGAGTGATAAGCTAGCCACTTTATTCTTTATTTAAATTGTTGCTTACCAGAAAGATTACGATTCTATCACGCTTTATCACCTTTGGTAATTGAAGAAGTTTCATTTTACATAGGACGAAGCAAGAAAATTTGCGGGGAGTCAACCAGATATAGCTTAATGTTTTAAGGTATTAAGCAATAAACAAAATAAATGAAAATAAAGTAAAATAAATTAAAACAAAATAAAAATTAGTGATATCTGCCCATTTGCATTATCCCTTTATTATGAGATTATTGTGTGAGTGTGCGCATGTATGGCTACGACCTTGTTAAAAAAAAAATAAATAAATAAAATAAAATGTGAAACCACATTCGTATTCATAAAAGCCCACTCCACTTGAAGTAGTTTTCTTTGTGGTTACATGGCTTTTAACTTCTACGCAATAACAACTCATACGGCCCTATGCAGATGCTTGTCCGAGCATTTGAGAAACAAATAAACCGTAATTCATACAAGACGATAAGGTAAAAGTTCTGCATTTTCCTTACAAACACAAATTCTCTGATGGAAGACCAAGAAAACCTTCAAACAAAACCAGAGGTGCCCTTCCTCCTTATATATGTTACCCTCTCTCTCTATAAATTATAGAGAGAGAAGCTTTCCTCTTCGCTTCTCCATCTTCCAAATCCAGCAACCCCCTCTCCCTTTCCTTCCTTCTGACCTTCTTCCTCCTTTTGCTTTTCTGTGCATGCTAACTCTCGTCTCTTCCCTTTGACTTTTGAGAGAATAGGTCGGGGAGAGGAGGAGCTTGCCGGCGACGGCTTTTAGCTCCTCCACTACAAGAAATTTGCCATATACCAACGGACACCTATAGTGACGGATCACTAAAACCGTGGGTACAGACATTGTATACCCACAGACGTATAATAAACTGTGGGTATAGGTGGATATATTCTATAATTTATTTTCCCCCAAATCCTTTTATTCCCCCCCCCCCCCCCCAAATCCCAAATCCCAAATCCTTTCTCGCGCTCGATCCCGCCCCATTTTCCGCCCACCCAAACCCTATTTTCCTTCACCCTCGCATCTCGCCCCTCACCCTCTGTACAACTCCCCACCTCTAAATCCCTCACTCTTCTCCAACAAGGAGATATTCCTTCGCGAACTCATCAGCAACTCACCGTCGACGGAGTCCAATCCATGGAAGGTACTGTGCTTCCCCGATCTGAAAACCCTTGAAATCGCTGTGTTTTTTGATTTCTTGATTTCTTGATTTCAGTAGTCCGAGCGGAGCCAGCGGTGGCGGCCGCGACTGTGGAGGGCGAGCAGAAGGCGGCGGAGGAGGACGCGCCGACGACGTCGAGGCACACGTGGAAGATCGAGAACTTCTCAAGGCTTCACCCGAGGAAGCACTACTCGGAAGTATTCATGGTCGGAGGGTTTAAATGGTATGAGTTTTGATGATCTACGACGACCCCAGGTTCCCAGTTGGACTTTCTTACGGCTGGAATAGGGAAACAATTTTTTAGAATATACATACTAGTGAGAGATTACTTTTAATGGAAATCTATTGGAAGCAGGGAAATTTGATAATAGGATGATATGTGCTATTTTCTGGTTCAATAAACTGAAGTTTAGGAAGAACATATACAAGGCTCTATCGGAAATTAAATTGTTATCAAGTGTTTGATTGCTATTACAAGCTCAAAGAGATGAAATAGGTGCTTGATCCATAACCCTTGGATGCCCTTCAATCCATCCAACAAGTAATATTTGTGTCCCTTGGTGAAGACTTTTGGTCAGGGAGGTACTAAGTTGAGTTCTTGTCCATTGCTTTTGGGGTTGATCTTGTATTAGACTATAGTCCTTTGTTCCAATTAATTGATAGAAGTTAAAACGAAAGTTGTAATTTGCTTTTCATTTTACACCTTCCATTGTTATTTCAGAGTTTTCTTTACGAAAATTATTCTGGATTATGGGGCTTCCTATTTGTTATGAATGAATTCTTTGCACAGTTCTTTTTTCCCTCCCTTGATAATATGAGTTCTTTATTTAACGTTGGATTGATCAATTTATTTAGTTGTAACAATGATGCAAAAGAATCGATCTTTCTTATTTAATTTGTTTTCCGTTCTTTATTTCAGGCATTAGGTCCTGGATTTTCTCAGTATGCTCGACCAGTTTTCCAGAGATGCATTAGTCTTATCCAGACTCAACAAGTGGCAAAGGTATTTAGATACATAAATATTAGACATTAATTGCCCTAGATTTTCTGTATTGCATTTCTATACAGATAATTTATGATACCGTATCTGTTTCATTTCTTCAGTCTGTACAATTGTTATGGTTTACATGCTTGATCATCTCACAAATAGTTCCTAATGAAGCTTGGTTACTAATAGGAATATATGATGGTTTACCGAGATGATTTCACCCGTTTTCCTAATGAAGCTTGGTTATAAATTGATATCAATATTAAATCTATGAATTTCACTGAGACAACCCTTTATCGTTTAAGTCTATTCATAATGATAGGCTTATGGTTAAATCCTTACTTATTCTGATTAAGAAGTCTTGCCTTCTCAATTAGCTTAACAATTAAGTTCTTTGCTTGGTTTCTGTTTATGAGCATATATTAGGAGTTGGGGAAGGGGGTGAGTTGTTTTAGTCATATATCCCTCACTTTATGAACATGTTAGTGTGATTGGGCATCATCATATTTGAATGCTTGAGATCTGTACTGGAGTCTCCAAGAGATGCAAGAGTTCTTATTGCAAGAGATCTGTACTGGAGTCTTGTGATCTTGCCTATGCCTTTATGTTTGCAGATAATTTTAATCTATACCTTCAAAATTTCCCTTCTTTTGTAATTTATTTTTTTACTATATTTGTGCTAAAAGGATTTTGACCTAGAGCTACTAAAGTGCCTGGACAATGCAACGATGGATGTGTGCTCAAAATTATATCGAGTTGGTAAAAGAGAGCCTAGACGAAGTGTTGGTGCTGAGACTAGAGAGTGCTAAAGAAAAGACTACAGGTATAGATTGTAAATGCATTTGACAATTGGCAAAGAGAGATGCTATCCTAATAGATTATTTGGGAAGAGCAACTATTGTACAGTATATGGAAATATAGTATGTGCAATTACATCAGTGCACTTTTATTTTTCGATTAAATCACAGCGTGTGGCATAAATCTGAAATTTAAAATTATAGATGCTGTGCCATACGGTAACTATTTATATGCATGTACCAGTATATTTGGTATCTTCTTGGTGTGTCTGGTGGTGTAATTACAATCCAGATAGGCAAGTTTCTTTTCAAGTTATTAAACTAACTACTCATATGAAAAACCTGACAAACATACTAAGTTATTATTCCTATGCATAAATATGTTGGTGTGCTTCAAGGTAATCGTCGTAATTGTTATAGATCATCAATATTTTTCAGGTATTATATTGTAAAAACTAGAAAGATAGTTCTCATTCTATTATTGTAATCTTTATTGCTAATAATCAAACTGATTTCAGATAAGTAAAAGAGGTGACACAGTGGATGAGAAGATAAGAAAGCTTGACGCTGAGCTGGCTAGATAGAAGGAACAAATTAAGAAGACACAGCCAGGTCCTGCTCAGGAAGCTGTTAAAGCTCGAGCTATGCGGGTGCTCAAGCAGAAAAGGATGTAGGTCATTTTTACTCATTATTGTTATATAGGAGCTCCTTTTTCTAGGACCACCTTGATATTTTCCTTTTAATTTGGAATGTTACATGAGTTTCACAGTTGATATTTTTGTTTTTAAAAAATGGTTCATTTTATTTGTCCATTAAATTGATTTAACTTGTGCATCATCTCGAATCATTGCCTAGGGTTGTAACTTGTGCTTCATCATGATATTTCGCTATACTCTTCATTGTTTGCATGGAGAAGTAAACATGAATTAATTCTAATGAAGTTGAGGTTATCCTTCTCTATTTGTTACATAATCATGTCCGTCATGATCCTACAAAAAAAAAATTGTGTTTTAAAAATTTCACCAAGTAATCACACATTGACACTTCCAACTCAATGGGATTGCTAAAGGAACTCTTTAAAGGCGAGTCGCTAGCCGCTAGGTTGGTAGATCTACCTATATCTTGGTGGCTCCATTAGTTGTCATCCTATGGCTGCTGTTAATTAGTTATATCATCTGTTTTCATCCATCTTCATTGCCCATGAGGCATTTTCAAATCATCTTGAACATTTCACTTACACCACATCTTATATTTGATATGCTATCTCTAACTTCTCATGACTGCTCTTGTTAATAGTTTAGGATATATATATATATATATATATATATATATATATATATATATATATATATATATATATGTATATATGTATATTTGTGTGTGTTGGGGGGGGTATTGGTTGGGTTTTTTGTTGTTGTGGGTGTGTGTGGGTGTGTAGGGGGGGGGGGGGGGGCATGACCATTGCAACACACCCACACTTTACCCCCACATATATCTATATTAATTGGGGAATTTTTGGTGCAAGCGGGATTCAAACTCCTGACTTCTTGCTCACTAGTGGAGAGGCTTACGAGACAGACTTGCATAGCTTGCATAGCTGAGGATATTTTCAGTTCATACATCTCAACATTTTCAGCTTTGTTCTGTACCCATATTATCCATAAACGCATTGTAATCACGTTTAAAAAAATTTACAACTTCTTTTTTTAGTTGTATATCAAGTTATGTTTATACTTTATATCTTTATATTAGTCCGAAATCAACTAAATCTATTGGTTTGTGAGCTAACAATGGATATCAAAGTCAACAATTTATAACTCACAATATTGCATCTTACTGCGTGGGAAAATAAAGGCATAGGCAAGATGCAAGAGTAAGCATGCTTCTTTGTGCTAAGCCTAAAACTGTTTACTTTTCTATTTGTCTTGTTTTTGGATACTTTCTAAGAGATCACACTTGGATTTTAAATGTGTTGGCTCTTCCTTCTTTTCATTACAGTTAAACTGGGATTGTTAGAAAGAACTGTTAGGTGATGGCGGCCATCATAGTTCTGAATTTAACCATCTCCATTATGAATCCATTCAATTATAGGCTAGGAGAGAAAAGATAAGCGAGCGGATGAAGATTCTTCAGGATCTTGTTCCTGGTTGTAACAAGGTAATTATTAATGTTTCTCATGTTTACATTAAAAATCTTTGGATAATCGAATTTGCCTTTAACTGTACTCGAGATTTTTCTGATTTTTTTCTTTGCAAAATTGTTTTAATGAGCAGGTAATTGGAAAAGCATCAGTTCTCGATGAAATTATTAATTACATCCAGGCATTACAACGTCAAGTTGAGGTGTGCATACTTAAGTTGTTTAGAAAGCTGTTTAGCCTTTGTTCTCATTTTCCTTCTCTGAATTGTAGTTGTTCTTGGATTTGCAGTTTCTATCGATGAAGCTTGAAGCCGTCAATTCCAGAATGAATCCTTGTATTGAAGTCTTTCCAACCAAAGATGTAAGCCAAACATATGTTCTTGGATTCTTTCCAGAATGAATCCTTGTATTATAAAAATGAGCTTCATGTGGATTTAAGTATGCAGTATACATAGGAGTTTGTATTTAATTGAATCAAACATATGCAATTAGGGCTTTTAAAGCAATATGCAGTATACATAGGGGTTGGTATATATATGATGTGTGTAAAAATATGCAGTATATCATTGAAGTTGGAATTAAGCAATATGCAGTATATGCAGTATAAATAGGAGTTGGAATTAAGCAATATGCAGTATACATAGGAGTTGGTAATAGGGAATCTAAGTAAAGTTTATATTTTCCATATATTATTCCAGGAACGTTAACTCGTAACTGCATTGTGCGCATGTCTTTCTTATTTTCCTTTTTCGTAGATTGATGGTAAATTTTTTGATGGTACAGGAACTTGCTGAGATGATTTTCCAGTCGGCATTGTAGATCGGAGTTATTTATTGGCGAGTTGTAGATGTACGCTATTTATTGGCAATGGAAGCTAATTTTCTGTTGATGGAGCAAACCTTGAAATTAAGTGGATGAGATTGTTATAAGACTTTATATACGTATTATATGTCAGTATGGTACTCTTAGGTTGACATTTTAACTATTTTGTAATTTGAATTTGACATGCTTGTAATACGTTTTTAATTTTTAAAATGATTGAAGTTTAATTTTATTTAATTTTGTTTCATAAACACATGTATTTATTTCATTGTGTATTTGGTTTATAATTGAATTAATATTATAAAAGAAAATATTAAATTATCATAAGCGTAATTAATAAGAAAAAAATATGTATAGAGCAATTGGTATATATTCAAATAATTGGATGCGAAAATCATCGCTAAAACCTATAGCAATGGAGCTTCAACCGTGGGTATAGGAAAACAAAATGTGTCTTTAAAACCTATACCAACGGATACGAAACCGTGGGTATAACACCGAGGTTTTGTCCAACGGGTGAAAAAACCGTCGCTATAGGCTATAGTGACGGCATTTTGCCGTGGGTATAGCTAATTAAAAACGACGGAAAAATATGTCCGTTGGTATAGGTTTTATGGGCTATACCTACGGTTTTTCGCCTTTTACCCACGGATTTTTGCCGTCACTATATGTCAAATTTCTTGTAGTGCTCCCTTTCCCCTATAGTTTTTTTTTTTCTTTTTGCCTTAAAATTCAAAGAAGACAATGAGAGAGATGGCTGATTTTGGAGCAATAAATATGGACTCTAGTCAAATCAGGTGGGCTATCGATGGGTCTAGTGTAACACACCGAATTTCATTTACATGTAATTCGTAGTACAACATGATCTTTTATTCATTTCGTACAATTTTACAAGAAAATTAAACCTTTTTATTACACAACAATGTTTATTACAGAGTTTCACAACGAAAGTTAAATAAAATACAGCAGGAAATACAACTCTAGTTGTAATACCCTAAACTTTCATTATAATAAGATATTATTTTTCACGTGTTGTGCACGTGCAAACTTCATGTGTATATTATTTATTTTATTTTATATAAGATCTCATTTTAGTATGAACAATTATTTTCCTTTATTTTTCTAAAAGCCTATTTCTAAAGCCTAAAACACTATTTTATTTGTGTTAGCCCACTTTATTTATTGTCTTGGCCCACAAGCCTAAGCCCACTAATTGTGAAGCCCACAAATTTAATAAATCAATTAAATTGTCACACTTGTCATGTAGAGACAAATGGTGAACATTTTGATTAATTAAATTGTACAAACTTCTAAATAGGGGTACTAGATGGCACGTGCAATGCACGTAGTGTGCAATGCACACTCTTTGGTGGCCGGTTTGTGCATGGATGATGGTGAGTGTGGATGTGTGTGCATGGGTGGTTACTTTGTGTGTGGGTGGTTGCTACAACTTCCCCTCCTATCCTAGCCATTCATCCTATAACTATCCAATAAATCCTAGCCCTCCAATCCATTCTAAAATTAGTATAAATACCCCCCTTCATACTTGTATTCTACACTAAAGCAAATATTGAAAGAAGACATTATATAGGAGATACATATTAGTGTGTGAGTGTGAGTGGGTGTGTTCCTATTGGAGGCCGGCCCCCTTCTCTTTCAACTTGGAGCTCTCGGTTTTGGTGGCAAGGAAGCAAGAAGGAAATCGTGACATCGCAATCTAGGAGGAGAAGGCACTCTCTCGCATTCTAGGAGGCTCTAGGAGATTTCTTATTGGTTTTTCTTCAAAAGGTGGGTGTTTCTCATGACTTCTATAGTAGAAATCATGCTAGGGAATGAAATTGAATTATCATTATAAGCTACTAGTTGAAATGAAATGCATGCTTGCCAAATTAGAAGAGAATTGATAAATTAGCAAATGTGTGCTGTTTGATTGCTATATTTATTAATTATGAGTAAAGTGAATGTTCTCTTTATTTCTAATATTAGTATGCAAAATATGCCATAAATGCGAACTATGTGGATTAACTAGTAAAAGACTAGCATCATGTTTATTGATTAATAATGCTAAGTAGAATAGTGTGTCAAAGATAAATTGATAGAAATGACTGTTAATAGATGCATTGAAATTACCTATTGCTATATATGCCATGTGGAAATTGGAATAAATGAAAAAGAATGTCCTTTTGCATACGAATAAGTGAATGTATCATGTGTAGATTAATTAATAAAAATGGAAGTTTTACTCACTTATAAAGTTGATTTTTGTGCTCTAAAAATATCATAATTGTCAAAACAACATAGGAGTGAACTTTTGGTGTGAGAGACCATCTTTATTGTGAACAAATATGTGTTAGTTTTCAAATATCGAAATAGTATTATAAAATACAAATTAAGGCTAAATATATGTTTTAAAAGAGGGGAAAATACCTTTAAAAATACTGGTTATTGTTAAATTAAATGTATTTTTATTCTGGACATTTTTGTTTTCAAAAGAGGAGAAAGTGAGACAAATTCGTTTTGAGAATTTTGGAAGTATAGCTTTGAACAGAGAATTAAGATCAAATCCTATTTTGAATACCTTCCAATCGATATGTCCACTTAGACCAATTGGTTGGAAGAGACTTGGGTTCGCTACAGTAGTCGGAGGTCCTGAGTTCGATACCCTGAGGCTGTGTTTTATTTTACTATTTTTTGTTAAAAAAATCCAAATCACCGAAAACTGAACATATAGGGATTTTAACCCCTAGTTAAATCGATGGGCGGCTTTGGCGCGTTGGTCTGTGCGCTGTCTGTTTCACCGCTGATTGTGGGTTTGAATCTTGGTGGGGTTTGAGTTTAGATAAAATGTGTTTTTGAGATTTTTTGGATTAAATTGAATGTTTAAATAGAATAAAAATTGGGAAAATGTGTTTTAATTACTGAAAAATTATTAGAACTTTATAAGAAATATTTATACAACTTTTGATGAAGTGTGAATAAGACATTTGGGTTTTTGTAAGAAAGGACTCATTTTTGAAATTAAATTACTCTTTTAAACGAAAGAAAAATAAAATGAAAATTTTGAGTTATAAAATATGAATTTTTGAAAATTGTGACTAGCGTGATTAAATGGAATTATAAAAAATGTGTTGTAGTAAGATTGTGAATTTGTGAATAATAGATTTGTGGAATATATGAAATTGTTGGTGACTATTAAGTGAAATTTATTCTTGCACATGGATTGCACGTGAAATTGAATTATTGATCGTGATGAATTATGAAAGGTGTGAATACATGAATACTATGCTATTGAAATATGAATTATGATTAATCATGAAAAGATCTTATGAGTATGACATTGTAATTATGAGTTGAAATTGAGAATTAGGGTATAGCCAAGCCTTATACCGGCAATGAAAGAAATGAGAAAATGATATTTTGAAATGAGAAGACCAAGGTGTGGGTCATGTGAATTAAATGAATAAGACCGGTATAGTGGAAGTGCTACACTCTAAGAGTTGATTTTATTCATGATTTAATTAAACTAAGGATTAGATACATAGTGGAGATGTGATGAAAGTAAGAGAAAAACATTGAGTATGAGGGCCATTGGATTGGCGGCGTGAGAGTATTCACAGGATCTCCCATGATGAGTCATGATAGGGCGTGGATACTGCTCCAGAATACCGTCCCGGTGGCGACGCTCGTGGGGTGTTCGACGACTGCGGGTGGTGTCATGTCTATGGTAGGAGCTGAATTACCATAGGATGCCTGCATGATGAGTCATGTGTCAGTGCGTTGGGATTCCCTCCAGGGTGCCTAGACATGAGTTCGTAGGTCAGAAAACATCTAGGATACTTACCATAATTACAGTAGTAGATTAAGTCATGGCGAGGGATTGAACCCTACAAGATGAAGAACGGTTAAGGGCTTGCCCTCAGACCTATGTAGTATGGGCTGCATAGACTCTGAACAAGTGCGCGTGTCATATAATATAAATAATTGCATTAAGGACTAAGTGCACATTCACGTCACGACACGACATCAATAGGATAGTCCCTTTAGCTTTGTTTGTGACAAATTTGTGGTTGTAAGAAATGAGAATCGTTATACTGTTTCCGGCATAGAGAAGATGACTGTGTATAATATTTCGTCAGTTGAATGAACTGACGCGCCCATAGTTTTTTATGCAGGGTAAAGATGCTTGACAATTGAAGTATACATGCTGCGCAAGACTATTTTAAATGTTGTTTCATGTAAATTATTGTAAAGTTACTTCTGCTGTGATAATGTACAAGTGTAATGTAACTCTAATAAAAGGAAAGTTCTTATTTCCTTGTAAAATTGTACAAAAGAAGTGTAAAGATCCTGTGAAACTCGAATTCAGTTATATTTTGGAATTCGGGGTGTTACACTAATATCAACAGCTTTAATCATGAATATAATCTTTATCATCAACCATCTTTAAGTCCTTTCCAATCCAATCCAAGCCCTGCACTGAAAATTTGTGGGCACGTCAGTTGCTTACAACCGACATAATATTATAAAACAGCAATTCTCACTATGCCGTAATATAATACTATAGGAAATACAATTCTAATATCAGCAGCTTTAATCATGAATATAATCTTTATCATCAACCATCTTTAAGTCCTTTCCAATCCAATCCAAGCCCTGTACTGAAAATCTGTGGGCACGACAGTTGCTTACAACCGACGTAATATTATAAAACAGCGATTCTCACTATGCCGTAATATAACGATTCTCTTACTTTAACAATCACACACTTGAATGCATATAAAAGTGTAAAGAGTGGCTATCCTAACCATGTCAGTGTATGATATGACTTAATGCCTAATGCAGATGTTTATACTACAATGACACTAATGCATAATTGTTCGGATTCTATGCACCCCATCCTACATAGGTCTGAGGGCAAACACCTACGTACTCCATATTAAAGGGTTTAATCCATCGCCATGAAAAACTACTCTGTAACAAATCAAGTTTTAGACATTCCACGAGTACAGATTCCAGTCATGGGATCCACCGTCAAGCTTATACGGAAATCCTCGTCGTGAGAACATCCCGCAAGTGTCCCTCTAGACCTAGTATACGCATATACACTGGAGAATGGCCTCCCATCTGCCCGACTATTCATCATCCTGGAGTCCACCGTCAAATCAATCATAGCCCTGGATTTAATTAAGGTTCGTTTCCATCGCAAGCAACCACAGTCCCGGAGTCCACCGTCAAATTGGGTCTATGGTCCTGGAGTCCACCGTCAGACTATATAGAGTCAACCCACTTACGTTTGCCCAAGTTTTATTACATCTCCACTTAGTGCATAATCCTTAAGTTTAAACATGAATAAATAATACTACCTAGAGCTATCTTACCCTCCTACCGGTCTTACTCAAAATACCGAGAACGACAGTCCATATTGGCCACTTCACAAATCAATTATTCATTTTCAATATTTGCCGGTACCTGTGTCTCACTAAGCCTATAGAATCAACATCTTTTCATGTTCAACATTATGGGGTACGCATCTATATAATAAAACACAAAGAAAGATATCAAGTGGCTCTCCTTCAATCCCCCCAAAATCAAAGGCCCATATCTAACCTCACAAAATAAATTTACCCCCCAAAACTCAAATTCAAATCCCCCCCCCCCCAAAAAACAACTCATTCATTTATTTAATTATCTCTCTCTCTCTCTCTCTCTCTCTCTCTCTCTCTCTATATATATATATATATATATATATATATATATATATATATATATATATATATGAGAAATGCTCCATTGAAAATGCAAATATCTGTGAAAACGTGGAAAACCACCTAGGCCATTGTTGGAAACAATGGCCTAGGCTGTAATGCATTATAACATAGACCGTTGTTTTCAACAATGGCCTAGGTTGTTTTCACGGGTTTTCACAACATTTGCATTTTCAACTGAGCATTTCCCTCTATATATATATATATATATATATATATATATATATATATATATAGAGTCATGCTATTATGAGATGGTGAGATGGAGTGTTTTTTTGTGAGATGGGCGATTTGAATCATCCAAATCTCGATCACACCGTTCACATCATTCTACATGCCATCTAGATGGTGTGTACAAAATTTGAAACGGTTTGGAGACCTCTAGCCTTTGCATCAAAGCGTTCAACACATCACGAAGATGATGCGAAATACATATATATGCATTTATTTGAACGCTTTGATGCATAGGCTAGAGGTCTCCAAATTGCTTGAAATTTTGTACAAACCATCTAGATGATATGTAGAATGATGTGAACGGTGTGATCGGGATTTCGATGATTCAAATCGCTCATCTCACAAAATACATCTTCATCTCACTCATCTCACCATCTCATATTAGCATTTTTCTATATATATATATATATATATATATATATATATATATATATATATATATATATATATATATGGAAACATGGACTTTTATACCCCAATTTATAATTATTTTTCACCATATACTAATGGGGAAACATGGATTTTTATTTACAACTAATTATTGTCATACTATTCAAACTTCAGTTACATAATTGTTGTCTTTCATATGTTGTATCGTTCTGAAGACATGTCGTTGGCACGTGGCCACGGGCAAATCTAGTACCCTTATAATTCATATTCTCAATTTCATGTATTTATATTTCATTCAAATTCTTTCAATCATTCTCATTTACTAATCATGAAGTAAACACTTGCTGCTTGATCACACAACCAACAATTCATTACCAAGTCTCTTTGATTAACAAAAACTCATTTTTCACACATATTTATTCTTCAAGAATATATTCTAAATACAAAGTTCATTTTGATCAATAAAATATCTTTCCTACACATCCATATTTCAATTATAAATCTCAATTCTATTCAAAAGATAGATTCATTATTTTCTATACTATAACTTTGTAGTTAAAAACACTTAGAATCATCCTCAATTACTTCATCTAAATTTATTTGCAAAACAGTAAGTTCAAAACCAGAAAACCGCAGTTCATGAATCTTGTAAAAATCATAGAAAAATATATACTTCATGAAATTTATGTAATCGGCTCGTGTATTGAAAGCACATGCAATGTATGTAAAAACACAAATATTAAAATTAATATTTTTGAGTTTGCTAAAAATATGATTGAAATGAGTTTTGAGAAACGGAAAACTTATAAATAATCAGAATATGACATTTATATAAAAATACGTTACGAATATTACTTGTAATGGTACAAAATATATGTGCGTAACACACGAGGAAAAAAAATGTCATTACTCAATTTTGCGAGGTGTTACTTCTAGCCACCCTCTTGGTGATCCTCTAGGTCGGCGACAGCTGCCGAAGACGGGTGATCGCTCTCCTATCTCAAATTTTGTTGGGTTTGTCTTTGAAATATATTTTTCAAATTCAAAATTAGGATTTTTGACTTTTGATCTTGGTGGTGCTTCAGTTCATTAGAATGGAAAGCTTTGAGAGTGGAATTTTGGAGATGCATGCCAGATTTGATGCCATGGGGGATGGCCGGCCAAATTTGTTGCCATGGTGGGGATGACATGCTGGATCTTTTTTATCGCAGTGGATGGATATTGCAAGAATGAGTATTTAAGGGTGTGGATTGTGGTTCTTACCATAGTTCTACATATTTTGGTGTTTCTTGGAAGGAATCATGGTATTCACCACAGATTCCAAAGGTTGGGGACACCATGGTATTCACCATGGATTCTAAAGGTTTGAGGGATCTTGGTATTCACCATGAATTCTAAAGATTTAGGGGCATGGATCGTCTCTTTCTACCTTGATTCGAGTGTTGGTCATCGATGTTGGTGCAACCAAGGAGAGATATGACACTAGTAGGAGTCGAACTATTCAATGTGAGCGGAATCAAATGAGGGTTACGACACTAAATCGGAGTTTTGTGTCCATGTCAGTGTGGCCATGGAGGCAAGGGCACTGAATCAGATCAAATTGAGTAATTTTGGTGCAGCTTACGGGGTTTGGGCGCTAAATTGGGACAATTTGATCAATGTCGGTGTTAGGTTTATGAGTGCATACTATGCCCGATGTGAATGGAAGCGGGTGAAGCTAAGGAAGATTTGAAGCTTCGATGGAGTAGAGGTCAGCAACAACACCGACAACAAATCAGAACAGAATGACATTCGACTGCCAAGAGTCTCTAACTTGGTCATGTTAACTGCAGTCGACCACCCTAGTGGTGCAGTCGACCGCCAAAAGTTGAAAGCAAATTTTGGTTCGGGTATGGGTGATTCATTTGAAGCCCAACTATGTCTCCATGTTAGATCGTACTGCTCCTACCATGTAGCTTCTTCTTCAGGATATATCAGATGGTTATTGTATCAAGATATCAAACTAGGGTTGTTCTAGATCTCTATATATTATTGCATTGACCTCCTTTGAGAGGTAAGAGATAGTACTTCCATGAAGAAAGTTTAAGGGGGTTTCCCATTGTAAACAATAATTATCTTCTGATGAAGTTTGAGAGAAAAATATGTTTATAACTCTTATATCTTCTCTAGTTGAATATCATATCGGTTATTTCTCCCCAGATTAAGTGTCACGCCCCATTTTCCAAAAATACGGAATGTAAGCACGTGACATGGCCCAGCGAATGACTTGCGTCATCCATAAGCTGTTATCGATTCAACTCAATAATATAAACAGGAAGTAATACAACCACTCATGCAATAAAAGAATAATCACATGAATAACAATACTTAGAATTTAAGCATAAAATAACCAACATAATAACAATCCAACATCTGGAATCAACAAAAACAATATTCGGATCAAAAGTCCACAATATAAGAAGTAACAATGTTCAATTCTTAAGTCTTCAAAACAAAACAATAATTATTTAGGCGGCGATGCAAATTCAATTCTTTCACCATTGTTGTTCTCCTAATCCATTAGGTAATTCTCCTTGATTACCTGTAAGTTGTTCATCTAAAAGAGAGAAAAATATGTCCTTAGAGCAAGTCGTGGACAACAAGTAGCGAAACAGAAAAGCAATGGTATTTACGGTATAACAATGAATTCAATAAACAATAGAATTGATGGCAATGAACATTGACAAAATGGTAACAATGCAATGTGCAATAACAATGATTGATAACAATGATAATAAACGATAACAATAATGGTAAACAATAACGATAACACTGTTCAATAATGATGACAATATGCAATGACGATACGATAAAAATTTTAAGTCTATTATTCATTTTAATCCTAACTAATGCAAGTACTACTGTATCCCATAACTACAGGTTCGATGCATACAATCAATTTTATTTAGACTAAGGTGGTCGATTCTATAGGTCATGTACTCGGCACAATATAACACTGGCTATTGCAATAATTTCTTGCACAATAACGATAACACTGGCTATTGTAGCAATTTCTTGTATAATAACGATAACACTGACTATTGTAGCAATTTCTTGCACAATAACGATAACACTGGTTATTGACGCAATTTCTTACACAATGACGATAAAAATATTTTGGGAACGAGGCCCACATTTTCGAGTACAGTCACTATATTATCAACTACTCTAGTCAACCCTTAACTCCGGCTTGATTAACATTCTTTATTCAATTAACATGCAATACTAATAGGGAACAATAGGGACAGAAATATCAATGAAAAAATGATAAGGCGATTAATGAGGGACACTAGAATGATGAAAACGCAACCCTAAGATCATGCAATGTACTCCATACAATTAAATGCACCAAATACAACATTATAGATCTAATTATATATGATCAAATATGAAAATCTAATTCTGGATAGCAGTAGGTTGTTGCACCAAAATTAGAATTTCCATTGCTACAGAATAGCAAAAGTAGATCCGTCAGAAGTTCTAGAAACTAGACTCCGGCCCGGTTCCAACGCATACTAAAAGTTCAAAATCCGACAACAGTAGCTAGGTGAATTATAGTGTTCTTTACAGGTTACAGGTTCTGGCCGGTTATTAATGTTAACTAGTTTCACTTGTAAAATCAGTAAATATTCATTTTAAAAATCAGTAAAATAATTTTCATTTCCCTAAGCATGTTAACTATCAATCTGGAAATTATCATGGTGATATTTGATCATTAGTTCTTCTATTTAATCAGGTTAACATGGTATATGCATAAATTTGGAAATAAAACGCAGTAGCAGTAAAACGGTCATAACTCATGCAATATAAGTCGGAATTCAAAAATTCTGGATGTTCTGGAAACTAGACACATGGGGCTACATTTCATATTCAGAAAGTTTTGTATTTTGATGATATTATCTAGGTTGAAACAGCATGACAATGTTCAGGTTGACAGTAAATTTCAGGGTCTCAATATATTTTTCATAAATAAAACGATTAAAATGTTATGAACGATGAGTTAGGTGTTCACAATTATAAATCACAGCAAGTTACGTCTATGTGAACATGGTATTAAGATGTATAATGTCTATAACCTTACTAATCACAATCAACCAATACACCATCATCAATCATATGAACTACAATAGTTGTGTAATGTCATGACATGAAATACAATGATAATCCCTATTCCTATATTCAATAATTAACTACATGAATAAAATGCAAGATCTCTATAAATCGGAGGGAAAAAAAGGCACGAAGTCAAGACTACTACTTGGATTCACTCGTGTAAATCCGTAGTATCCCAACGATAGATAACAATAACAGATAAATGATAATCAATATAGATCTACTTGCAGGATTCAATAAACAATCTTGAATACAATACAATACAATTCAAGGGTGAGCTGACTTGCCTTTAGAATGACAATTAGATCCGATATAGGGAATAACGGGATTAGGATCCCGGGCGACAAACCACGAACACGAAGCATGTGCGAGCTACGTGCAATACACACCCAACACAGCAAACACCGGATCGGACCCAGAACACCAAATAGCAAGACAGCAAAATAGATCCTCCACTTCTTCCAAAATAGCAAACACCAAACCAATAGATCCTCTTCTGCCGAACACCAAACAGCATCCAACAGCAAGATCGACGGTAGGGAAAGTAGCGATGGCTCTTGGTGGTTGGGAGCTTCGAGCGGTTGCTGCGATGAGGAGGGGGAGCAACGGCATTGTGGATGACGGCGGGGTGATGAAGGGCGGTGGTCGCTGCTGGGGGAGACGAGCGGCACCGGTCGACTGGCAGTGGCGAGAGCTCGGGACGGAGGCGAGATGAGGAGTTGCGAGGTGGTCGCAGGCATGGGGGAAGCGGTGGGACAAGGAAGACGACATCGAGAATGGCAATGGAGGGTGAGGTGGCTGACGGAGTTCCGATGGAGGAGATGGCGAGGCAGGGTGTCGATGGGTTCCGGGTGATGGCGAAACAGGGGAGAGGAGGCAATGGCTAAGTGGCACACTCGATGGGTTGCGTCAGGAGTTGAGGCGACTACAGTTGAGGAAGACGATGGGGTGCGCTCTACGGAATGGCAGGAGCTCGGGGTGGTCGACGGTCGAAGGCAATGTCGAGGTCGACAGAGGAGAAGGTGGAGGGGCAGCGCGTCGATGGGGGATGGCGAGGAGCGGGATGCAGGCGGGAAGGAGACGGAGGGCTCGAGGTGGCGAAGGCGAGGAGAAGCGAAGAGGTTCGGAGACTCGGAGTATGGTACTACGGGGGTGCGAGGTTGAAGACGACAGGGTAGGGGTCTCTATTTCGTTTTCGAAAACAGAGGAGAGAGGGGGAAATTTATTAAATATAATATAGATATTATAATGGGAATAGTTGAGATAGTGGGGAGCGTAAGGAGTAATTTTAGGGGATACAGGGAGGTGTGAGATTGATCTGGTCAATAACAGATTAAGGAGAAAATTGGGTTAATGGGTTTGGGTTTGGGTTTGGGTTTGGTATCCAATAAGATGCGGGTTTGGGTTTAGGGTTAGAATCCAATAGGAGATGGGCTTGGATCGGGCTCAGGTTATATATAAGCAATGCAAATGAATATAAAATTCGGGCTTTAGATGATGGGCTTCATATTACTAAATAATAATACAAGATTATATTAAAATCAATGGGCTTTAACAAAAGTAGTAATAATAATACTAATAACAATGCATATTAATAATAAAAATTAGAATAACAATAATAATAATAACAGTAATAATAATAATCATAATCATACTAATAATAATAATAATAATAATAGTAATAATAATAATATTAAAAATAATGATAATACATACATGACAGAATTGGATTCAACACATTCATGAAAATAATTCAATAATAATAATAATAATAATAATAATAATAATAATAATAATGATGATGAAAAAATAATGATAATACATACATGACAGAATTGGATTCAACACATTCATGAAAATAATTCAATAATAATAATAATAATAATGATGATGATGATGATGATGATGATGATGATGATGATGATGATAGTAATAATAACATTATACAACAAAATAAGAATTTGGCTTATCAACTTTATATTAAAATAATCCAAACAAGAATATATATAGTTGATCAAAAATGGAAAGGGAACTGGAATCAAATAGAGAATGGACATGAAAGAATTGAATCAAATAATGAATGAGTGCATGATGACAAATTGGAATGCAAGAAAGAAGTAACCGGTATCAAAAATGAAAAAGAAAGAACACAAGACTTGCAAAACATAGCAAAGAGGTGAAGAAATAAATAGAGCTGGAATCAAAGAAAGGATGGACAAGGAAGAGATGAACCAAGCAATGAGTTAACAGATGAAGATGAATGCAAGGGATAGAGAAAGCAAACAATGCAGAAAAGGAGAAACAATAAGAGAATCCTGGGACCTGTGGGTTATGGGCCCACAACGCTTCCGCTGCGCCACTCTGATCGGGAAGACTCTGCCAATAGCATCCAGCGATGCCAATCAACGAACCCAGCAGAAAACAAAAAGAATGGATGACACCAAAATTAGAATGATATGGGTACGAGAAGAATGAATTCGTACCCAAAAAGAAATCAATCAAAGATGACGACTGAAAAAGACGGAAGAGTCAAGAAATTAAGGGATTGAATAAGAAGAGATCAAAAAGAATAGAATAAGACTTGTATCCAGATCAGTGTTGATAATAATTCATTTATGCATGCATGGTCGATGTTGAGCCGATCCCAGTACGAGCCAAGCTTGTCTAATATATTAGGCAACTAATACATTAGCCAAACCTGGGCTCTGATACCACCAAAAACCTTGTCACGCCCCGCTTCCCAAAAAGAAAATACAGAATAAGGATACATGACTAAGCCCAACGAATGATTTTCATCAACCATAAACTGTTTAGAATCTTTACAACATCTCACAGAAATAATCAGAGTCGGAAGCAAAAGAATCAACCAAGTATGCATAATCGAATCAAATATACCAATAGAAATTTACTTGAAACCAAAATATAATATAATCTCAAATAAATCAGATCTGAATAAGTCAAATCTCCTGGGTCACATTGTCCAAATACAAATAAATCCAAGTATCAAATACAATTGTTCAAATAAGCAACAGAAATAATAATAATAACTCCAGCACTAATATTGCATATCACCAACACCATCTGGTACCTGTTTTCCAAAATCTGCAATTTAACAATTGCAGGAATAGGAAAAAAAAAAACTCCCGTCAATGCAAGTTACGGGCCGTTTGTAGTGCAGGATACAAGTACATAGGATAAATAACAAATATAAAGTAATAGCAGAACAAACATGGCATGGTATAGTCATATCAACAGAATATAATATCTAACATGAATCAGAAAAACATAATCAAGTAGCATGGTATACTAACAAGTACAGGTAACATGTATCAAGTGTCAACAATATGCAGATAGGTATACGGATAGTAGTATCAGATAACAGTCAGACAGTAACAGATAACAGTGTCAGGTAACAGTCAGATGATAACAGGTAACAGTGTTCAGTAGCAGGTAACAAATAACAGTTAACAGATATCAGTTCTTACAGTCTTATGTTTATTACTATCTAGGTAGCACTTCATGCATCCATCCTTTTACTACATGGTTGTTATATTCAAATAGTTTCGTTTTTAGATTTCTTAGGAGGTCATATAGGGCAGTATACTCAGGTATCAGTAACAGTAACAGTCAGAACCTAGCGGTCCTCCTCCGAGTACACCTTCCTATAGGGAAGTGTGCAGTCAGGTAATCAGTAAAAGTAATCAAATAGTCAGAACCTATTGGTCCTCCTCCGAGTACACCCTCCTATAGGGATATGTGCAGTCAGGTAATCAGTAACAGTAACAGTAGCAGTAACAGTCAGAACCTAGTGGTCCTCCTTCGAGTACATATTTCTATAATTTTCCACTACTAGATCTTTCCTTTAACCCCGGCTTGATCATTTTATTATAATTATCAACAGGCGTGAATGTGTATGAAACAGTGCAAAACTAGCATGGTATAACAAATAACAGATTTAGGGTAACAGATAAACATGCAAAGATGGTAGACAGTCATATAAAAGAGTGAAACAATGTAAGTTCTAATTCAGGACAGCAAGACAGTACAGTACTAAAACAAGGATTCCCGTTGCTACAAAAATGTAAATCTGGATCCGTTAAAGAATCTGAAAAATAGATTCCATTCCTAATCCAGTAAACATATTTAAGTCATATGGTATTTCACAAAAATATGTCTCAAAATAGATTTGAATCCAGAAAACGTGTTCAGTCAGAAATCAGTATTTTGTATTCACAGTCAGGAAAACAGTATGAAAACTCATTAATTAGATCTACGAAAAATCTGGGGTATTCCCCTATATATGTAGCATCATAATATAAAGTATCATAATTTTCCAATATAAATAGTTTAGTCAACGAAAATCAGAAAACATAAAGATGTAGTAATTTTGTAAATCTGGAATAGTAAACACTGCAGTACGAAAACAGCGATATCTCGCAAACCATAAATCGAAATCCAAATCCTCCAAAAGGGTAATAAAATAGACAATAAGCTAACTTTCATATTCAGAAACATTTTAGAGACAGCAAGTCGAATTCAGTCGAAAATCAGGTTATTTACTGAACAATAGTAAAATTCTGTATGTAAAATTATTATTTCTGAGCATGAAAAGGATTGTAAAACTCCTCAAATAAATACACCAAAATTCTGGGTAAACCCCAACGAAGTCAAGCAGTAATGAGCAACATTGCATATCAAAATAATAATTTTAACACCAGAATAAAAATATATTACTCTTCAGAATTCATAGAAAACGTAGTCTGGAAATCTTTCTACACCTCAGTAGTAAAATAGGTATAACTCACAAACCGTAAATCGAAACTAAGATCCGTCAAAAGGGTTGAAAAATAGACAGAATCCTCTACAGTTCATGTTCACAAAATATTTCAAATACTGACCTTAATAGGGTCTAAATTACTGAACAATATCAGGAAAATAGAAAAGTACAGATTTGCTCTTCATACGAAATTTAACATAGATCACACGAAATTCATCCAAATCAATCCAAACATGAAATATAGTGTACTAAATGTCCAAACAACATGGTAAGGGTATTTCACAAGTATTCGACAAGTATATCACGAATAACACATCAAACACAGATATCTCAAGATAGTATGAACTTATACATCAAAAGTGGTCAACCCTAGGTTAATTCATGTCATATATGTCGTGAGGTAACTATGGTCAAGTTATCACAATAGAGACAATATCAACAAGGGGATTCACACACAAATTGTCTCTAGAACCCAACTACACTACAAGCGGTATTTAGTACTTGTATATGCAAAAAAATTTGATACAAGTTACTTGCCTAAGAGACGACGAAGAAAACGATGCAAAAAAAGAGAATAACGGGAACAGATTTCCAGGCACGAACACAACGATCGAATCACGAACCAGATGATCCCGAACAATATGGACAACCGATCGCGAATAAGATGAAGACGATTGAGATCACGAACACATCGGATGATTAAGATCGAAGATGAAGATCAAAATGATCGGAACGGATCAGATCGGACGGTCAGATCTCCCTAATGGTGAAGATAATGATGATGATCAAGATCGATCGAACGAATGGCTGCGATCAAGGAACTTGATGATCATCAAGATCGTGACGATCATGAAAAGATCGGACGGCCAGAAGCAAAGTGATCAAGCTCAGATGATCAAGTAGATAATGATGATGATCACAATGTTGATTAACGGCCCACAACAAAGTTGATAAAACCATTACCAACAGCAACTTGGATCGGCTCAGGCATGATCGACGGCAGCGGCCGAGGGGACAGCCGATGGAATGACGAACATGCAGCGTGGCTGGCGGCGGCGACAGGCGAAGATGATGGTGGACATCGACGATGGGAGGGCTTTTGCTGCTTGCTGTTGGCGACAGCACAGGAAGTAGCACAGTGCATAGGACATGCAGTCGCGGTGCTGTAAAGGAAGGCGCACACGGGCGTAGGGCAGGGGACAGGGTGCACGGTGCTCTGGTCTGGCTGACTGGCACTGTGGTCGATGCTGCCCTGGCGTCGCTGGCTTCGAGAAAGGAGAAGGTAAGGAGGGGCTCTGGGCCGTGTGCGGGCGCGTGTTGAGGTGGTTGCAACGCGACGCAGGGGGAGGGGGAGAGAGAAGGAGGAGGCTAGGGTTGTAAGAAGGGAGATAGGGAAATATAGGCAGATGGGTTGAAGAGAGAGAGAGAGAGCAGAAGGTAGACAAAGCGGCTACAGGGGCTTTGATAGGGGAAGATGAACAGGTGGTTGGGGTTATATATATAGGGTTGGGGTTGTTAGGGTTAGTTAAGTGGGTTTGGGTATTGGTAATGGGTTTAAGTAATGATATTCGGTTTTGTAAATGGATCCAAGAAATAAAGAACAGGGTTTAGGGTTTTAAAATCCAATAAGAAAATAATTATAACAATATTAGATAAATTAGAGTATGATAATATTAACAATAAAAAAAATAATAATGCAAATAATAACACTGACTAAAATAATACTGATAATAACAACAATAATAATAAGAGTAATAATAATAAAAATAAGAATTGTGTTACAATATAAAAATCATGGAAATAGTTACAAATAAAATTATTGATCGAAAACATATTTTAATAGGAGATCCAATAATACATTTTTAACAAAAATAGTTCGAAAGCGAAAAACTAATTTACAAAAATTTGAAATACCGAAAATACACAAAAAATACATTTTCGGGGAAATAGGGGTTACATTTCAGCTCCTTATATGTGGATTATGGATGATTTCTTGATTCAGGCAGTTCTTCTCATATTTGCTCCGAAAGGGAGATGGTTTATACTTACAAATCTATATCAGGTTGTTGTGTGAGAACGAATATTGGTAAGATTTGTGAAGTAATGTGTGAGATAACAGTTGAATCAGAGATGTCAGATGGAAAGGGATACACACCAGAGAATTCCATGTATATTTCTTTATTGAAATAAAGTCTGTTATCCGGGAGAACTCTAGAAGCATGACACTGCAGGTACCCATCTCAATGTGGAGTTCTATTAGTTTGAGAAAGTTGTCGTAAGGTAGTGAAAGGTTAGAGGGAGATTGGGCAGAGTCAACACAACCTCTAGTAGCTTTGGGAAAACTGGAAAACTTGGCCGAGTGTTTGGAAGCTCATTGTTCCTAAAGCATTATCTAGTTCGTTGCTACTAGAATCACTCAAACGAGACTGCGACGCTCGAATATCGTCAAGAGGTGGAAAGTGTCTCGGGATAGGTGGAGTTCATGCAGATGGTGGCATCTTCGTGTTAATGCCTACTAAGGTTTGCCTTAACGGCCATGCAAATTAGAGAAAAATAAGTGGATGTAAATTCAACTAGTAGGAAAAGCCACTGAACCAGGTTGTTTGCAATAGAAAAATGAAAGAGTCTAGAAGAGTTTAAATCGCACAGGTGGGAAGCATGAATATGCAATCCAATGTTAGATTGTTGGGTTTATGTCTTGCATATTATGTCCGATGTGAAGAGAAGAAGGTGAAGCAAAGGAAAGTTTGAAGCGTCGATGGAGCAGAGGTCAACAACAACAACAGTAGAAAGTCAGAATAGAATGACAGTCGATTATCCCTTGGGTAGTCGACCGCCAAGAATCTCTGATTTGGTCAAGCAAAATCGATGGTTGAAAGCAGATATGGGTTCGAATCTAGGTTATTCATTTGAAGCTCAATTTCCTCTTTAGGTTAGATCATACGACTCATATCGTGTAGCTTCTTCTTCATGATATATCAGATGGTTATTGTATCAAAATACCAAACTAAGGTTTCTCTAGATCTCTATATATTATTGTATTGATCTCATTTGAGAGGTAAGAGAGATAATACTTCATTGAAGAGAGTTTGAAGGGTTTTCCTATCGTCAACAATAAGTATCTTCTAGTGAGGCTTGAGAGATAGATAGGTTCTTCGTGAGAGTGATTTGTAACTCTTGTATCTTCTCTAGTTGAATATCATCTCGGTTATTTTTCTCCCAGATTAGGGTTTGCCCCAATCGGAACAAAATTGTGTGTTTTGGTGTGTTTGGTTTGATCTATTATTTGGCTTGGTGGTTTATAGTGATCGTGTTGCATAAACTCAGCACGAAATTCCAAACAATTGGTATCAGAGCTTCTGTAAATCCTAACAGTTGGTTTAGCCAATGAAGATTAGGACACTGAGTTGAGGGCAACTGTTGGAGCTTGGTGGATTAGTTGACATGCAACCACGGTAGATTTTGGTGGCGTTCGACTCGTATTTCGTTGTTGTAGCAATTTTTATTGAGCATGTAAGAGTGACATGAAGATCACAGACGATGCTAGCAATTGGTGTTGGGTTGCTCATCTGAGTCTTGGTGGAGTAGGACATATGCTACTCACCTCCTCTTTCATGTTTTGTTTCGAGCATGATATTCGATTCTTTGAAGCTTGGGATTTGATTTATTAAGGTGTTGGCATAACAAAGGAGGGTTGATAGCTAAGGGTGCGTTTGTTTTGATATTTTGAATAGAGTATTCTGAATAGAGTTATTCTGAATATGAGTTTAAAAGCTGTTTGTTTAGCCTATATTCCGAATATTGATATTCTGAAAGCTGTTTATCTGAAAAAGAGAGTTTAGAAGCTGTTCGGTTATATTTCTTACTGAAAACTGTTATCTGAATGCTGTTTTTATGAAAAAACGAGTTTAAAAGCTGTTCTGTTATATTTCTTGCTGAAAACTGTTATCTTATAGCTGTTTTTCTGAAAAAGCGAGTTTAAAAGCTGTTCGGTTATATTTCTTGCTGAAAACTGTTATATGAAAGCTGTTTTTCTGAAAAAAACGAGTTTAAAAGCTGTTCTGTTATATTTGTAGCTGAAAACTGTTATCTGAAAGCTGTTTTTCTGTAAGAACGAGTTTAAAAGTTGTTCTGTTATATTTCTTGCTGAAAACTGTTATCTGAAAGCTGTTTTTCTGTAAAAACGAGTTTAAAAGCTGTTCGGTTATATTTTTAGCTGAAAACTATTATCTGAAAGCTGTTTTTCTGAAAAAGAGAGTTTAAAAGCTGTTCTGTTATATTTCTTGCTGAAAACTGTTATCTGAAAGCTGCTTTTCTGAAAAAACGAGTTTAAAAGCTGTTCTGTTATATTTCTTGCTGAAAAATGTTATCTGAAAGCTGTTTTCCTGAAAAAACGATTTTAAAAGTTGTTCGGTTATATTTCGTGCTGAAAAATGTTATCTAAAAGCTGTTTTCCTGAAAAAACGATTTTAAAAGCTGTTCGGTTATATTTCGTGCTGAAAAACTGTTATCTGAAAGCTGATTTTCTGAAAAAACGAGTTAATCGGCTGTTCTGTTATATTTCGTGCTGAAAACTGTTATCTGAAAGCTGTTTTCCTGGAAAAACGATTTTAAAAGCTGTTCTGTTATATTTCCAGCTGAAAACTGTTATCTGAAAGCTGTTTTTCTGAAAAATCGAGTTCAAAAGCTGTTCTGTTATATTTCCAGCTGAAAACTGTTATCTGAAAGCTGTTTTTCTGAAAAATCGAGTTCAAAAGCTGTTCTGTTATATTTCTTGCTGAAAACTGTTATCTGAAAGCTGTTTTTATGAAAAAACGAGTTCAAAAGCTGTTCTGTTATATTTCTTGGTTAAAACTGTTATCTGAAAGCTGTTTTTCTGAAAAACGAGTTCAAAAGCTGTTCGGTTATATTTCTTGCTGAAAGCTGTTATCTGAAAGCTATTTTCCTGAAAAAACGATTTTAAAAGCTGTTCTGTTATATTTCGTGCTGAAAACTGTTATCTGAAAGCTGTTTTTAATGAAAAAACGAGTTCAAAAGCTGTTCTGTTATATTTCTTGCTAAAAACTGTTATCTGAGAGCTGTTTTCTGAAAAATCGAGTTCAAAAGCTATTCGGTTATATTTGTTCAGATTTTTTAAAATCAATTTGCATTCATCATTTGCTAACATTTTTTTAATTGTTGGAGTTAGATTGCAATGTTGTACAAGTACTGGAAGGGGAAACTTGAGCAGCATGTGAATGGAGCAAAAATCAGACGCCATCATCTCCAAGATTGATTCGTCACGTTAGGGAAGAAAGTTAAAAGAAGCTCTTGTGTTTGTGAAGCATCTAATCTCAGTTCATGTATAAGTTTTGATTCTTGGATAAATGTTTTGAGATTTCTTGGATAGCATCCAGTGTTTGGTTAACTCATAATTCATTTGGATAGACTGATGTTGCTCAACCTGTACGGTGCAGTTTTTTAAATGACTATTATATCAAAGAAAATTTCTACGACCTAAGCCAAACAATTTATTCAGATAAAAAAGCACTAAGGATTTAAAATAAAAACGGGTCCCATTCAACTATACTCAACCAATTTATTCACCAAAGCAAGCTTACTTCATTAATTTTGTTTACATTGTTCAACAATCCCACGTAACAGATCATTAATGGCATGGGATCGATACATATATTATGAGAATAAGTTCTACAATTTGTTGTCAGCCATCATTACAAACAAGCATGCTGTTAAATCATTATTTGTTGTCTACAGTCACTGCATGCTGTCTGGAGCTGCTGCTGTTGCTTCTTAACTCCTTGATTTGAAAACTGTAGAGCAGGTAGATCTATAAACAAAGAAACAATATGAGAAAATTGCTGCATTAAAATTCAAAAAAAAGGGGAGGAATAATAAATTGTGCCGCAGAAACTTGCTACATTAACCATAAACGGAAACGGAAAACTGAAAACCGGAGTTCAGATTTGCTTAACCACTATTCAGAATACAGATATCCCCTCTTGTCAAACACTATGAAAACAACATAATGCAGAAAAAATACAACCTAGTCGCAGTCTCAGATTCATCAAATCAATGATACAAACGACTCGATATACCAGAGCTGCAATTTTTTACAATGCCACGCCCACTAGTACAATGCACATTGTCAACATTGACTAAAAAGAATTCATCATTGACTATTACGACAACATTTTCTTACTGTTTGAAAAACATATTTGTTCATTTACAGGGATCTGAAGTATTCTGAATAGTATTTACAAACTGGCATTACTAGCAAGATAACAAAGGCATATTCATCTGAATACAAGTGCAATTCATCTCAACAAATCAGATGCATCTAATATTGTATCTAATATTGCTTTTCTGAGAAATGGTTATGATGATACCCACACTGATCATACTTCACACCTTAAAAACAATTGATCCACATAATTGCTTTAAAATCCTGGGCTGTGATGAACAAGGTTTGATATGCATTGCATTGAATTCCTGATATATACAGATACTGTACAGCTTTGGCTGCTCATGGTTTATGGTTATTGAGATATATCTTTGGCTTCTCATGGTTTCAAACTTTGTTTCTGGAGTCAATTTCTATTGTCTTCAGTCCTTGATCATTACAAATACTACACACTGGTGCTAAATGATTACTGCAGCAGCAATTATCAAATGGGATTCACAAATCCTGATGCATCATAATACAGATTGCAGAATCAGAGAACAAAGTAGAATCTACTGAATACAAGTTCAATTCATCTGAACAAATCAGATGCATCATAATACATCAAAACATGGTGGTGTGTTTGTTCCAGGTTTTTAATTTTTTTTTTAAAAATTCCTGAAGTAATAACCTTAGTTCGCCTTTGTTATAAGTGTTATTTTGGAAACACTATTCTGAATGCTGATACCCCCACGTTGGTTTTGCCACAAAAAAACATGATTTAGGATAAGAACATATCAGATCCTCCCCAAAACCATAAAAACAACATAATTGCCGGGGTAAAAAAATAGTCACAGTCTCAGATTCATAGTGCTCATTCATAAAAACTCCATACTAGAGCTGCATTTTTGACAATGCCACGCCCACTAGTACAAAGCAATGCTCTTGAAAATCCGTTCATCATTGACTATAACGACATCATCTTCGTTATGTTTATAAAACAAATTTGTTTACTTATACTGTTCTTGAAGTATTCCGAATAGTTTTTCCAAAAAACCACTTAAAACAAAGGCCAAGGCCTGTTTGTTTTGATATTGAGAGTGCCATATTCTGCATATTCTATTCAGAATAGGCGTTTGTTTATACCACATTCTAAAAACAGTATTGTGAATATTGATATCCCTTGAATTCGATATTCTCAACCCTACTCACGAGCTCTCTCTCTTCCAAACAGTGTCTCCCCAACCCATCTCTCCTCTCTTCTCACTCAGATGCTCTCTCTATTCTCAACTCAGGATAAACTCATTCTCAGGATAAACTCAGGATATTCTTAGGATAAACAAAGGCCAAAAAAAATAAACCTGGAATAAACTCAGGATATTTGTAATGATCAAGGATTCAAGACAATTCAAATTGACTCCAGAAACAATTGTTTGAAACCATGAGCAGCCAAAGATATTTCTCAGTATCCATAAACCATGAACAGCCAAAGAAAAAACAGTATCTGTATATATCAGGAATTCAAAGCAATGCATATCAAACCTGGTACATCACAGCCCAGGATTTAAGAAATTATGTGCATCAATTGTTTTTAAGGTGTGAAGTATGATCAGTGTGGGTATCATCATAACCATTTCTCAGAAAAGGAAAACTGGATAAGTGCTGAAAGCATGAGCAGCCAAAAAGCTCCTCAACAACCATAAACTCTTCCAGATTAATGTATGGTATTTGTATGTCTATAACTCAAAGCAATATAGATCAAACCTGATCCATCACATCTCAAATTCAGTTGAATATGTGCTCCAAGAGCTTCTAAGTGGAGTATGAAGCATCTAAGTGGTTGATCATCACAGCCGTAATATCCAAAGGATAATCAAAAGCATGACCTAAAGCATTAACAATATTATAAAATTCTCCACACATCTGAAAACATCAATAAAAATTGTTAGGATTAATTCTGAAGGGGAAGCATTTTCCAAGAGTTTCCAAAGTAATCAGTATAAGCAATGCAACAACATTATAGTGGTGAAACTAGCAGGATATGGAAACTAACAACAACTCCAAGAATAATACCACTGTTCTGTTATAGTGACACAAAGTAGCCAGACTGCAGAGACATACTTTATTAGTAACTTATTCCTTGCTCTCTCCCATCACAACCTACCAAAGAACAATAATTAGAATCCATCTGAGATATTGTAGGAGGTAACTTTCACAGTAAAATAAACTTACTCCATCGCCACCCATTCTCCTTGTTGTGGATGCAGTATAATATGGTCCATTAGGGCCAGCATAAGTCACACTTTGGGCACATATGAACATATGATTCATAGTGTGCAACTTCAGAAACATAATCCATCTCATCATCACTCAAAAACCAACGAGGAAAAATAAAGCTCAGTTAGGATTAATTCATCACAAGTCACTCCTACAAAGCATTATATAAATGATTCATAGTGTGCAACTTCAGAAACATAATCCATCTCATCATCACTCAAAACCAACGAGGAAAAATAAAGCTCAGTTAGGATTAATTCATCACAAGTCACTCCTACAAAGCAGTATATAAATGATTCTCATAGTGTGCAACTTCAGAAACATAATCCATCTCATCATCACTCAAAACCAACGAGGAAAAGTAAAGCTCAGTTAGGATTAATTCATCACAGGTCACTCCTACAAAGCATTATATAAATGATTCTTAGTGTGCAACTTCAGAAACATAATCCATCTCATCATCACTCAAAACCAACGAGGAAAAATAAAGCTCAGTTAGGATTAATTCATCACAAGTCACTCCTACAAAGCAGTATATAAATGATTCTCATAGTGTGCAACTTCAGAAACATAATCCATCTCATCATCACTCAAAACCAACGAGGAAAAGTAAAGCTCAGTTAGGATTAATTCATCACAGGTCACTCCTACAAATCATTCAATAAATGATTCATAGTGTGCAACTTCAGAAACAAAATCCATCTCATCATAACTCAAAACCAATGAGGGAGAATAATGTGCAACACCTGTACATCATTGAAGTGATTGGTAAAGACAACATCTCAAAAAATGAATGAAAAGCTGAAAGGAACATATGCATACTGATATTTATAATAGTAATATTGCAATGATACAAACATATCCAAATGACATCAATGCCTTGCATTCCAGCTACGAAACAATTCGAGAAATGGATACAATGAAAATGTGTACATTCAAATTACATTAGTGTATAGCATTCCACATTGCCAGGGCAATATAATCTCTTTTGCTATTCATATGTCTCAATTGGGAAGATGATAAATCCAACTCCTGCGATGTGGATGCTGCATCTTCGGTGTGTTGGTGATGTACTAATTGATCGCCATCGAGTTCCGCTAAAAATGCATCGTTTCGTGAGTGCAGGCATATAAAATTGTGAAGTGCACAACAGGCTGTGACCATCATAACTTGTTTGGTATAATAATAGTTTGGCATGTTCTCGAAGATGGCAAACCTCTTCTTGAATACATCGAACGTTCTCTCAATCACATTCCTTAACCTAGCATGTTGTTTATTAAAAAGTTGTCTAGGTTGGGTTGGTGCATGGTTGGCCCCTTGAAAGTCCTGTAAGTGGTATGGCTCACCACGGTATGGCGCCAAAAAATCAGGCATATTGGTATAACCACAATCTACTAAGTAGTATCTATCGTTCGGTGGGATTGGCAACAGTTTTTGTGCTAATGCAGTATGCATTACACGGGAATCGTTCGCACTGCCTTCCCATCCCGCGTAAACAAATGTGAACATCATGTTAAAATCACATGCTGCCAATACATTTTGACTTACAATACCCTTTCGAGAGCGACAAGCGTTGCTTCGACTAGCGGGAACTGTAGCTTTTATTAACGTCCCATCAGCAGCACCAATAGCTCCCTACAGATTATTAATTCGAATAATAGATATCACAAATCCAAACTAGGAAAAAAATTTAATAATACATGACGCAATCAGGGTGACGTATTACCTGAAACCACGGGTAAAAGTCCTCTGATCCCGTGATTCTGTGATGTACAAGTGTATAATCAGGAGGTTTGATAAGGAAGGGTGCTGCTCTTGCTAGACCTTTCAATACAATATTAAAGTGCTTTTGGATTGTTTGAGTTGAGTGGTTAAACGTACTACGGGCTAGTCGCATTCTTGAACTATGACCGACAATATACAGGAAAATAGCCACGCTTTCCTCGAAAGTAACTCGCTTATGACTTGAAGACTCCGCTGTTTCCTCGCAAAAGTTCCTTTCTTGCAGGAAAGCACACAAGGTCATAAAACAATCTTGGTTCATACGGAATATTCCATGAAACTCAGCCTGGGAACCCGCTAACATATTTTCCAAATATTCACGTCCCGTTTGCTTTTTATTAGTGGACCTTGTACGGTCAAGTTCTTCACATAATTCAGCTAACAAGATTGCATTCATCACCTCTTCGACATCGTCACTACTGGATGAAGAAGTATCCATAACAGAGGATGCACTTGCAGTAGTAACTCACTATAAAGAAGAAGATAGAAATCATTTTGGGAAAATCCCATATCAAGTGCATACACATTTAATAATACGACTGTATGTAACGAGATTTACGGAATCACAAAACAACATATTGAGAGATGGTAGAATTCACAAGCCTGTGCAATTGAATAAAGATAACAAGGTATACTACTACTAGCAAATCTATTCCAGGAATTAAATTTAAATTATAACATTACAAATTTAAATTAAATTAAAAAAGCAATTTGTTCACCGTAAAAGCCGTCATACTACAATCAACCTCAAACAAATACGGAAATAATCATAAAAAATTTTCTACAACATGATTTGTTCAACTCATTAGGCTGAATGGGATTACTACAGGGTGGCCTAATAATGCACCGCCAACTCCTGCCGTTCTCGAGACATACGGAGGAAAGCATGACAAATGTTCGGATTTTGAAACAGGTAGTGTGAAGCTTTTAAGGCTACAATTGGATCAAGCCCTGTCATCGAATCAATTATATCTTGGCATTGATCCTGTTCGGCCAAAGCAGGGTTAATCGAGGGAGCACTTTCCACTTCATTTTTATTCTTGTACCTGCCTCTTTTTACCTCTTGAGTTTGCTTACACGCATCAAGATATTCCGACATCTTTGACATCATTGATTCGCGGCCACTTGATGCACTAGATTTTCTTTTGCGTGAACCGGACCCCGTACCCATTGGCACGTCATCAGACTCATCAATCACATTTACGTGTGATTGATGGGAGTGGTCAAACTCATAGTTCATCCGCCGCGCCTCCACATCCTCGAAGCCCCCTTGTGTGGAGGCCCTTGCCACATTGCCCTGGGCTACAGATTCCTCCATTATTTTGGTCAATGCATCAAAATGTGGCAACCCCTTATTTTTGTAGTTTTTCGCAGCAGGATGCATCTATTCACAGAATATGTTGTTACTATGCAAGTATTAGATTGAAGATTAAGTATAATAAAAAGGATTCATAAACAAAAATCAAAGTTTGAGATTATATATATTAACCTTAACATATTGTTCCCAAACCGGAGCCTCACAAGTAACGGTTTGGTTGGCTTCATCCCAACCAAAACCGCTCTGTTTCCTCATATCAGCAAACACCTTCCATTCTGATTTAAGTTGTCCATATTTCGACTTCAGTTGTGGCACCGAGAATGAACGCCCACACACAATATTCAATTGTTGCGCAAAATTACTCCAGGTTTTAGCATCGAAGGTGTTGCTTTTTAACAAACCACTGTCAACTGCACCCTCCATAAGGTTGATAAAATATTCTGTAATACCGGAAGTCCACAACCCATAATCCTCCTCCACTGCCTTCCCCTTTTCCCTACCCGTATTACTCATCTAGTTTGAACAAACATCAACAAAAAAAAAAAAAAATTTGCCAAATTCCTTCAATTAGTTTAATAGCTGATCGGGTAACCCTAGTTTGCAAGTAGCAACCGATTGCACCCTAAAAAATCACAAGAGTGAATTCGGCTAGTTTGTGTGCAGTGTGCACCTTGATCCGAAATAATTTTCGGTACCAAATGCAATTAAAAAGTGGCGCAAATTGGTAAAGAAAACCAACCAAATAAATAATACAATCACTGTATTCATACCTTTGATTGGATTTTAAGAAGGAAGAAATTGTCAGCACAGGATTCAACCTTGCGTAGTTCTTTGATTCTCTTTGCCCTTCGTTCCCTAGCTCTTCTCCGATAGGCAGCACGGGTAGTGCAAACCATTAACCCCCTACCAAAACCCCTCAACCCCTCACCAAGTCGACAGCAAGAAATAGTCAGGTAGCGAAGTCGCCAGCGGGACTCTCACACGTTTCCGCTCGATTTCACAGTGGAATCGTTCGGGAAATCGTGGATTTGGGGTGGGGGGGGCGGGGGGAAAAGAGATCAGATCTGGGTTCTTCAAAGGAGGTGGGAGACAACGAAGTCGACGAGATCTCGTGTGTGAGAAGAGAGAGAGAGCATCTGAGTGAGAAGAGAGGAGAGATGGGTTGGGGAGACACTGTTTGGAAGAGAGGGGAAGGTAGAAGACGACCGAATGGAGAACCAGATCTGGTGAGTGAGGAGAGAGAGAGAGGTCGTGAGAGAGAGAGCTCGTGAGTATGGTTGGGAATATCGAATTGAAGGGATATCAATATTTAGAATACTGATTTGAGAATAAGGTATAAACAAACGCCTATTCTGAATACCATATTCAGAATATGGAACTCAAAATATCAAAACAAACAGGCCCTAAATCTTTGTAGATTAAATATTGGTTTGACTACAAATTACTTGTACTTGTCAATATGTCAACTATATATTAAGCTTTGCGCTTAGTTTATTGTACAATGACTAAAGTTTTTTATTGTATTCTCCAAATCTGTTTTGTTATATAATTTCTTATTAATGAAACATCGGATATTTTAACCCACGGTTTTAATCAAAAAAATTCATACCACGAGGTCCACAATAAAGCAATCGATCCCCACTGTTGCACCTTGTACTAACCAATCTACGTAGGGAGGTTGTGGCAGCTGTTATGGGAGGACCATTAGGTGAAGCCTTTGATTATGTGAATCATGAATCTGATATTTCCTAGCGAATAATTTCTAATACAATGGAAATAATGCAAGCTACTCAACTGGATGACAACCTGGAATCACAGAGTAGATCGAGTAATAGGGAAATGCGGCACAAGTCAGAGGAACATTTGATTGGAAAGAGCAAAGCTGCTTTGTCTTGGTTTTACATGGATGGACAAAAAAGGTGACTGGAAAAGTCGGAAACAAAGGATGGGCAGCATACGCTTGTCGAAGGGCAGCTGGCAGAATCTCAATATTCTTTTCAAAAAAATCTATGGAAAGTCGTTTCGATCCAATAATCTATTCTTGGGGTCCGAAAATGATACAGGATGTTTCAGTGGCTTTGCAGGACAAAGCGCTCTTCGAGGGGGCACGGAATGTATCATTTTCAATGGATGCTTCTCTTTCAAAGGCAATGTGATGGGCAGCTGGCAGAATTTCAATATTCTTTTCAATGAAATCTATAGAAAGTCGTTTCGATCCAATAATCTATTCTTGGGGCCGGGTCTGAAACAGACACATGATGTTTCAGTGACTTTGCAGGACAAATTAAGCGCTCTCCGAAGGGCACGGAGTGTATCATTTTCAATGGATGTTTCTCTTTCAAAGGCAATGTGATCCAGGGAATTGTTGTCTACCAGACTTGCTTTGCCCTCAAACTCGTCCTTGAGGAAGGGTATAACAGCCATGAAGGTATAATAGCCATCATCGATGACTTTGTACTCATCTTTAATGAAGTCTGGGGCATAATTTATTTTATTTGCCTCGTAAATTCCCAATATACAATTTTATTTTATTTTATTTTTCCGCGGGGGTTGCAATACAAATTTCAAATATTGCAAAGAAAAGTTACAAAGAAATAGAAAATATATGTATTAGATCTGTCAAATTTTACATGAATATGAAACCCTATATGAGAGGAGAAGCACATATTATAACAGATGTGGGTCAGCGTACGTTAACTCTGTATCGAGTTGATTATCTCCATCGATCCCAAAACAATTTGCACCCACATACGTGCACGGGAATCTCATAATCTCATCAATCAATGTCGATGTCTGTATCTGTATCTCTGTCATCTTTCTAGCTAATAGCCAATAATATACTAGCTCCTAATATACGTCGATATGTATCATTCAAACCAAGTGAAAGAGAGAGGGAAGACGAGAGGGAATATTAAAGGAGTAAAAATGGATGGGCTATGATGATTAACTAATCAATGGACGAGGTTTACTGACAGCTGGTGGTCTCCGGTGGCACCACCACCACCACCACACCTTCCACAACACTGGTGACGGCTTCCCTGAACGGCTCCTCGTCCCAAGTGCTCACCTGTGCAAAATCAAGAACCACACACCTCAGCATTAATTTGTATCTTTTTTATATATAAAAATCTTGTAACTTTTTTAAGGAACCTTCTCATTGTTAAGTTTTAATTTGTGAGAAATTAACAAAGGGAATTAGGGTTAATATCTAGCTAGATCGAAGTTGTTTCAGATATCCATCCTAGGTATCAAAATTGGAATACCTAGACTGCTATCACAAGTCAGTATTTATTAATACTGGTTTTGGTATCGAGTTATAAACCCACAAATCCGCGTTCCAATATCTAATCAATTGTACCTTAAATACACGTGTTACTCATATGCATATGTAATATTTATATATATAGAGAATATACCTATATATCCAACACTCATGACATGCATGCTTGAATAAGGTCATGTAACTTTTCTTAAGCACTAGAAAAAAAAATCGTATTGAAACTCTTTATATATGTTACATAAAAATCAATTCCAGTATATAATTTTCAAACCTTAATTGACTAATCAAAACTTGCATAGTTGCATGTAACAATAAGGTAATCTTGTTTCAGAAATAGGTAACAGGAAACTTCCCAGGAAATGCATGCTTAATCTATCTACGCATGTCTGTATAATTTAAATGTTAATTAATTAACAGATGTGGTTAATTACAAAGGTTAGGAAACTTCTCAATACTATTACCTAGCTGTCGCAACAATTAAGTATTCGCTCATGTCTATGTCAAATTAATTAAATTAATATTTGTGTATATAATTATAAGCATGTTTGTTGTTAGTTATGGCAAGTTAGTTATAGAAAAAGTTTATCGATAGCATCAATTAATATGTATTCTAATTCCTTATCTAGCTTTAGAAGTTAAATCAATGTTAATTATATTATATACTGAGAATTTGTGAGATGAATAGTATAACTGCAAACAATGGAGAAGTTGGTGAACTGTTCAAAGATTTGGTAATTAAGCATGCAGTCAACTTAATTTGGTCTGTATTAATTAATGCATATGTAGGGTTAATATTTACAATACAAGGTTTCAAGAATTATAAATTAAGTTCATGATTAATTACATGGAATTTCAGTAGAAATATTTTGTTAAGAAAAGTATAATTAATTATATTAATGTTATTTTGATTTCTGAAGGAAATTAATTAAGTGTATATATATATGTTAACATACCTCAACTTGTAGGGAAAGGTTCAATCTTGCAGATAAACCGATTTGCTGAGCGGAAAACGTGTTGGCATTCACCGAGACCAAGCTAACTCCTCCCAACTGCTTCAAGAATTCAAGAATGCGAAGAACCAACTCAGTCATATCGCATTCCCCTCTGACAGTAATCCCAAGGCTTATTATACCTTGCGTTTGTGAAGTCGACTGATCAGGTGGCGCGCGCCGTGTGATTTGAACCTCCACTACTCTTTCATTTGGCTCGCCACCTTCTTTTCTTGCATCATCATCGTTTGGTACAGGTTGCAGCTCAAGCATTCGGTTCTTCTGTTCGAGCTTAGAAACTTGTGATTTTAAAGTATGAATGTAGTTTCTTGTGCTGAGAAGCACCGATGCCCTGTCCTTCATCTGCTAAATTCATTTAACCATCCATTAAAGTGTTTCAAAATTGTATGGCTGAAAATCATTGTTTTTTATAGTTACATAATGGATGGGTAAATGAATTTCAAATGATTTAATTTTACATATTTAGACTAATTTAGATGTATAGATCAATGAGAACGGTTCGGATCGTCGATATGAACGCCCGAAGGCCTAGTGCACATGCCGTGTGCACTAGAGTAGTACACAACCGAAGCTTTCCCTATATATATATGAAAATCTTCCATTATATATGCACCACCCCTCCATGTGCACTCGTGTGCCCTCGGTCTTTCCGTTTTCATATCGACGATCCGAATCGTTCACATTCATCTACACATCTAAATTAGTCTAAATATGTAAAATCAAATTATTTGAAATTCATTTGCCTATCCATTAATTATATATATATATAATGTTATGAAAAATTGGCATAAATTTCCAAATTTATTTTCTTAATTATTTATACGAACGGAGTTAATTATTATAAAGAAAAAAAAATACCTTAGACCCTGGTGGAAGTACCAATTTGAGTGCTTGAAAATTCTCATTGATCTTCTCCCTTCTCTGTCGCTCCGATATCGCATGGTTGCTACTCGGAGGTGGGCGTGGTTCTTGCACCTTCGCTATCCCCATCTTGATCATCTTATGCCCCGGCCCCATTCTGCTCCTGAACTCAACATTCATCGGTGCAACAAGAGCTGCATTATACGGCTTGAACGCCCTCGACATAGCTCCATAACCGGAGACAGAAGACGAAGGACTAGCAAAAGCAGAGGTAGAAGCTGATGATGATGAGATGACTGTGAGCATTGCTGTGATTATGGCCTGTTCATCGCTACTTGGTGTAGGATATATTGGTGGTAACAGAAGAGATGAGTACTTGGAACTTCCAGCACTTGAAAGAGAGCCAAAAGAGGAAGAGGACCATGAAGGGTGGTGGATTTGATCCGAAGGGAGATCGTATTGCTGACTTATTTCGTCGCTGAATAATTGCTGAATCATTTGAATGTCGGCCTGTATATATATATATGTATATATATGCATGAGATACCGAAATCATAGATCGATGTTAATTATTTAAGATGAGTATGATTGACGACGTATACTTACAGTATTCATATCTAACATTCCTAGTTCAATCACTCCATTCATGGATCCCATAAACACCGCTTTCTGGTGAATATATGCGGCGTTCTTCACTGAATAAATAGCAATTGACCGGCCGGTTTCTTGTGAAGAGGGTACGGGCAACTCCTGCAGCCTGCTCGTGTAACCAACCGGCCGTGCAAATCAAACGGCTGAAAATTTTAATTCAAGGAATGAATTTAAGAGGATGAAATATGTACACAGAATTGAAAGATAATATAAATCATGAATGAGTGCACGTATATATATATGTATATATATAGGAATATGATCGCATGAGAACTCGGAAGGTGCGTGCAATATTCAATATTATGCGCAGTAGTATGAAGAAAGCGGTTTCCAGTGAAAATGAAAGCGGAAGGAAGCGTTTCTTTTCTTCATAGAGGAAAATTACTTACAGACTCAATGCTAGATCTTAATTTATTTTTAACCTCGACAGGTTTGAGAAATACTACAAAACCCAAAACCGTTGAGTTAATTATTTTTAGACCCAAATCTTCATTTTAATTACAGTTAAATATTCGCTTAATTACAGTTTTTTTTTAAAAATGTTTGGGAACAATGATGTTTGGAAAATAATTTATAGATTGGGCTGGAATCTAACGATTCTATCCTCAGTTATAAAAAAAAAATGTTCGGGAACAATTACAATTAAATGTTACAATTAAATGTTGAGGTATGATAACACTAATTAGAAGGTGAGATTTTTTTTTTCCCAAACCCTTTTGTAAAAAAACATTTCTGAGTCAAAAGAAAAAGGTAATAATATTTTTCAACTCTAATATGGTATTTAAACCATCAAATTTAGACAACTGAAAACCAGGGGCTTATCTAAATTTTAGGGGGACCTAAGCAAATTCTCAAATGGGGCATTTTGCAAGTTGACAAAATAATAATGACAATTATTTAAATGCAAACAAATTTGGAGCATTGGAGACCAAACTATATACATAAAAACAAATTTATATATATGCTTCCAAAAAAAAGTTAATTAATAACTTACGTTTTTTATATGAAATGCCTCATGGCCAAAAAGAACCCAGACAAATTCTAACAACAAAAAACGAAATATATTATGTCAAAGAGGTAAATATGATATACTAGAGCACACGATCAGAATGAAATGATGATGATTATATGTATATGAGAATACTAGTTAAAAGCTTAAAATGTAGAATAACCATATGCACTTGAAAATTTGGTTAGAAATTTAACATAAACAAATAAATATGATATACCATAGAATATTGAAAAAATATGATTGAGTAACAGACATGGGCTAAGTGAAAAATAATATTAAATTCATAAAATGGTAAAATGGCATGTATGTCTATGTAAAAAATAATTGGTTTTAAAAATAAAAATAATTGAAAATTTAATTGGCTCATCCAAGTTTTGAACTTACAACTATCACATTACTAACACAACACTCTAACCAACTAAGTTAATAAGATAACTACTAATACAATGTAATTATATCACAAAATATTATATTTTACTTTTCTAACATTGTAAATACTTAAAAAATATGAGGCCCAGATCCACCCATGCTGAAAACTATGTAGTAAACAACACGATGAGCGCACCGGGTTGAATTTGAATTGAGAGGATGTTGTTTTTGTCTTGATCAATCTTCTTGGATTTGAGATTTTTGGGCGAGGAGGAATCGAGGTTTGATGGATCAAGATTTTGAAGCCTGGAGAGATGGAGGAACTCAGTTGAGGTTCTTGAATTTGGATCTATTTAAGGAGAAATTGGAGGTTCAATTAAGGACCGTATTATAATTTCAACATAGAGTGGTGAACATGGGCCAACCATCTAGGGCTGAAGAAAAGTAGTATATTGGAAGTTTCTGACCATGAGGATTCGAAAAGAGGTCAAAATTTGGTGCCAGGAATACTACATGAAAGGTAGATGCTTACTCATTTAGGGTTGAATTGTATGTAAAGTATTTTTTGAGAAGGGATCAAGTCAGAATTAGCACGATTCGTGAAGAGATCCAACGGTGTAGTCCAATACCCTTTTCTCATATGATTTATATGACTCGGCTTGTGCGTCGAGTTTGATCTGAAAACTTGTAACGACCTGTAAATGTTTAAATTTTGGTGAAACTCACCGGAGACACGTCTTTTTTTCTATTATTATTTTTTTAGCAGGATTCAGAATTTTGTTTTTAAAAGAAAGTAAACATAGGAAAAAATAAAATTCAATTGTGATATTTCATATTTCTGACAGTCATTGTAGCTTAATTAGGGTACTTTCTTCCTATGAAAACCCTAGGAACCAAACCCACATCTTGATGTTATCAAAACAAACCGTCAGTAGGGTTAGAAAAGTCTAAAGAAAGAAACTAACAATAAAAAAACCGAAAGAAAAACCTAGATCTAAGATCTGAGCTTGGGGTCGGCGGCTAGGGCCCTTCCCCCCTCCTCAACAAGCTAGCGCATAGCGCGATGCTAGCCTGAAGTCTGTTCGTACAGTAGTGATATATTTCGCCTACCCCCCGCGTCGCTGAAGCCTCATCCTACCCTGCCGCTGCTCCACCCAACGAACTCTGCCTTCCCAGCGCTCCACCGACAGAGCGATGATGGACGAAAAGTCGTCGAGGGTAGAGGGCCCTGTTTCCCATCGTCGTTCGTTCAGCAAGACGTCGTCGCCGCCTCCCCAGAGATCTGTCCGTCCCCCTCTTCGACGCCGGCTGCGGTCGAGTGAAGTGAAGGAGAGGGCTACGACGGGGGATCGGGAGGTTTTGTCGACGGCCAGTGAAGATGGGGTCGGGGTTTGTGACGTCGACGGGGGATCTCTGGTCGTTTTCGGGGGTTTCATCGACGGGGTGTGTGGTCACTCGCCGCCCAACCCCCCCGTTGGATATATAGGTATATTTTCATTAAATGAATAATATTATGTGTAATATTATTCTATGGGTAACATGTGTGTTACACGTACTAATTGTATGGATATCCAAATGCGGGTTGAGTAGGTTGAGAACCCAGTACCCAAACCAGTATTTATCCTATAAATACTGGCTTGTGATAGTAGTCTAGACATTCCAATTTTGATACCTAGGGTAAATATCTCAAGTACCTTAGTTTAGGATATTAACCCTAATTTCTATTGTTATAATCTCTCATAATCTCTAACAATCTTGAGATATTTACAATCTAATTGAGATTAAGAGAGAAATCATTGGACTGATCTCGTCGAAAGACGTCGCCGTCTTCGACTGCAACCGCCGTCGCCGTCTTCGACTGCAACCGCCGTTGCCGACATCGTCGGTGTCGTCGTGTTCTTCTTCTCCGACGCTGCTTGGAGCCGTCGTCAATGATCACAAACCCAAAGCATCTGGGTTTCGGACTGTCGATGAGCACCGCCTCCGCCGCGAGCGAGCCCCCCATTCTCCCTCGCCTTTTTCCTGAACACCCATCGTGGATTGCGAGTGAAACCCACCTCCGATCGCGAGCGAAACCATCTAGATCAATCAGATCTGAACAAAGATCTGGGTTTCGGGCTATTGACGGCGCCGCCACACGCCACTGCCGCACCCACCGCAGGCCACCGACTGCCTCCTTCTTCCCCTGTTGCTTTCTTCTCCAGATCGAGCGAAATTGAAGTCGGTTGGGGAAGAGATCAGATCAAAAGATCTAATTTCTTCTATTGGTTGAATATGGTGTTTCGTGTTCGGGTTAAGGAGGGGATCCTTATGGCTGCCATATAACTCAGATCCAACTTTTTGATTGGACGATTTTGGCGTTTGGTGTTTGGTGCCCGGGTGGTTGGAGCATATCCGGATTCAGATCCAGTCCAACAGCTGCTCTATTGATTGGAGATTGATGTTTGGAGTTTGGACTGTTGGAGCATATCCAGATTCAGATCCAGTCCAACAGCTGCTCTATTGGTTGGAGATTGATGTTTGGTGTTTGGACTATTGGAGCAGATACTGATTAAGATCCAGTCCAACAGCTGCTATATTGGTTGGAGATTTGCTTTTTGGTGTTTGGACTGTTGGATCAGATCCAGATCCAGCCAAAAGGAATCAGATCTGGATCTAATCAGTGGAGACAATCCATTGGGTATTGTTTTGTATTCCGTCTTTGGGGAGAAGACTGGATCTACTGCAATATACTTCCAATTCAGATTTAAATTAAAGATAAGTTCTTCACCAAATTTAAATTATTATTTAATTATTTGTTTGAATTATATTGTTAAGTGCTAAAGTTCAAAACCGTATTATGCATTGTTTAATTAAATACAAATTTGAATAACTGCTTCAGCTACGTGCTAAAGATCAAATATTTATTTAGATAAATTATAGGTTTTGACTATAAAATTGAATCTCCAATTAAATTGTTGTGAATTAGATAGTGCTAATAATTAGTTTAATTGGCTAATCTTTAACAATTTGATGAATGTAGGAACTTCAAAGTAAATTACAAATTGTATGTATTGGAGACGATGGATTTGTATCACGGTATGATAAGTCTGCACTTCGCAGGCTTCTCTATCGAATTTGGAAAACACTTCTAACTTAAAGTGTCGGTATGATCTACTCTAATCTCTTAGTATTTTCATGTGATGAATGTGTTAACGTTTTGTGTGTTTAATCATATGATTGAGAGTTTTAGATCATAATTATTCTCACTTTGAAACTAGCATGTTTTAAATTGTTCAGTGTGCCTCGTCATACTATGTGTATAGATATATTGGGTGACACATCGTTTGCAGTTTGTGTGAGATTGTATGTTTGCTTCTCTAATAAAAGTTAATATATAAAGTGTATAACAAATATTTGTAACTTAGAAGAGAGCATCTATTAGTGTATGATATGACTCCATTAATTACGCTTTATTCTTTCTCGTTCATTGTACTGTGTGTGCAAAATTTAATTATAAAATATTGGTCATCATCTCGTTTAGCGATGAAGAATGAATAAAGAAAATTTAGCTTACTGTGTTTTAGCAAGTGGACATTATTAGAACCATTGAAGAAAGCAAACAATTTTATAAAATGTGAAAGAGTAATTTTGTATTAACTCTTATAATGTGCATATGTTGTCAATTGCATGTATAAGTTGAGTTTAACAAATGAGACAATTAATAATAATAGTTCTAATTGTGTTCAGTTCCTGAATATAGTATAATTGGCTAGGATTTGAGAACTATATGTTAAACTGTTTATTCTTGTTAAAACTCATAACTCTACTAAATGATACTCCATTGAATATGACAAATATGAAAGTTAGAAAATCACTTAGTATGGTCTCTAGGAGCACACAACTTCTTGAGTCAATACATTATGATATTTGTGATCTCGGTAGCTTTGAGACTAGATGAGACGATGATTGGTCAGAAGTATTTAATCGCTTTTGTAGATGATTAGTATAAGTTTGTCATATATATGAAGAATGAAGCACTTGTTATTCTTAATGAATTTATATATATATATATATATATATATATATATATATATATATATATATATATATAGTTAAATGCTAAAAATCAAGGGTTCAGATTTGATAGAGGTAGTGAATATGTTTCAATGATTTTAGAGAAGTTTGTATATGGCATAATCTCTACTGCACTCTACTTACAACAGTTAAACGGTATTGATAAAAGTTAGAATCAAATACTTAGTGATGCGGTTTATTTCTGGAAGACGTGTGGATGCACCAGGTGTGAGTTCGGACTCGATTTGTATTTGAAGGAGAATGCTGCTCGTCTGACGACCCTTGGCTGACCGGGCGGAACCTGTGGCGACCTCGGGGTGATTCGGAGATCTGGGCTCGGATCAGAAGATTCGGATCCGAGGTCTTGTGTACCTGCAGACGGTCCTGAAACACCGGAGTTTGTCCCGGTGGCGGACCCTCCGACGATCTAGTCAGTCTCTGTGAGAGAGTAGCAATAACTAGGTGAATTTAAGTGGAAAAAGATTGATTACCTCCAAAAGGTGGGTGAGGGTCTAGTATTTATAGAGAACCCCAACCGGGTTTGGTTCCGCTTGGGGGCCGGGTCTGGACCCGAAAGCCCATGGACCTGACGTGGCAGAGGGCCCAGGGGGTTTAGGGCTGACGTGGTAATACCAGGAGTGGTATAGGGCTGACGTGGCAAAACCCTTGGTGGTATTTGGAGCTGACATGGCTGATCGTGGGGCTCCTGTGCTCCTGGGAGGATCTGAGGGCCTGGGCTGCGCCAAGTCATCTTCCTTCTACACCAGGATGGTAGGACGGCTTGGAGGGCTGTCGTGGATCGGAGGCCGAGGGCCATAGTCGCTCATCGGACACGAGGAGTCCGGATCTGTGGGGGTGAACTGGAGACTCGGCGCCGACCCTGTAGTGGAGGTTCGGCGCCGATCTGGACCGCTGTTTTCACCATTTCTGAGTAAGAGTTGTATTGGGCCATGGTTGGGCCCTAAGCCATTTTTACCCTACCACACAAGCCCCCCACTCCTACGGGGGTGCGGGAGCTAGCCGTGGAGGAGTGTCTACGGGTGTAAAAAAATGGGATGGCGAACCCCTGGGTCTTCCTGAGGGGGGCATCCTGATTGTCTAGAGCGATCCTCGAGCCGGCGAGAGCCTGTTAGGCGGTAAGGTTGATGGCGAGCCGTTGCTTCCTCCTGAGAAGAGTACCTCGGCGCTCGACTGAACCTCGAGAAGACGAGGGATTATGTGTCGGTGAGGGGGATGGCAAACTGGTGTTTCTTCCTGAGAAGAGGGCCCTGGTGCTCGACCAAACCTCGAGATGACGAGGGATTACGTGTCGGCAAGGGTGATGGCGAGCCGTTGTTTCTTCCTGAGAAGAGTACCCTGGTGCTCGACCGCACCTCGAGAAGACGAGGGATTATGTGTCGGCAAGGGTGATGGCAAGCCGGTGATTCTTCCTGAGAAGAAGGCCCTGGTGCTGGACCCGACCTCGAGCTGGCGAGGGACTTATGGGCCAACAAGGGGGATGACAAGCCGTTGGCCTTCTTGGGAAGACCGCCCTGGTGCCAGACCTGACCTCGAGCTTGGCGAGGGATTACGGGTCGGCAAGGGCGATGGCGAGCCGTGGAGCCTTCGTGAGAAGACTACCCTAGTGCTGGACCCGACCTCGAGCTGGCGAGGGACTTATGGGCCAACAAGGGGGGTGGTGAGCCGTTGAGCCTTCCTGAGAAGACTACCCTGGTGCCGGACCTGACCTCGAGCTTGGCGAGGGATTACGGGTCGGCAAGGGTGATGGCGAGCCGTGGAGCCTTCCTGAGAAGACTACCCTGGTGTTGGACCCGACCTCGAGCTGGCGAGGGACTTATGGGCCAACAAGGGGGATGGCGAGCCGTTCAGCCTTCCTGAGAAGACTACCCTGGTGTCAGACCTGACCTCGAGCTTGGCGAGGGATTACGGGTTGGTAAGGGTGATGGCGAGCCGTGGAGCCTTCCTGAGAAGACTACCCTGGTGTTGGACCCGACCTCGAGCTGGCGAGGGACTTATGGGCCAACAAGGGGGATGGCGAGCCGTTCAGTCTTCCTGAGAAGACTACCCTGGTGCCAGACCTGACCTCGAGCTTGGCGAGGGATTACGGGTTGGTAAGGGTGATGGCAAGCTGTGGAGCCTTCCTGAGAAGACTTTTCTGGTGCTAGAAATTGGCCTCGAGCTGGCGAGGGGTTTATGGGCCGGCCAGATTGTGGGCGAACCGGTGTGCCTTGGGAATGTTGAGCAGGGTAGTCTGCCGTCTTTGCGGAGCATTGGGGGCGCCTTGGGATCTGTGTGAGGTTCCAATTTCCCAGGTACTTTAATGGCGCCGCCTAATAAATGTATGGCGCATGGTCTTCCGTCGTTTGGTTTTCCCCGTGTCATAAAGGCCGGCCCCTGGGGGAGGCTATAAGTACCCCCCCCCCCCTTCCGTAGTGGGTCAGATCAAAGCAAGGGTGGTCTATTGGCCTTTAAAGGTGTCTGCTTCGGCGGACGCCTGTCTCTTGCCACTTTTTACCCCCGGTTGTGTCGGAGAGGTGGTTTCTCTGCCACCCGGATCTTCTCTTGGATCTGATGGCCCTGATACGGCAGCCAGATCCAGGGGGGATTAGGGCGAGAGGGGCAACGACCGAACTCCGAGGGGTGAGCTGTTTGCAACTGTGAAGGTTCTGTCCTTCCGGAAGAGATGAAGGGTGTTCCGGGCCAGTTGTTTGCAACTGTGAAGGTTCCGTTGCCAGAGCAGGCCGAACCTTTGCAGTTGCATCAACTGGCTCGGAATGGTGCACTTCTCTCGATCTCTGAGTGTTGATCTGCTTTCGACCGGGGTGCGCTTTGAGCCTCGGATAGATGAGTCGTTCTCCGATTGGAGGTTGACTACTCTGCATTTCAATAGGGATCCAGGTGATGGCGGTTTCTGTCTCACCCTTGAACAGTTCGGGTCTTCGGCCGACGAGGCTGTAAGCCCCGAGCTGCTCACGGGTGAAAGGGGAACCGACCCCGCCTCGGAGCCCGGGGCGTCTGTCTAAGGACGGCGCCTTAAACCTTAAGTAAAAATGTTCCCTCCCCCGAATACTTCTACCGAGCTGACCTCCTCGTCTGGCTGCCAGTCTGTCATTGGATGATGTCAGCAGTGCACGTTTTGAGGACGTGGCGCGAATTCCCAGGCGGCAGTTGCATGTCAAATAGGTGAATAGTACTCGCAGAAATCGAGGGGTCGCCTCTATCTCCTATAAATATTCCCCCCTCTCCCCCATCAGTCCACTCCTTTCTTGCTGCTTTCTTTTTTCAAAAAATTTCTCAACCCTTCAGCGCTCATCTTTGCAGCTCGCTGTACTAGGCTCACCCTTCCCAAGTAACCCCAGGTGAGTTGGTAAGTCTGCTTAGTTTAGGCATAGATGGATAGGGCTCAGTCTGGCTCGTCAGCATCGACGTCTAGGGGGGAAGTGAAGCCTATCTCCGAATCGACGTCCTGGGAGGAGCCCGTACTCGAGGAGGAGTCAGTACATGTTGATGAGTCTTCTGATACGGTTTCATGGGAGGTACCAGTAGGTGAGGAGGAGGTATATGGTGCGAGGTTGTTGCGCTCTCGTCGTCCCTTCGTGGTGGAGAGCAGCGAGTCGGAGGAAGCGAATGATGGTTCGGACGTCGTCTGTGTTTTGGAGTTGACTTCCGAGGGAGAGGGAGGCGAGGGTGGCACCGTAAGGAGATCCACAGTTCAGGGTGTAGGTCCGAGTTCCATGCTGACTGGTCGGGAGCCCTTATTCATTCCCTCGCCGGAGCGAACCAAGAAGAGGAAGAAGGCTCCGAGGAAGGCAGGATCGAGGACTGGTGGTTCGAGCCAGGGGTCTGTCTACCGCAACTTGTGGACAGGTTCACCCGTGCAGCCGAAGCATTTCCGTCAATATCCTGACGACCTATCCGACAAGGAGCTCTTTGGTGTGCAGGCCTCTTCACCGAGTCGGAAGAGGGTGTTGATGGACGCGATTCTGACCGTCTTGGATGGCGGGGACTTGGAGGTTTTGCAGCAGGCGTACCACATAGGTCCTAGCTACGAATTGATGCTGCCGAGCTCTACTCTGCGCCCAACCGATCCCCTATCTGCTTGGTATTGTGTCTTCCCAGTGGACGCGTTCATTTCTGGACTGAGGCTGCCAGTCCACCCGTTTGTTCGGGAAGTGCTGAACTGGGCCTCCTTGGCACCGATGCAGTATGGGCCGAACTCTTGGAAGCAGATAATCTGTTTTGTACTGATGTGCGAGGAACAACAGGTACCCCTGCGGTTGAACGTGTTCCGAGCGACGCTGATGATTAGTTCGGCTGCTGAGGGTGTTTACTATATCTCCCCCCGGAGTAGGAGGAAGGTTGTTCACAGCCACCCGGACTCCATCAAGGATTGGAAGAAAAAATATCTGGTGATCCGGAGTGAAGAGCCCTGGGACATTCCGACTCGATGGAACTACTCCAAGCCGAGCCATCCTGCGCCGGGGCCGGGGGATCTGACGGCCGAGGAGTGGGGGTTTGTCGAGCGCCTCCGTTTGTCCCCTAGTATTGATTGGACGAAGGTGACGGAGGTCCACCTGGCGAGCGTTGGACTGAGCCCAGCCGTCCTGCGTATGTAGTTGTTTCTTTTCTCTCGATCCTTTCGTACTTTCTTGCTCATTGTTCTTAATGGTTTTTTCTGTAAATATGGATGAGGCATCGATTAAAGCAAGGAGGCTCGCTATGAAGAAGGAGAATGCCGAGAAGAAGAAGGGGGAGGCGGCGAAGAGGCCGAGGGAGCCGTCCCTTGTTATTTCGGAGGTACCGCTCGATCCGAGGGTTAAGAGGACTCGTTCGGAGATGAGCAAGGGGGCTGCCCCTTCGAGGGATAAGGGCCCAGCGAGGGCATCCGATCTCGACAAGGGGAAAGGTCCCTTGGTAGAGGTTGAGGAGGAGGACCCGGTGGTGGAGATGTTGCGGCAACGGTGGGCGCCGGACTGGTCGGTTCGGATGGGTGACTGTCTGACCGAGGAAGCCCAGGCCGTAGAGGTGGTGGAGAAGCTGGCGACGCCTCGCGACCGCCAGATGATGGAGAGCGAGCCCGTAGAGGTGGCATTTACGTGCTTGGCGCAGGCCACCGTGTTGGTAAGCTTGTCGACCTCCTCCTTTCTGTTAGTCTTGCTTCAGGAGTTTTCTTCTTATCTGTGCCTTTCGGTCGCAGGCTTGTATGCAGGGAGCTAATGTAAAGAACCTCTACGAAGCGTCCCTGTCGCAAGAACGTGCTCGGGCGGACAAGAGCGAGCGAGAGATGAAGGAGATGCGGATCGAGCTCGAGGGTTCGCATCAGAGGGAGCAGCAGATGAAGCTGGAGCTCGAGGCCAAGGACACCGAGTGGGGGAAGAGGGTGGCCTCCTTGAAGAGGAAGTTGGCGAAGGAGAAGGGGGAGTTGACAGCTGCGTTCACCAAGGAGAGGAAAGAGCTGACGGATGCGGGTCAGCGGATGGTGATCGCCGCCCAGGATGAGTGTTACGCGAAGGCCCTCAGTCATGTGAGGCACTTCTATCCGACCGTCGACCTGTCCAACTTTGAGTACGACATGGAGATCGATGGGACCCCGAAGACTCCTGCCGAAGATGGGCCCGTTGTCAACCCGGCCGTCGACCCTCCGGCGAACCCGATCGATGACGAGGTGGGAAATCGAGTTGTATAGTTTTGCCTTTCTTTCTTTTTCCCCCCTTTCGATTGTATTTGCCTCCCGCGGACTGGCCACCGCCTTTTTGTAAGAAGCAGCAAAATTTATAAAAAAGTATCTTTGACTTGTCAAGTGTTTTGGCGCCGGACATTTCCGAATCTCCTTGCTTATGTGCTTCGAGTTGGTTCTCTTTGGAGGTTGTGGCTTTCCTTCCCGAGGTGGACCCCCGTCGTTCCGTCGTGGCGTGGCTCCGGAGCAAGGTGGAGGCATTGGAGGCCACTTTGGCTTGGTACCGTGAGAGGGTCCGCACCGCCGAGGTGGCCTTTAGCTATTACAAGAACATGTCCGAAGCCCTTGGTGAAGAGGCAAGTCGTCTGAGGAGGGTGACGTTGAATCGGGGAACTCGTGGGAGTCGGACCTGGATAAGCTATGTCGAGTTCCTTGGTGCAGAGGCCCTCCTCTGAGAAGCGACTTCGCGATGTGCTAGTGGAGAAGGAGGTGGAGATACACCTCTGCCGGTCGATGCTGGGCATTTCGAGACCTTCCTCGGGTGGTCAGTGAGCAGGGGGGGTACCTATTGTGGTGTTGCTAACGAAACGTATGCGGCCCACCGATGCCCAGAGTTCCGTGGTCGGTATATCAATCCTGGCCGAACCAAATGACCCTTATGCCAAGGAGAGAGTTCCCAGTTGTTCGTTTGGAGTGATCCCGCCGTTCGTCGGACCAGAGGGGCCTTGAGAGGGCGGCCTCCTGCTGTTCGAGATGAGGGGAGTATTTCTGCAACGGTCTTCGTTTGTTTCCTCTTAACCTAATAAAGGAACATGAATAAGGAATTCATTTCACTCTTTGCTCCGGTTGATAGCATACGAAATGATGAAGGGGATGTGGTTCGGCCTTATCGTTTCGTGAGGAATCGGAGTGGGGGGAGGTGAAGTCTTGGGTGTCGATCCCCTAACCTGGTATTAGGTCGGATTTGCCGAGGCGTTTGGAGTATGATACAACGAGATTTCCTTAGTATGAGATAGGGGGGGCCGCTAAAAACGGCCCTTTACAAAGGAAAGCTTTACAAAAGGTTCACTTCTAGCTAAGTTAAAACCTATGCTCGTTCTTCGCAGGAATTCACTGGGTGCTTGGTGTCAAGGGGGAACCTCTCCGGCTCGACGGTAGGTCTGGGGGTAGGGCCATCCTTCTCTGGTTTGAATTTGACGGCGTCGAGGGGGAACACTCCTCCCCCGACGGTGGTCATGTAGCATGATCGCGCTGCTTCTTGGCTGCCTCGGACGACGTCGACTCCTTGTGGGGTGGGAAATTTGAGCTTCAGATGGTAGGCCGAAGGCACTGCTTGGAGGGAGCATAACCCGGGACGGCCGAGTATGGCATTGTAAGCCGCCTTGACGTTGACCACCATGAAGTCCATAGACTCGGTCCTCTTGACGGGAGCCGATCCTGCGGTAACGTCGAGGGTGACAATCCCTTCTATCACGACAGGGACGTCGGAGAACCCATGCAAGGTGTATCCGGCCGGCTTGAGCTTGCCTCTAGGTAATTTCAGATTCTCGAAGGCTTCGAGAAAAAGAATGTTCACCGAGCTGCCGTTGTCAACGAGGATTCGGCGAACTTCACAATTAGCCATGTGGAGGCTAATGACGAGGGCATCGCAGTGGGGGAGGCGAACGCCTTCGAGGTCCTCCCCTGAGAATGAGACTGGCATGGGTTGTAGCTTGGGAGAGGGGTTGCCTTGGACAGTATTCACCTCTCGGATGAAGGCTTTTCGGGAAGTATTCGATTCCCCTCCCATTGGCCCTCCATGGACACAGTGCAAGATAAATGGCGGGTCCGCGGCTCCCTCGGACTCGGGATCCCGACCCTGGATGTGGTTCGGAGTAGGGTTCGGGGGTGAGTGTCTCCGGTTCCTAGTATCTCGTCGATCCCGCGGGACTTCTCGGGTGAATTCTCGGAGGTACCCCCTGGAGATGAGTTCCTCAATCTCGTCTTTCAGGGCCCGGCATTGATCGGTGTCGTGCCCATGGTCTCTGTGGAAGCGGCAGTAGAAGCGCTGATCTCGGTTCTTGCCGTTGTTGGGTCGGGGAGGTAGTCGAACAATGCCTTTGTCTTCGATTTCTAAGAGGATGGCGGATACGTTATGCGTCAAGGGAGTGTACTTCTCGAAGCGGGGGATCGGCGGGATCTTTTTTACGGCCCCCGCGTCCCTCGGAGCTTTCTTTGATGGCTCGACTTCTTCGGCTTTCCGTTTTTCCTTCGAGTTGGCCTCCCTGGCGTCTTCGGGGCTAAGGGCCTCTTCTGCTCTAATGTATTTCTCGACCCTGTTGAGGAGGTCGGGAAAGTCGATGGGGGGTCTCTTCGCCAGAGAAGCTTTCAGCTGTCCATGACGGACGTTGTGCCGAAAGGCCGCGGAGGCGACACCTGGATCAAGGGAGGAGACCGCCCTTGCTTCCGTGGTAAACCTCCGGACGAACACTCTGAGGGACTCTCCGTCTATCTGTCTGAGCCCAAGTAAAGAGGCGCTGGTCCTTTTCGCCTTCCGGCTGGTGACGAAGTGAGCAAGAAAATTACCTTCTAGTTGGTCGAAGGAGTAAATAGAGCCGGGGGTGAGCTTTGAGTACCATTCACGAGCCGGACCTCGGAGTGTGGCGGGGAAGGCTCGGCATAGCAGGGGATCCGAGGCGCTGTGAATCATCATGAGGGTTTTGAAACCCTCCATGTGATCAGCGGGATCTCCCTCGCCGTCGTAGGTCTCGAATTGAGGTGGTCGGAAATTCCTGGGTATTTCTGCTTGAAGGATGGGAGCGGAGAAGGGAGGACGGATGGGTCTGTATCCCTGAGCCACTCGTCGGTCGCCATCCCCTATGTGATCGAGGCGGTCCTCCATTTCTTGGAGGCGCCTTAGGAGTACGCCGCCGTCTTCTGGCTGGATAGTTGATGTGTGCGACATGCTTGCCTCGGCATCCGACCTAGTTTGGGAGTGGAAGGTTTCCTCCCTGGGAGCCCGTCGGAGGGCCCCGAGAATTTCTCTCCGGAAGTCTCGGAACTCCTTGTGAGTGACGGGGGCTCCCTCGACCCTGTTTGGTCGGTCCGAGGGCTGCCTTCCGATGCGGCTGAGCGCTGACCTCCGTCCCTCGGGCGGCGGTCTTGGATGGTTCCGGGCCGGGTTGGAAGCGGCCCTTCCCCTGCTGCGGTTAACCTGTCGGTTGACGATTACTCCCCGTAGGTCGAGCTGGACTGTACGGGTGGCGCTCCGCCGGGATCCCTGATGGGAATCTCCGTGCCTTGATGCGCGTGGCCCGGCATTGGTGTTTGGTGGTGGGGTGTCCCGTCGGTTGACGGAGGAAGCAGCCCCCTTGCCCTTTGAGGCCATGAGAGTTCGGCTGTCGAGGTGCCTTGATGGTCGTGCTAGGGTCGGCCTCTGAAGCAGTGTTCCCACAGACGGCGCCAACCTGATGCGGTTTATTTCTGGGAGACGTGTGGATGCACCAGGTGTGAGTTCGGACTCGATTTGTATTTGAAGGAGAATGCTGCTCGTCTGATGACCCTTGGCTGACCGGGCGGAACCTGTGGCGACCTCGGGGTGATTCGGAGATCTGGGCTCGGATCAGAAGATTCGGATCCGAGGTCTTGTGTACCTGCAGACGGTCCTGAAACACCGGGGTTTGTCCCGGTGGCGGACCCTCCGACGATCTAGTCAGTCTCTGTGAGAGAGTAGCAATAACTAGGTGAATTTAAGTGGAAAAAGATTGATTACCTCCAAAAGGTGGGTGAGGGTTTAGTATTTATAGAGAACCCCAACCGGGTTTGGTCCCGCTTGGGGGCCGGGTCTGGACCCGAAAGCCCATGGGCCTGACGTGGCAGAGGGCCCAGGGGGTTTAGGGCTGACGTGGCAATACCAGGAGTGGTATAGGGCTGACGTGGCAAAACCCTTGGTGGTATTTGGAGCTGACATGGCTGATCGTGGGGCTCCTGTGCTCCTGGGAGGATCTGAGGGCCTGGGCTGCGCCAAGTCATCTTCCTTCTACACCAGGATGGTAGGACGGCTTGGAGGGCTGTCGTGGATCGGAGGCCGAGGGCCATAGTCGCTCATCGGACACGAGGAGTCCGGATCTGTGGGGGTGAACTGGAGACTCAGTGCCGACCCTGTAGTGGAGGTTCGGTGTCGATTTGGACCGTTGTTTTCACCATTTCTGAGTGAGAGTTGTATTGGGCCATGGTGGGGCCCTAAGCCATTTTTACCCTACCACACTTAGTGAAATGTTAAATTCTATAATATTGACCGTTGTTTGTCTTGTATAATTATGAGTGATGTTATATTGTTAATCATATCTCTAATATGTTATTATACTCTAAATTGAATACACCTTGTAGATCATGGCATGAAAACACAAATAATTTTGTTAATGTGAAAAAATGTGCTGTGATAAATTTGTTATAGTATATGACCCTAGAAGGCCTAAAGTAGGACCTATAACAAATATTTGTGTGTACTTAGAAAGTGCAGAATATGATTCTATGGACATATTTTAGATCTATCTAATTTGTATTAGTAGAATCTAGACAAACAAAGTTCTTTGAGAATGTGTTCATCAAAGGTAAGTGTATGAAATTATCTAGTCCTACTGACATAGTCAATGATTCACTGTTGGAATCAAGAACTAGTCATAGTGACAGTTAAACTTGAAATGACAAATGAGCTAAGAAGAGTCTTTAGTAGATAAGAGCATCCACAGTCGTTTGCTATATATGCCATTTTGCCATATTATAGCAAACGAACCTCTGCAATCGTTTCTCATTTTGCCATTTTTTAGCAAACGTTCTATTCTTGTTTCTCAAATATGAGAAACGAAATGTAGTTTCTCAAATTATAAAGGACGGGATATCATATCCCGTCCCTCCGATTTAATCATTATTTAATCGATTCAGACGGAAGAACATATACCGTCTCAATAATTTTAAATTTTTTTTTATTTTTAAAAATGGTCGGACGGGGATACATTCTCCGGACGGGATATGATACCCCGTCTCTCCAAATAAAAAATGATTTTTTATTAAAATTTCCCTCAGACGGGGAATGATACCCCGGCCGGGGTATCATACCCCGTCCGTGAAGAATGGAAACAGTGGAGAATTAATGTGAGTGGGTAGGTTTAGTTATAGTAATTAGGTTTAGGTAGGTAGTTAGGTAGGTTTAGTTATTAGTATATTATTTAATTTAGTTAATTAATATAGTTTAATAGTTAATAAGCAATTAACTTTTTTTAATTTATTTTAAACGATGAGACGGTATATCATATACCGTCGCTCGCTTATTTCTAAAAAAATGAGAAAGATATAGCAAACGACCACTGCAGCAAACATCGCCATTTGCTATTACCGTAGCTGCCATTTTTTAACAAATGAGAAACACGACTGTGGATGCTCTAATGAGATAATTTTGCGTCATACAATAATACTTTAATTTAGTTGATCTGCTGAAAGGGGCTAAAACTATAGTAAGTTAGTGGGGTTTTGTAGAACAAACTTAATTTTGATTGTTCAGTTGCAAGTTTTAATGCATTTTTGTAGCTAACGGATTGACTGAGAAAAATGAGGTAGATTTATTTGATGTCTACTCACATATTTGTCATATTGCTACAATAAGTATTGTTCTTATCTTTACTTCTATTGAAAATTTTGTTATTCATAAAAGATATTTTAACAGTTTTGTACTGGAAAGTTTTGAACTAATATGTTTAGTGAACAAGATTTATAATTTGGTAAAATCATTGTATATTCTTAAAACATGTATAACCGACGAATAATAATTTGACAAATTTCTTAAAGAACCTAGTATATGAATCAAGTAATTAAGATCAGTGCCTTTAACGTTGTGGTGTGTCAAATATAGTGGCTATTATTTACTTGTTCTGTTTATATACTTGTTCTTGGAAGTGACCTCTCTATTACAAATAAAGTTAAAATTGTGCTATCCAAAGAATTCAACATAAAAAACCTAGGTATTGTGAATACCATAGGTATAAGGGTGAGTTTCGGTTGGCAAGGGATAACTCTTAATCAAACTCATTAAATCAAAATGTGTTTCAAAAGTGGGGATATAGTGATTGAAAGTGTGTTTTGAAACACCTTATGATTATTGTGGTAGGGTAAAAATGGCCTGGAGGCCCTACCAGGGCCCAATACAGTTCTACCTCAAGAAAGGTAAAAATAGCATTCTAGTTCGGCCTCGAACCACCGCAGGGTCGGCGCCGAACCTCACGTTCACCCCTGCAGAACTGGCCTCCTCGTATCCGATGGGCTTCAGCGGCCCTCGGCCTCCGATCCATGACAGCTCCACGGGCCGTCCCCCCCTCTCTGGCGAAGCAGGGGGATGACCTGGCACCGCCTAGGCCCTCCGATCCTCCCAGAAGCACAGAAGACCCACGATCAGCCATGTCAGCTCCAAATACCACCCAGGGTTTTGCCACGTCAGCCCTATACCGCTCCTGGTATGGCCACGTCTGCCCTAAACCCCCTGGGCCCTCTGCCACGTCAGGCCCATGGGCTTTCGGGTCCAAACCCGGCCCCCAAGCGGATCCAAATCCGGTTGGGATTCCCTATAAATACTAGACCCTCACCCACCTTTTCAGGTAATCAATCTTTTTCCACTTAAATTCACCTAGTTATTGCTACTCTCTCACAGAGACTGACTAGATCGTCGGAGGGTCCGCCACCGGGACAAACCCCGGTGTTTCAGGACCGTCTGCAGGTACACAAGACCTCGGATCCGAATCCTCTGATCCGAGCCCAGATCTCCGAATCACCCCGAGGTCGCCACAGGTTCCGCCCGGTCAGCCAAGGGTCGTCAGACGAGCAGCATTCTCCTTTAAATACAAATTGAGTCCGAACTCACACCTGGTGCATCCACACGTCTCCCAGAAATAAACCGCATCAGGTTGGCGCCGTCTGTGGGAACACTGCTTCAGAAGCCGACCCGAGCCCGACCATCGAGCGACCTCGACAGCCGAACTCCTATGGCCTCCAGAGGCCCGGGGGCCGCGTCCTCCGTCAACCGACGGGACACACCCCCACCAAACACCAATGCCGGGCCACGCGCATCAAGGCACGGAGATTCCCATCAGGGATCCCGGCGGAGCGCCACCCGTACAGTCCAGCCCGACCTACGGGGAGTAATCGTCAACCGACAGATTATCCGCGATAGGCGAAGGGCCGTTTCCAACCCTGCCCCGAACCATCCGAGACCGCCGCCCGAGGGGCTGAGATCGGCACTCAGCCGCATCGGAAGGCAGCCTCCAGACCAACCACGCCGGATCGAGGGAGCCCCCGTCACTCACGAGGAATTCCAAGACTTCCGGAGAGAAATTCTCGGGGCCCTCCGACGGACCCCCGGGGAGGAAACCCTCCACTCCCAAACGGGGTCGGATGTCGAGACCAGCGCATCGCGCCCTTCAACAAACCAGCCAGAAGACGACGGCATACTCCTAAGACGCCTCCAAGAAATGGAGGATCGCCTCGATCATACGAGAGACGGCGACCGACGGGCGGCCCAGGGGTACAGACCTGTCAGACCTCCCTTCTCCGCCCCCATCCTCCAGGCAGAAATACTCCGAAACTTCCGACCTCCTCAATTCGAGACCTACGACGGTGAGGGAGATCCTGCTGATCACATAGAGGGCTTCAAAACCCTCATGATGATTCACAGCGCCTCGGATCCCCTGCTGTGCCGAGCCTTCCCGGCCACCCTTCGAGGTCCGGCTCGTGAATGGTTCTCGAAGCTCACCCCCGGCTCCATTTACTACTTCGACCAACTAGAAGGCAATTTTCTTGCTCACTTCGTCACCAGCCGGAAGGCGGAAAGGACCAGCGCCTCTTTACTTGGGCTCAGACTGATAAACGGAGAGTCCCTCAGAGTGTTCGTCCGGAGGTTTACCACGGAAGCAAGGGCGGTCTCCTCCCTTGACCCAGGCGTTGCTTCTGCGGCCTTTCGGCACAACGTCCGTCATGGACAGCTGAAAGCTTCTCTGGCGAAGAGACCCCCCATCGACTTTCCCGACCTCCTCAACAGGGTCGAGAAATACATTAGAGCAGAAGAGGCCCTTAACCCCGAAGATACCCGGGAAGCCATCGGGAAGGGAAAGAGGAAGGTCGAAGAGGCCGAACCATCAAAGAAAGCTCCGAGGGATGCGGGGGCCATGAAGAAGGTCCCGCCGGTCCCCCGCTTCGAGAGATACACTCCCTTGACCCATAATATATCCGCCATCCTCTTAGAAATCGAAGACAAAGGCATCGTCCGACTACCTCCCCGACCTAATAGCAACAGGAATCAAGACCAGCGCTTCTACTGTCGCTTCCACAGAAATCGTGGGCATGACACCGATCAATGCCGAGCCCTGAAAGACGAAATCGAGGAACTCGTCTCACAAGGGTTCCCCTGACAGTTCACCCGAGAAGGCCAACGGGATCGGCGAGATGATAGGAGCCGGAGACTTTCACCTCCGAACCATACGTCGACCCACCTCCGTGAACAGGATCTCGGGTCCAAGGGAACCACGGATACGCCATTCATCTTGCACTATGTCCACGGGGGGCCGATGGGAGGAGGGTCAAATACACCCCGAAAAGCCCTCCTCCAAGAGGCGAACGCTGTCCAAAACAACCCCTCGTCCGAGCCACAACCGGGGCCAGTCAGCTTCTCAGGAGAAGACCTCGAAGGCGTTCACCTACCCCACTGCGATGCCCTCGTCATCAGCCTCCACATGGCTAACTGCGAGGTGCGCCGAATCCTCGTTGACAACGGTAGCTCAGTTAATATTCTTTTCCTCAAAACCTTCGAGAGCCTCAAATTACCCGGTGGGAAGCTCAAACCCGCCGGACACCCATTACATGGATTCTCCGGCGCCCCTGTCACAATAGAAGGGATTGTTACCCTCGAGGTCACCGCAGGGTCGGCTCCTGTCGAGAGGACCGAATCCATGGACTTCATGATCGTCAACATCAAGGCAGCTTACAACGCCGTTCTCGGCCGACCCGGACTGAGCTCCCTCCAAGCGGTACCTTCGGCCTACCATCTAAAACTCAAGTTCCCCACACCCCAAGGGGTGGGCATCGTCCGAGGTAGCCACGAAGTCGCGCGGTCGTGCTATATGACTACCGTCGGAGAGGGTGTGTTCCCTCTCGACGCCGCTGAACTCGTACCCGAGAGAGATGGCCCAGCTCCCGAGCCTGTCGACGAACTAGAAGAGGTCCCGTTCGACGCCAAGGATGAATCAAAGTGGTTCCGGATAAGCCGCTCGCTCACCCAGGACTTGAAAACCTGCATCATCGCCTGCGTACGTCGCAACGATGATCTCTTCGCTTGGAAGCCTTCCGACATACCAGGGATCTCTTCAGCGATTGTCAACCCGTGGTCAACCAGATCACCGAAGAATACAAGGCCCCCGATGATCGCATGATTAGGTACTTGGCGGCAGTCCGGCGACTCCTGGCGTCCTTCAGCTGCGCCACAGTTATCAGAGTCCCCCGGGAACAGAACGCTCAAGCAGACGCGCTATCCGAACTCGCCCCTTCCTCCTTCGAGGGTCTCGATCAGACAGTGCTCATAGAAGTCCTCTTGAAGCCAAGTATCGAAAACCAGGAGCCGGAGGCGATATGTGTACAAGACGATACCAGCTCTGGACCACTCCCATCCGAAGATTCTTAATCGACGCCGAGCACCTAATGAAGTTCCTAGAAAAGCGAACATGGGGTCTAACTTGGCTCATGTATGAAAAACCCTTTGTAAACTCTCATGTGTAAAGGGCGGCTTCGACGCCCCCCCCCCCAATCTGGTATGAAAGGAATCTCCGTTTTGTCAAACTCCAAACGATTCGGCAGATCCGACTTAAACGACGAACATCGGGATAGGCCCCCGAACCCTCACTCCGGTATCATCCCCAGTGCCTCGGTAGGCCCAACCCAGCTTCGAGCCAGGGGCTCATCCTAAAGCTCAGCGTTGATCCCTCACGGATCGACGAAGCCGAACCATGCCTCCGCCGACATTCACCGCATTCCTAAACAAAGCAAAGGGGAAAAAGAATTCTTTATTCATACCTATTAGTTGATCATGAGAAAACAAACAATGACCGTTACAGGACCGCTCCACCCATTTCAAGCCGAAGGAAGCTACCATCTTAGGGCCCCTCGGGTCCAACAAAGGGCGGGACCACTCCGACCGAACGGCTAGGAGCCCTCTCCCCATCATGGCGGGCCATCGGCTCAGCCAAGGTCGACGCACCAGCCACGGAGCTCTGGGCATCCACTGGTCGCATGCACTCCAGCAGGAGCAGCGCAGAAGGAACTCCCTCCGCTCGCCGACCCACGGAGGAAGAGGACGAAACGCCTAACATCATCTTGTAGCGGTGTATCTCCATCTCCTTCTCCACTATGACATTGTGAAGTAACCTCTCGGATGGAGGCCTCTGCCCCGAGGCGTTCGACATGGTATGTCCAAAACCGACGCCTCCGAGGTTCCGGTCCACCATCGCCCTCCTCAGCCGGCTCGCCTCCTCACTCAAGGCCTCAGACTTATTCCGGTAATAGTTAAAAGCCGCGTCAGTGTCACGAGCCCCCTTTCGGTAGCAAACCAACGTGGCCTCCAGGGACTCAACTTTGCTCCGGAGCCACGCCACATCGGAGCGATGGGGGTCCACCTCGGGAAGAGGAGCCACAACCTACAAGAAAACCAGCCAACTCAAAATGCATAAGCAAGGAGGACTGGAAACATCCGGAGTCAGAACACTTGGCCGGTCAAAAAATCCATTTCTATAAATCGAGTCGCTTCTTACAAAAAATGCAGTGGCCAGTCCGCGGGAGGCAAATACAATCGGAAGAGGGAAATAGAAAAGCAAAAAGTTATACAACGTGTTTTCCCACCTCGGCATCAGCAGGCGGTTCCACGAGGGGGTCGATGGGCGGATCAGGAGCAGGCCCTTCTTCGACAGGGGTCTTCGGTGTCCCCTCGACCTCCATGTCATACTCAAAATTGGACAGATCAAGGGTCGGGGTAGAAGTGCCTCACGTGGCTGATTGCCCTCGCATAACATGAATCTTGAGCATTGATCACCAGGAGCTGACTCGTCTCTGTCAGCTCTTTCCGCTCCTTGGCAAACTCCTTCTCCTGAGCCGCCATCTTCTCAGCCCATTCCCCCTTCTCCTTATCGAAGGCCGTCTTCATCTCTTGCTCCCTCTTGTGAGAGCCTTCGAGCTCTGTCTTCACCTCCTTCGTTTCCTGCTCGGCCTTGTCCGCCCGATCGCGCTCCCGCTTCAAAGCAGCCTCGTAAAGGTCCCTCACATGGGCCCCCTGCACGGTCGCCTGTAGCCACCAAACACAACTAAGGGAACCTCCTCTACACAGTAATCACGGGACAAAAGAGGTTGACAGACTTACCAGCACATTGGCCTGTGCGAGGCGAGTATACGCCTCATCCAGGGTCTCAGTCTTCATCTCCGAACGATCCCGGGGAGTCGCCAACTTACTCGCCACCTCGACAGCTTGCCGCCCTCGGGTCAAACAGTCTCCCTCACGGATCGACCAACTCGGCACCCACGATCGCCGAAGCCTCTCCTCTATCTCTGGATCCGCCAGAGATCCCTTCCCCTTATCAAGATCGGTGACCTTGCCCTGGTCCGGACCACTCTGAACCACCGCGTCCTTGACCGTCTCCGAACGAGCCCTTTTGACCCGCGGCTGAACAGGGGCCTCGGAAACCCCCGGGGACGACCCCCTCGTCTTCATCTTCTTCCTGGCCTCCTCCTTCTTCATTTCGAGCCTTTTTGCCTTAATCGACTCAGGATCCATACCTGCAAAAAGATCCAGTAAGGGCCATGAGCACAGAGGAACAATGAGGGCAAAAAGAAAGAAACAACTACATACGCAGATCGGCCGGGCTCAGTCCGGCATTCACCAAGTGGCCCTCGGTCACCTTTGCCCAGTCGATGCTATATGACAAACGGAGGCGTTCAACAAACCCCCATTCCTCGGCGGTCAGGTCCCTCGGCCTCCGCGTTTTATAGCTCGGCTTAAAGTGGTTCCACCGAGTGGGGATGTCCCAGGATTCCTCACTCCGGATCACCAGATACTTCTTCTTCCACTCCTTAATGGAGTCCGGATGACCGTGGACAACTTTCCCCTTGCCCCGGGGCGAAATGTAGTAGATACCCTCAGCCGACGAGCCAGTCATCATCATCGCTCGGAAGACATTCAGCCGTAGAGGTACCCTCTGCTCCTCGCACAGCAACACGAAGCAGATGATCTGCTTCCAAGAATTGGGTCCGTACTGCATCGGCGCCAAGGTCGCCCAGTTCAACACCTCGCGGACGAAGGGATGAACAGGCAGCCTCAGACCGGAGATAAAGGCATCCGCGAGGAAGACGCAATACCGATCCGGCAGAGGGTCGGTCGGTCGAAGAGTGGAGCTCGGCAGCATGAGCTCATAGCTGGACCCTATATGGTACGCCGACCGCAAAGCCTCCAAATTACCTGCCTCCAGGACGGTCGGAAGTGCGTCCACTATCACCCTCTTCCGGCTCGGCGACGACGGTTGGACCCCATACGCCTCCTTATCAGAAAGATCGTCGGGGTACCAACGGAACGGCTTAGGCTGTACAGATGACCCTGTCCTTAAGTTAGCAGGCACCTGACTCGAGCCCCCTATCCTCGACCCCTTCTTCTTCGAAGCCCTTTTTTTCTTCTTGGCCCGTTCCGGGGAGGGGGTAGATAATCGCCCCAGACCCGTCGGCATGGAGCTCGAACCCACGCCCTGACCTCCTACCTGAGCCCCTTCGACTCCCCCCTCCTCTCCAGGAACCAGCCCTAGAATCTGAACTTCGGCGGAACTGCCATCCCCCTCCTCAGAATCACTACTCTCCACAACAAGAAACCTTCGAGACCGCAGCGGCTTCACCTCATTCACGGGCTGATCGTCGCCTACAGACTCCCCCTCGAGATCAGACTCCTCCCACGAAGTCGGTCTAGAGGCGGGTTTTGCGTTCCCCCCAGACGTCGACGCCGACGAGCCAGACTGAGCCCTATCCATCTGTGCCTAAGCTAAAAACAAACTTACCAACAAACCGGGGGTCGCTTCGGAAGAACGAGCCTGGTACAGCAAACGGTAGGGACGAAGACTGAGGTATTGGGAGATTTTTTAGAAAAAGGAAGAGGCGAATAAGAAGGGAACGATAGGGGGAGAGGAGGGAACATTTATAGAGGGGAGAAACGACTCCTCGATTTCTGCAATCACTGTTCACCGATTGACGTGTAGCGGGTGCCTGGAAAACCACGCCACGTCCTCGAAACGTGGGCCGCTGACGTCATCCGGTGCCAGGCTGGCAACCAGACACAGGGGTCAGACCGGATAAAGTACTCGGCGGAAAATTTTCTCTTTAAAAGATTTAAGGCTACAGGGCTCGGTCAGCTCCCCTCTCACCTGCGAACAACTTGGGGCTTACAGCCTCGGCAGCCGAAAACCCCAAATTGTTCCCGGGTGGCAGGAAAGCCACCACCGCCTGCGCCCTGGGTTCCAGAGATCGGTCGACTCCTCTCTCACCCTCGAACAACTCGGGGCTTAAGGCCTAGTCAGCCGAAACCCCGAATTGTTCGCGGGTGGGAGGAAAGCCACCATCACCTAGAACCCTAACAAAAAGAAGATCGACCTGCATATCCGAGGTTCTTCACCCCCAGATCCAGGACACGGTGGATATCCCTCCCGTCCTGATCTTTCTCGGGCCAGGCAACCGTATAGGGGTCATCTGACCTGAAAAAGGATCCGGACAACAGAGTCACCACCGATTCGAGGTCCATCGGTGCTACAAAGTTTATCAGAAGAGAGACGCCCGCCGAAGCAGACACCTCAGATGGCCATTGAACCACCCTTTGCTGTGATCAAGCCCGCTAGGGGGGAGAGGTATTTATAGCCTCCCCCAGAGACCAGCCTTTATGACATTAGGAAGGCCAATCGACGGAAGCCCATGCGCCACCTGCGTTCAGGCTGGCGGCGTCATTTAATGCCCCTCGAAAATTGGAACATCACACGGATCCCGGAAGCGCCATCAAGACTCCGCTAAGACGACAGGCCACGCGGCTCAAACCTTCTTCTCAGGAAGAATCACCAGCTCGCCATCACCCTTGCCGACACATAATCCCTCGTCTTCTCGAGGTTCGGTCGAGCACCAGGGCCTTCTTCTCAGGAAGAATCACCGGCTCGCCATCACCCTTGCCGACACATAATCCCTCGTCTTCTCGAGGTTCGGTCGAGCACCAGGGTACTCTTCTCAGGAAGAAACAACGGCTCGCCATCACCCTTGCCGACACGTAATCCCTCGTCTTCTCGAGGTTCGGTCGAGCACCAGGGCCTTCTTCTCAGGAAGAATCACCGGCTCGCCATCACTCTTGCCGACACATAATCCCTCGTCTTCTCGAGGTTCGGTCGAGCACCAGGGTACTCTTCTCAGGAAGAAACAACGGCTCGCCATCACCCTTGCCGACACATAATCCCTCGTCATCTCGAGGTTCGGTCGAGCACCAGGGCCTTCTTCTCAGGAAGAATCACCGGCTCGTCATCACCCTTGCCGACCCATAATCCCTCGCCAAGCTCGAGGTCAGGTCTGACACCAGGGTGGTCTTCCCAGGAAGGCCAACGGCTCGCCATCACCCTTACTGACCCATAATCCCTTCTCATCTCGAGGTTCGGTCCGGCACCAGGGTACTCTTCTCAGGAAGAAACAACAGCTCGCATCACCTTTGTCGACACGTAATCCCTCATCATCTCGAGGTTGGGTCGAGCACCAGGGTACTCTCCTCCAGAAGATTCAACGATTTGCCATCCCATTTTCACGACCAGGAACACTCCTCCCAGGCTAGCTCCCGCACCCCCGCAGGAGTGGGGGGCTTGTGTGGTAGGGTAAAAATGGCCTGGAGGCCCTACCAGGGCCCAATACAGTTCTACCTCAAGAAAGGTAAAAATAGCATTCTAGTTCGGCCTCGAACCACCGCAGGGTCGGCGCCGAACCTCACGTTCACCCCTGCAGAACTGGCCTCCTCGTATCCGACGGGCTTCAGCGGCCCTCGGCCTCCAATCCATGACAGCTCTACGGGCCGTCCCCCCTCTCTGGCGAAGCAGGAGGATGACCTGGCACCGCCTAGGCCCTCCGATCCTCCCAGAAGCACAGAAGACCCACGATCAGCCATGTCAGCTCCAAATACCACCCAGGGTTTTGCCACGTCAGCCCTATACCGCTCCTGGTATGGCCACGTCTGCCCTAAACCCCCTGGGCCCTCTGCCACGTCAGGCCCATGGGCTTTCGGGTCCAAACCCGGCCCCCAAGCGGATCCAAACCCGGTTGGGATTCCCTATAAATACTAGACCCTCACCCACCTTTTCAGGTAATCAATCTTTTTCCACTTAAATTCACCTAGTTATTGCTACTCTCTCACAGAGACTGACTAGATCGTCGGAGGATCCGCCACCGGGACAAACCCCGATGTTTCAAGACCGTCTGCAGGTACACAAGACCTCGGATCCGAATCCTCTGATCCGAGCCCAGATCTCCGAATCACCCCGAGGTCGCCACAGGTTCCGCCCGGTCAGCCAAGGGTCGTCAGACGAGCAGCATTCTCCTTCAAATACAAATTGAGTCCGAACTCACACCTGGTGCATCCACACGTCTCCCAGAAATAAACCGCATCAATTATGATAAAAGGTTGACACCTAATAATGGTACAACTATGAGACAGGTAGATCAATCTAAAGGAATTGAAAGTCTCGTGTATACAAAATTTGCACTAAAATAGACATAGCCTTTGAGGTAGGTATGATCTGCAGATTCACTAATAATCTCATACACATTTGAGTGCCCTTAAGAGGCTAATGAGATACCTGAGTGGTACTCAAGAGTTTGTTTTGTGCTACTCAAAGTTTAGTAAAAGTCGACAACTAATGAATATGTGTTCACATTAGGAGGAGCAAGAAATTATGGAGATTAAAAGGCAAACAAGTATTGAATTCTCATCCAAGAAATCAGACATCTATGTGTTATCCTCTGCAGGGGAAGAGGCTGAGTGGATTGAATGACTTATTGATAATCATCCATTGAGAAGTTTAACGTAAATTCTTTAATTCTGTTATGCGACTATCAAGCTATAATACACTGTAGCTCATAACTCACTCTATAGTAGTAAGAGGAGTAAATTAAGGCTGAAAGAAGCCTAGTTGAATTTTCTCATAGATAAAGTGCAATTGCGACAAGTACGGCTATGCTCTTGCTAAGAGACTTGAAAGTGATCTAATTATCAAAAGTATGGGGAAATGGATTTTAAAGCTATTGGGTCAAAGCTTTAACATCCTAATTATTTTGAAATTTAGAATTCAATTGGAGCCATAGAGAAGTTCAAATTTAAGCATCAATTTTAGACAATTAACATGTTTTAGATAATTTTGATGATTCCACATAAATTCTACAAATATATAATGTCGTTCCAATTTTGATGGTATTATATATCTAGAGAATTTACTTAGAATAATCATATTTTTCCAATACGAAACATGAAAACTTGTCAATGTATTTCCGATGTTTAGAATGTCATTATATCATTCCAATTTTAATGATGTATCTCTTTTATGGATTCTTGTTTCATTCTAATTTTGATGATTCAGAATTAACCATAATTGATTTGACTATTCTATCATTCCAATATGAAACATAGTATGTAGAAACTATAATAGTTCTTATGTAGAAACTTTAATAGTTCTTGTTCTTTATTTAGTTAAAGAAACTTGGTTGGGATGTTTGCGTTACATTTTTACTAAACTAATTATGAATTGTACTAAGTTTTTTTGTGGAACTAGATATTTTGTGAAATTCGTTAGAATTCTTAGACATGTGTCTATTGATATTCTCGTTTTCAAAAAGCTAGCAAAGATGGAGGAGTTGAATATGTCAACATAGATTTCAAAATAATGATTTGCTCAAAATGAAGGAGTAAACATAAAGCAGTGTGCAAGGATAGAGTTTCAGTTTATTTCTTTCGAGAACACTTGCTTGGTAAAACTTCTGTTGAGTTTAAGACTGTTGTGTTCATTGATCTTAAAACTCTTATTTTGTTGTTGAAGTTTATTCGTTTTGTTTGATTTTGAAACTATGACAGATTATTCCAGTTGGTTTTGTGAACTATTTTGTTGTGATTTGGTTTGGGAACTATTTAATTATTTTGGTTTAGTCTTTTTGAACTATTCGGATTTATAATTGATTTAGTCCTTATGAATTGTACATTGAGTGATGCATTTCTTCTATTTTAAGACTGCTATCAGCCAGTCAGCTTCATGTTGAACTGATGAGATAATCCAGTACGTTTATATATTGAGAATATATGAGGAGATTGTTGGTTATATAGGTATATTCTCACTATATGAATAATATTATGTGTAATATTATTCTATGGGTAACACATATGTTACACGTACTAATTGTATAGATATCGGAACGCGGGTTGAGTGGGTTGAGAACCCAGTACCCAAACAGTATTTATCCTATAAATACTGGATTGTGATAATAGTCTAGGTATTCCGATTTTGATACATAGGGTAAATATCTCAAGCACCTTAATCTAGGATATTAACCCTAATTTCTATTGTTATAATCTCTCATAATCTCTAACACACCCATCGTCCCTCTCTCATCGTACGACTCCGCACCCACTCACCCGCCTCCCCTAGTCGCCCGGTGTGGTGCTGTGGTGGAACCCGCAGCTAGGGGTTGTCGCCACCCAACTTCGTGTTGCTCACATCTCCTTTATGGTGGAGCACGCGGCTAGGGTCTTCTTTCGCTGGAAAGTATGATGTGCAACACGGTTGTGGGGCTAGGGCCCGATGACGGGATCCCCCCACTCGTTGCAGCACAGTTGTGGGGCTTGGGCCACAGATCCCCCCCGCCGCCCCACGAGGTAAGCTGAGTGGAAATATAGAATTGGAGGTGTTAGGGATTTTTGGTTGTCAGTGTGTAAGTCACACCCTAAATTTGACCTCCTTTAACCAACTGCCACAGGCTCCGCGACAGCACCGCCACTATACCCTCATCAGTGAACCTAAAAACTAACAACGTTTACTGCCCGCAGGGGCGAGACGGGAAGGTGATGCTTCAGTTAGTTGTAATTTGTTATGGGGTTTTTTGTGTGTGAGGGAGAGTGAGAGAGTGAGAGAGTGAAGATGTTGCTTCTCACTACTCTATACAGGTATATGTTGGCGTTTGTGAGAAATCACTTGAGAGAGTAAAGCGTGAGAGAGGGGAATGTATCCTCTATACGGTTCTCTCTTTGACTGTGCCCGTGGTTATGGTGGGTGCGAGTTTTATTTGGTGAGAAATTGCTTGAGAGAGCTAAAGCATGAGAAAGGTGAAGGTATCCATTCCACGGCTCTCTTTTTGGTTGTGACTTCGACTGGGCCGAATGTGAGAGCGTTTTGGAGAGTTTATGGGAGTCGGGGAGGAGAAGGATGGTAGCGGCGAATTTCTAAATCCGGCGCAATTCGCTTCAGGTGGGTGTGCGCGTAGCGGGGAGGCAGTGCACAAAGCTTATTTGACGTACATACAACTAGTTGGTCCTTTTTAATTGTTTTCGTCGTCCCACCCTCTATGTTGGGACAGGCTCTAATTGTATGTACTGGTCATGTCGCTTCATGTTCAATTTTTCTGTTTGTAGTTTGTAATTTGGTCTAGTATAAGAGATTTGTTTGGTTAATTGCTTATTAATAAAACAGAGTAGTCATACTCCACCTTTTCTTATTAAAAAAACAAACAAAACAAACTGTCTAAACATTGGTGGCAGTCTTCTCCTCCATTGACAATAAGGGATGACATCATGCAATTAATCGATGTGATCGTCAAATAAACTTAGACTCACCTACCAAATCAAAGATTGAAAGCCAACAACCAGACGAAGTACTTTTATAGGGTACCAAATCATACTTTTTTCTTTCAAATAGCACATGAAAAGTCTAGTTTTAAACATTTTCAAAGCCGCAACTATATCTATATGCACATCATCAGTTCAAACTAGTATCATTTCTTTGGTTTTTCTTGTGCATGTCAACCAGAAAATTTCACTACATTTTCAACCAAATAGGTAACTGTCTACTTCTAGGGTAACATACTTATCTCTTTTCTTCCTTATTGCAAAAAATTGAATATGTAAATTTTTTTAACTCAAAGTAGCAAAGAATGCCATAAAATAGAAGAGCAGTTAAAGTGGAGGTAGGAGGAAGAAAGCTTAAACTATTGGTATAGGTGAAATGTATGTACTTTCTACTTTTACTCTTTCTTATCACACTACAACACTAATCGTCTTTCCTGGCGTTTTATTTTTTTATTCCCCGGCATTTATAAACGCCGGTGTAGCATGCACCGGCATTTATGAAAACGCCGGTACAAATGCTGCGGAAGCGTGCGTCGCGGTAGAGTTTGGGACTACCACGGCGCTTTTACCAAACGTCGTTATAGGTTAACTCTTCCCCGGCAATTGAGAAACGCCGGTGTAGAGGTGTATTCATATAAGGTTGTTTTCATCTAATACTTACCCCGACGTTTATAAAACGCTGCTCTATCGTAATTTTCAATTGCTGGCTTAGATACACCTGTATGTTATTTCATTTTTACATTTTCTTCATTTTTTCATTTTTCAAAATTCAGTACCCCGACGTTTTCAAAACGCCAGTGCAGGGTTTTATGAAAAAAAATTTCCAGCCCTATTTACATTTCAATTTTCAAAAAAACAATAATACAATACAATTCAATTCACAATATAATTTCAATCACCTGTACAATTATTCACAAATAATTTCTCAAATTTCAGACATATTAATACAATTCACAACCAAACACAATAATTAATTAAGCATAATAAAGTGACATATATTTCATTAATTGTCCAAGCATTCAACATAATTCAGAAATTACATAATATTCAAATATAACAGTACTTGACACAACAAACTATATCATAACCCCAAGAAGACTTGGCCGACCGCACTACATACCCCTCGAATTTCCTTCATCTGCATGACTAACATTTGATGGAATGATAGGACCACCCTGTGCAAAATAAATAAATAAATAAATAAATAAATAAATAAATAAATAAATAAATAATAATACATATCGATATAAACTATGCATACAATTAATGACTCACATTCTACATGAAACCATATAACACGACCTTATTAAATCATAGTACATAAACAGTCACAAAAAATTCCAAATCATCTAACAAGATAGAAACGTGAATATTTGTGCACAAGATTGCTGATAAGCAACAAACAAGTAAAAATAAAGTGATTTTCCGTCTTTGATTTTCCGGCAATAGGAAGGTTACATTAGTTGATAAAGCAACACTAGACTAGACTGACTAATGTATCACTCTGATTAGTTCGTCTTAGAGAAGAAGCAAATGTTGTCCAGAAATCTAGACCTGACTATTAAGATGAACTGTAAAATACACCAAAATTTAGGCACGTTCAGTATAAAATGTAGTAGACATTAAGGATGCTGTTAGAATTAGAGATAAGAAAATATTCTTTTATTGATTGAATAAATAAGTACAATAAGACTCATACATATAGGAGAGAATAGAATAATAAACCAATACATTATTCAATGTGGGACTAAACTAATCTATCATCTAACACCCCCTCTCAAATTCAAGTTGGTTCAAGCAACAAGAGTTTGGAATACTGACGATGTCGATGTGGAAGGAATGGCAAACTGTGATGCAGGCACTTGATGGCGTATGTGACGGAACTGAGAAGTAGACTGATGGGATCTCACCCCTGACTTGAGACATAGTCGATGCTGGGATCTCACCCCTGAATGAGAAATAGACTGATGGATCTCATCCCTGACTTGAGACATAGTCGATGCTGGGATCTCACTCCTGACTTGAGAATAGTCGATGATAGGATCTCATCCCAGACTTGAGAATTGTCGATGACTGAGAACTGGATGCTGATAACACACCCTCTCAAAATCACGATCAATCAACCGGAGTGAGTTGAAGATCTGGATATAAAAGCACAAAAAATCTGCAAGATTTTTCTTTTGATTTTTTTTTATAACAGCAAAACACCAAACACCTTTCTCTCTTTCCTGTCTTTCTCTCTCCCAGTCATCATCTCTCTCACAGCCCCCTGTGTATCTCAGAACCAGAAGGGGTGTTACATCGGCCAAAGTTCGAGGCAATGACGGTGCACGAGATGTCAGACGAGAAAGTTCAGTTCAGGAAAGTGGCGGTGCCGGCATATCGGTTCTCGCCGTTGAAGAAGTATTGAATGGAGAAGAAGGTGGAGGCTAATGATGATCTTGCCATACTTCTCATCAGATCTCTCTGGCAAAGCAACATCAACAAGGTGGAGGTGAAAGCAGCCGCCATTGTTGAGGAGATTTGAAGTTGGATTTGGGAGTTGTTGGGAGGTTTGGTATTTTGATTAGATTTTGGATCTGGATCTGATTTTGATTTGAGATCCAGATTTGGAGGAAGGGTGAAGGCTGATGGGTTTGGTGTAGCAGCAATGGCGGGAGAGGTCGTTGGAGCTTCGGAGCAGTGGTCGGGGCGCGGTGTTGCAACTGCGGCAGGAAGATGGTGGCGGCGGGAATTGACGGCGACGGAATTTGGGGTTTCGGTTACTCACCGGAGTGGAGTTCTTGCTCGAGATGACGAAGACTAGGGTGTCTAGGTTTTGGAGATTTAGGGTTTTGGGGGGAGATTATGGTTTTGATCAAGATCCGAAAAGGAATGTCGGGAGGTGGAGTGATTCTGATGAAAACGAGAGCCACCCCACCTCGACGACGAGAATCAAATTAGTATAGGCCTTATAGAACGATAGGCTCTGATACCATGTTAGAATTAAAAATAAGAAAAATATTCTTTTATTGATTGAATAAACTGAGTACAATAAGAATCATATATATAGGAGAGAATAGAATAATAAACCAATACATTATTCAATGCGGGACTAAACTAATCTATCATCTAACAGATGCAAAAGAAAACAATAGATGAAAAATGTAAAATTTCAAAAGAAATTTAACTCAAATTAATGATTACTCACTGTTGTAATGAATAATTGCATGACAAATATGATTGGGTTTGGAGCTATGAATAGATAATTGCACTGGAGAAAGTGGGTATGCTTGATTTTACTTTATTTTCAATTGTTTATATTTTTAATTGCAATTTTGATGCTTACATGATGAGATCTCTTAGTATGATGAGTAGAGTTATTCTTGAGTATTTTTCCCTTGTTCATGATTCTACTTTTTGCTTGAGGACAAGCAAAATCTTTAGTTTTGGGGTATTTGATGTGTCTAATTTTTATACAAATATTTGTATTCAATAACCCATTAAATGTGCTTGTTTTCAATTATATTGTCTATAAGTCGTCTTATTTCTCTAAGATTTCAATTGATTATTTATTTATGAAGAAATAAGATTTTTTATGCAAAAAAGTGATTTTAAATTTTTATAAGGGTGTAAAAGGAAAAAAATAAATTTACATGGATTTGGATAAGCCAAAAAGATAAAAATCTGTTATTTTTATCTAATTAAATTTAAATTTAAATATTAAATTCTGATTTGTATTTCGCAGATATATCCAAATCCTAGTCTACAATTCGTCTACAACTCCTATAAAAGCAAATAAAAAGAGCCAGCGAACAGAAAAAAAAAAGGAGCGAAAAAAAAATACAAAGAGGAACGAACACAGAATACAAGAAAGAAGAAAAGTAAGAGAGAGAGAAATTTGGGTCTGTTTGTTTCCCTTTTTTTTTTGAAAATAATATCCTGAGTTGGCGTTTGTTTTAAGTGTTTTTTCCAAACACTATTCAGAATACTGATACCCCCTCTTTTCCAAAACAACTCCTTTACTCACTTCTCACATCCTCCGTTTCCCCTCCTTCTTCCCAAATCGACTGAGACAAAAAGAGAACGGGGAGAATGGGCAGCGACTGTGGCGAGTCTGGCGAGGAGGAGCATTCGAGGGCGGCTGACGACACGACTGAAGGCGAAGGGGCTCGGCAATGGCTGGCGGGGACTGGGGATCTCCGGTGGTGATGGCATCGAGGGGAGCTCGACGGGGGAGAGGCAGTAGGTGTCACACGGCAATGGTGAGCTGTCGATGGGGTCGTGGAGAAGACGGGGGATGGCAGAGAAGGTAGAGGCGAGGTGCGGTGACAGGGGGCTGGCTGGCGCGACGGCGTGCCGGGGACAACAACGATGGTCGTCGCTGTTGTAGTAGTCGGGAGAGGAAAACAGGGGCCGTCGTCGAAGAGGGCACTGACTGGCGTGCGACGCAGGAGGGGAGGCCAGTGCAGGCGGTGCTGTAATCGTGGCATCGCAACTGGCTGGAGTGGCTGTGATTGGGCTGCGCCGTCGATCATGGAGAGGAGGGAGAACGGAGGCAGTCGGGGTGCACAATGGTGGAGCGGGAGCAGGGGAAGGGGGAGAAATGAGCATAGGGATGGGTTCTGGTGGCGGTGTGACGAGGAGGAGAAGACGAAGGGGGGAAGATGGGTTTTCTGTGGTTTTTGGAACAGAGAGGGGAAGAGAGATAGAGAAGGAGACGGGGAGAGAGAATAGGGGAATTATTAATATAATAATGATATAGTAATAAGAGCTTCTGTAGTCGTTGAATGTAAAAATATTCATATATGGATAAATGGAAATAGGAATCCAACTTTTGCTGCACTCGTGCAAAGCTATTTTTTAGCTACGACGGCACATGAAGTGCCGTCGGAGAGGAAAAAAAATTTAAAAAATAATTTTTCTATCCGAGACCTGGCAATCTTCTATCCGACTACTGCTACTACTTGCTCTCACATGCAATCTCAACAAAACAAACTAAAAAATACTTCTCATTTAAGACCGAAGAACTGCAATTACCAAAAGAGGCAATGATAACATCAAAACATTTATCCAAATAGAATAACTGATACATGAACTGAGATTTGTTGCTTCACAAAACCTCACTGAATCTATATTATGTACATACAAGATTTCGAAATAAATTTTGTACTCTAACGGGAAGAATCAACCGTGGAGATGATGGCGTCTGATTTTTGCTCGATTCACATGCTGCTCAGGTTTCTTGTTCCTATACTTGTACAACATTGCAATCTAACTGCAACAATTAAAAAAATGTCAGCAAATGATGAATGCAAATTGATATTCAAAATTGTCAGAAATATAACCGAACAGCTTTTAAACTCTCTTTTTCAGGAAAAACAGCTTTCAGATAACAGTTTTCAGCTAGAAATATAACCGAACAGCTTTTAAACTCTCTTTTTCAGAAAAACAGCTTTCAGATAACAGATTTCAGCTAGAAATATAACCGAACAGCTTTTAAACTCTCTTTTTCAGAAAAACAGCTTTCAGATAACAATTTTCAGCTAGAAATATAACAGAACAGCTTTTAAACTCTCTTTTTCAGGAAAACAGCTTTCAGATAACAGTTTTCAGCTAGAAATATAACAGAACAACTTTTAAACTCTCTTTTTCAGGAAAACAGCTTTCAGATAACATTTTTCAGCTAGAAATATAACCGAACAGCTTTTAAACTCTCTTTTTCAGAAAAAAGCTTTCAGATAACAGTTTTCAGCTAGAAATATAACCGAACAGCTTTTAAACTCTCTTTTTCAGGAAAACAGCTTTCAGATAACAGTTTTCAGCTAGAAATATAACAGAACAGCTTTTAAACTCTCTTTTTCAGGAAAACAGCTTTCAGATAACATTTTTCAGCTAGAAATATAACCGAACAGCTTTTAAACTCTCTTTTTCAGGAAAATAGCTTTCAGATAACAGTTTTCAGCTAGAAATATAACCGAACAGCTTTTAAACTCTCTTTTTCAGAAAAACAGCTTTCAGATAACAGTTTTCAGCTAGAAATATAACCGAACAGCTTTTGAACTCTCTTTTTCAGGAAAACAGCTTTCAGATAACAGTTTTCAGCTAGAAATATAACCGAACAGCTTTTAAACTCTCTTTTTCAGAAAAACAGCTTTCAGATAACAGTTTTCAGCTAGAAATATAACAGAACAGCTTTTCAACTCTCTTTTTCAGAAAAACAGCTTTCAGATAACAGTTTTCAGCTAGAAATATAACCGAACAGCTTTTAAACTCATTTTCAGAAAACTCTATTCAGAATACAGTTTTCAGAAAACTCTATTCAGAAAACTTTTTTCAAAACAACAAAACAAACGCAACCAAAGTCTCTCTCTGTTCTCTTCTTTTCGAATTGAAAGCAGCAGGCACGCATCCCCAGACTTGGCTAGGCTTCGATTGACAGCAGGACCCGGCTTCGATCCACGTGGGCGACAGGCTTCGATCCGCGTGCAAGCAGGCTTCTATCTGACCCGACCTGACTGGCTTCGATCTGACCCGTGCTGATGTGGCTTCGATTGACAGCAGGTGTGACTGGCTTTGCATCGATTGGCGTGCTGACTGGCGTGCGACAGAAGCATCGGTTCGGCGCAGTCTTCAAGAGCATTCGGATACAATTTTTGAGATAGAGGGGTTTGCAATTAATTTTTTATTCTTTTTCTCCTCTCTCTCTTTTTTGTAATGCAATCCTTGAACAAAATTATTAATTGCAATATTTTTATTATGAATATGTGCAACTAATTTCATTGTTGGGCTGATTGAAACCGTAGTCATGTAATATTATAATCTTCTAATAACGCTGCTTTCATCACTTATTGATTAAGCCTGATTGTATTGATAAAAATTTATAATATGAATCAAACTTGTTCAGAAGTTCTTAGGGCAGTCGACTGAGAGTGATAGCAAGTCGACTGACATGAAGAACCTGATGTTATCAAGTTTGCTTATTATAAAATTGACTCTGTTATATGAGCATAGAGACGACTTGTATCTTGTGCTTATACTTGTAACACAGGAATCTTTAGGGGTTCTTGGTTTAATCAACTTGAGGGATCTAGATTTGATACCAACTTCTAGAACCTTGAGTGTTTGTTCGTTTCCATTGTTCCTATGCTTTCTTCAAGTGCAACTTAGTAGATACCATGCTAAATACTTAAGAAAAGAAACGAATTAGAGTAGATAACATGTCTAATTCTTGGCCTAGGAAAACATTAACTTTAAGGAGTAGATACCATGCCCTTAAAGGAACAAACATGAGTGATGAGAATGGTGTAGAAGGTAATCTAGCATTCTTGACTATAGGTGGAAATCAAGCCCAACTCATTTAATTGATATTCTTGAGATACTACTTGATTTAGATTTTGATCTTTTCATTTCCTTTCAAATAGACTTTTAGAACAAACTTTATGATTTGCATTTTTTTCTTCTTCTTTGTTTTATTGATTAGTGAGTTAAGTACTACAATCTCTGTGGATCGACCATTGCTTTTCACTACGCTTCTATAAACGATTCGTACACTAGCGAGGTTTTAATTTGTGTCTAGTTTATCTATTTATTTAGATCATCTAGATTGCACAACACACTACGCCCTCATCAGTGAACTTAAAAATCAACAACGTCCACCGCCCGCAGGGGAGAGAGGAGAAGGTGATGCTTCAGTTAGTTGTGATTTGTTAGGGATTTTTTGTGAGAGAGAGTGAGTGAGTGAAGATATTGCTTCTCACTACTCTATGTAGGTGTATGTTGGCATTTGTGAGAAATCACTTGAGAGAGTAAAAGCGTAAGAGAGGGGAAGGTATCCTCTATACGGATTCTCTTTGACTATGCCCGTGGTTAGGGTGAGTGAGAGTTTTATTTGGCGAGAAATCGCTTGAGAGAGCTAAAGCGTGAGAGAGGTGAAGGTATCATTTACACGGCTCTCTTTTTTGTTGTGACTTCGACTGGGCCGAATGTGAGAGCGTTTTGGAGAGTTTATGGGAGTTGGGAGGAGAAGGATGGGAGTGGCGAATTTTTAAATCCCGTGTGATTCGCTTCAAGTGGGTGTGAGCGTGCCGGGGAGGCAGTGCACGAAGCTTATTTAACGTACATACAACTAGTTGGTCTTTTTTTGTTGTTTTTGTCGGCCCACCCTCTGCGTTGGAGTAAGCTCTGATTGTATGTACTGGTCATGTCGCTTCATGTTCAATTTTTCTGTTTGTAGTTTGTAATTTGGTCCAGTACGCAAAGTTTGTTTGGCTAATTACTTATTAATGAAACATGGTGATCATACTTCATCTTTTCTTATAATAATAATAATAATAATAATAATAATAATAATAATAATAATAATAATAAAATGTCTAAACGTAGGTGGCAGTCTTCTCCTCCATTGACAGTAAGTGATGATATATAGCTTGCAATTAATCGATGTGATCCTCAAACAAACTTAGAAAGACTTTCACCTACCAAATCAAAGATTGAAAGTCAACAACCAGACGAAGTACTTTTCTAGGGTACCAAATCATACTTTTTTCTTTCAAATAGCACATGAAAAGTCTAGTTTTAAACATTTTCAAAGCCGCATGCAACTGTATGATTCTATATGCACATGATCAATCATCAGTTCAAACTAGTACGTATCATTTCTTTGGTTTTTCTTGTGCATGTCAACCAAAAAATTTCACTACATTTTCAACCAAATAGGTAACTGTCTACTTCTAGGGTAACATGCTCTTTTCTTCCTTATTGGAAAAAATTGAATATGTATATCTTTTAAACTCAAAGTAGCAAAAAATGCCATAAAATAGAATATCAGTTAAAGTGGGAAGAAAGCTTAAACTATTGGTTTAAGTGAAATGTATGTACTTTCTACTTTTACTCATTCTTATCACACTACAACACTAATCACCTTTCTTGACGTTTTATTTTTTATTCCCTGACGTTTATAAACGCCGGTATAGCATACACCGGCGTTTATGAAAATGCCGGTACAAATGCTGCGGAAGCGTGCGTCACGGTAGAGTTTGGGACTACCGCGGCGCTTTTACCAAACGCCGGTATAGGTTAACTCTTCCCCGACATTTGTGAAACGCCGGTGTAGAGGTATTTTCATATGAGGTGGTTTTCATCTAATACTTACCCCGGCGTTTATAAAACGCCGCTCTATCGTAATTTCCAAATACTGGCTTAGATACACCGGTATGTTCTTTCACTTTTACATTTTCTTCATTTTTACATTTTTCAAAATTCAATACCTCGACGTTTTCAAAACGCCGGTGCAGGGTTTTATGAATGAAAAAAATCCAGCCCTATTTACATTTCAATTTTCAAAAAATCAATAATACAATACAATTCAATTCACAATATCATTTCAATCACCCGTACAATTATTCACAAATAATTCTCCAAATTTCAGACATATTAATACAATTCACAACCAAGCACAACAATTAATTAAGCATAATAAAGTGACATACATTTCATTAATTGTCCATGCATTCAACATAATTTAGAAATTTACAAACAGTTAATCGCATCAAGCTAGACATGAAGTATGCAGCAAAAAACAATAGATGAAAAGTTCTGCAATGCTTCCCTCTTGTCGGGATGGATGATGCAGTTGCGCCTTATATAAAGAATAAGGACATTACTTTATGTGATCTTTGCGACTTTGAGGTAAATATATGTTACAATTTCTTCCTTCTTGAAAATGTCAAGAAAGTTAGGCCCAGTGTTTACTTACTTGCAGTACTGCATGTGAAAGTGGATGTCGAATGAATTATGAAATCTTCTTTTTACAGGTTAAGTTACATAGCAAGCATTGCAGAACATGCGACCGTTGCGTACATGGATTTGATCGCCTTCGCAGGGTGAGGGGCTTGGAAGTTCAAATTAATTAGTATTCTTTAAATATAATAACTATGCAAACCAGTTATGTTGATAACTGTACATAAACCTGATAACCCCTGTTTTTGTAAATACGTATTTTTTGTGAATTTTCTTCCTTTTTGTAAAAAATAGAGATAGAAAAAGAAAATAACATGGCAAAAAGAAAAAAAAATTATAAGTTAAATAATGATCGTTGCATATATTAGTTTTGAAACAATCAACTTCAACTTGAAAATATAGAATTAAATCTGAATTATTAATTATAACTTGAATATTTAATATTTTTTGCCAACCATATGGAATTCTTCGGGAAAAAAAAGTGAGGCTTAGAAAAGGAATTCAAATTGGTACATGGGTTCATTATGATTTCTTTAAGTGGTCAATCATGGTTTATTAGCTATGTTGACTCTTGGTTTAGTGTGCACAAAATGTGCTCACTTGTACTAATAAGTTTGAATTTAGTGTATCAGATTTTCATAATTAATTAATATAAGAAAGAGATCCAAGAGAGACTCACAAACATACAAATAAGGAAAGTAATAAAGGGAGATTGCATCTACAAGCTAAAGAGGAAATAACTCTCAATTAAATAAAGGGAGATCGCATCTACAAGCTAAAAAGAAAAGAGCTCTCAATTAATTGGCCTCCAAGCAATTTATCAAGTCTGAATTTTTAGCATGATTTTTGTGAGATATTTGTTGTAATTGATTGATTAAAGAGAGATGAGTTTATGGTAAGAAAACAAAGTGGATTCGATCTATACAGCCACGATCCGGTCAACCGTACCTAATGTCGGTCGACCGTCGCAGTCGACCGCAACTTCTATTGGCAAAAATAGCGGTCGACCTTTCATCTCTTTGGCTACGCCAGAGAGCTGAACGGTGGACCGCACATTTTGACCGGTCGACCGCAACTTGGCTGTATATCTTTTTTGGAATGTATCGTTGCCTCTTTTGATTGATACACTTCCTCTTCTATTAAACAGAACGAATCTACTGTGTTGTCTTCACCTATTCCTTCTGAGAAAATTACTTTGAACTAATCTCTTGATAATCAATCCGAGTGTGAGCGTTGAATTTGTTGTATTCTTTAGTCAAGATCTCAAACGATCTTGAGTTTTCTTTTCTTTTCTTTTCCACTTCGGTGAGATTGACGGGACTTGGATTAGAAGTCCTATGGGTGTAATATGTTTCTCGGCCTGAATCCGAGAATCACTGTACTAAGAATTCTTGAGTATAGTGGAACGCTTGTAGCGGAGAATTGCTAAAAGTAGGTGGTGTGGACGTAGACCTGGAGGTCGAACCACGTTATATCGCTGCGTCATCTAAGTTTGCTTTTTCTTGCATCTCTTGCATTACTTTGATTTATTTTACTTTTTTCTTTTAATTTTTTATTTTTACATGATCACCCTATTCACCCTCTAAGGTGATTCCTATTCACCCCCTAAGGTGATTAACAAGCTAGTGAGAATTCTATTGACAATGAATATTCTCATTTGAAGTAAAATTTGGTTTTCTTCAGAAGATTCCTACAAAATAAACTGAATAGATCAAATTGAAATACTGGTTTCTTCTACAACAAATAATGAGATAAAATGTCTTTTAGATATTAGCTCTTCTTATTATGGTCCTTCAAGTTACTTTATTTGACAGAAAGTTTCAAAACAAGGGAACTACAATTGCAATCGAATAAATTTTGGGTGCTGCCCAATTAAATGGGCCAATGCCGAAACAAGTTATTCAAAAACTCGTATTGCTTGAAGGGTATATTTCACCAAATAATACCCATACCCATGTTTTGCAAATTTGCGGATAATTATACCAATTTTTTTTTCCATATGGGTGTGCTCCGTCACTTTCAGTTTCAGGTATCACGTGATACCATGTAATGATTTTTGTCTGCATTTTTTGTGATTTATTCCTAACATACCCCTGCCTGCTATTATTGTTTAATTTAATTATTTTACTATTTTAAGAAATGAAAAATACGATAGAGAGAATATGAAGTATATATTTTAATTATTTGTAAAAATGGAAAGAAAGTTAAGCTGCAAGGAAGAGAAAAAGATAGAGTTTAGACAGGTCAAAGCAGGGGTATGACGGTGAAACTGATTAAAAATTAATGCCATTAGCGTTGAAGTAGTGAACCACAACAAATTTACGTTGTATAGTATATCGAACCCCAAAAAATAGATATGGATTGTCTGCAAATTGGTGAAACATGGGCATAATTTAGTGAAATTTACCCTTACTTGAATAAATAAAACCCAAAGGTTTATTGATCCCTTGGGGTACAAATCCATAATAGACATAAAGAAATTATTGTACATATTTCTCCAATTTTTTTATATAAATGGTTCAAATTATCTTTCTCATTCTTTCTATTCTTTCGTAAACTATTGGTCCGAACAGAAGAAAAATATATGGATTGAAAAACGAAATTTAAGAAATAAGAAAATAAATAATATGATAGATACATAAGATAAATATAAGAGTATATAAGATATGATTCGTCCTCCTCCATATGGTATATTGAACGAAAACATTTTCCGTTTAATCTAGAATTCGACATTCTAATTTTTATATACTAGTAATTTACACGTGCGATGCACGTTTTAATAATTTCAAAAAACAAAAATCAAAACGTATAGAGGATTTGAACCGGAAACCTCTTTTATATTAGTTATGTATGTGCGTTGCACATGTTGGTAGAATGACAAAACTTTTACAAATGACACTAAGGCCTTTTCCCATTATAATATTAGAGATTAGAGATTAATTCTAAGTATTTTTTTACTGGCGAGTCAAAATAATTGCAATCAGGCCCAATAGGCATGGCTCGGCCCAATAAAGATCCACACCCATTAAGATTACGGGTGAGCTATCGACCCGAATCGGACCCGTTAATACCCAATCTTGCCCCAAAATCGAACAAAGGCCGCCATTTTACAACTCCAACCGCCAAACCTTTCCTTCTCCGACGACATCGATCTCCTTTTCCGGTGAGGTATTGCTTTCAATTCACCCCCAGTCTTTTTCCCTTTTTTGCAAAAACAACCTCTTTTTATCTAATTTTTGCTACACTTAATAATGTTTCATTCTGAGATTTGGGGTTTCCATGTATATGCCCTAATTTTAGTATCAATGTCACATTTTGATAATCGTTGTAGAAATTATCTCACATTTCGAGATTAGGGTTTTGGAACTTGACTTGGGTTTGAGGATATGTAGATGATGATGGGTGTAAGAGAGATGAACAGTGATTATATGGTATAAAAATTGAGTTAAAAAGAGCCTACTTTGTAGGGCTAGTCATCGCTAGTATTGAGTTAGTAGTGTTTCTTGTTTTAATTTTTTAGATAGTGATGTGAGGGAATTCGATCCTTTAGTAGGATGGACGAGAGAATTTTTCAGGATATGGTGGCGGCAAGTCTTGAACTTGTGAGTTGTGATTACTCCGAACATAAGCAAGTGCATTTTCATCGAGAACTCTTTTTTTTTGTGGGTTTGTTACAAACTTTGATCTATGGTTTATATATGTGATAAAATTTTGAAGCAGCCCACGGGGTGTGATTGTGGGTGTTGGATTTTACCGCAGATTACACTTGTAGGAATCTTCAATTACTGCATTTGCTGCATTTCATTACATTTTCAGGAATGGGCAAACAATTTCGAATATCTATATAATAAAACACAAAGAAAGCTATCAAGTGGCTCTCATTCAATATGGTTGAAATCAATGGTCCAGATTTAACCTCACAAAACATATTTTTCTGCCCAAAAGTTTCTCCCCAAAACTTAAATTCAAATCCCCTCAAAACAACTCCTTTATTTATTTATTTATTTATTTTCTCTCTCTCTCTTTCTCTCATTCTCTCTCTATTTACTCAAAAATTTATATATTTTCAGATTTCAGGTTTGTAAATTTTCAGATTTTTTATGCATTTTTTATTGCTCATGTTACATTGAAAATAGCAAATATCTCATCAACAGTTAAATTTCATCATTTTCCACACTCAAAGTTCTAAGAAGTTGGATTTTACACCCCCATTTATAATTATTTTTCAACATATACTAATGGAAACATGGACTTTTATTTACAACTAATTATTGTTTTACTATTCAAACTTGAGCTACATAATTGTTGTTTTACTGTTTACAAGACTTTCATATGCTGTATCGTTCCGAAGACGTGCCATAGGCATGTGCCCACGGGCAAATCTAGTAATTCAATACAAGTCTTAAGGGAAAAAGATGTAATGTGAATAAGGAATTATTATTTTTAAGTTACAACAACCATACGTTATGACTATACTTGAAATCATGTGTGGTGCATGTTTCAAAATTATGGTAGGTTATAAATAACACATGCACTACAAATTTAAACAATCCTCGAAGGGGAATTCAATATTCTTATACTCATATATGAAACCACAATTGCCTATATCGTGATAATTGGATTCCAATGTGATTCCCTCTTTACTTCCAATCTTATGAGTGTGCTTTACCAGACTAGGTTATATAGATGGGTTTCTGAGATTTACTTGCGAAATTGCTTACTAAACGCCCCCCTAAAAGCATAACAACTGCATTCCTGCTCCACTCTTCCTTTATTTTAAGATATTTTTTTGATTCTCTTAATTTTTATATAATCTACTGAATACAGGCTTCTGGAAAGTCATGGATTTCAAACCAACTGTAGCTCTAAGGGCCATTCTTGTTGGCGGCATAGCTGCATTTGCCAAAATAGCTGGGGCTGTGAAGGCTGCTGGAGGTGTTAAGGTGGGTGCGGCAGCAGCTGCCATGTCAGCAGCAGCAACCACAGCGGTTTCGAGAGCCAAAAAGGAAGAAAATGATTCATCGAAGAAGTAAATTCTTAGCAAAAAAATTGTCCTCATTCCAATCCCGTGTTGGTATTTGCTTGTAATCTTAAAAGAACTGCTAAATCTGTTAGCAGTTATGTTGTAGAAGAAGTCTTATGGCAGCCTTTTGATGAACATGTTCTTTAGGGAAACTTAAGGGTTTCTTATTTTTTATGTGGCCATGACGAATTAGACAAGACTATTGATAATTTTCAAATTGAATAATGGTTCATTATCCCCTTGAGCTGTGTTCTAATCTCTAATCTCTAATATTATAATGGGAGAAGGCCTTAGTGTCATTTGTCATTTTGTCATTCTACCAACATGTGCAACGCACGTACATAACTAATATAAAGGAGGTTTCCGGTTCAAATCCTCCCTACGTCAGAGTTTTTTGTTGTTGAAATTATTAAAACGTGCATCGCACGTGTAAATTACTAGTTCTGTTGATTGCATTTAAACTGCCTTCAATATATATAGCTTGTTGTGCAGGAACATAAGCCAGGTACAAGAAATTGATTGTTTTTTACTTCTTTCACCTGATAATGTTATCCTTTGACCTTGGGTTTCTCTCTGCACTGTTATTATGGTGGAGCATCTTACTTGTCAGTTATAGCTCCCTAGTGGCTCCAAAGGTAATTGGTTTCTCCCTCAGTATATGATTGTTTTTCTTCTGTAGTTTGTCACAGTTATATAAAATTTTGTTTTGTCAGGTAACTCAGCTATACCCTGAAGATGGCTACGGAGTGAAAGACATTCAAGGGTTATAAGATACATCAGGTTAGGCTTGTTTTTGTAACTCTGTCACTGTTTTGGTGTAGCCAATTGCTTTCTTAATTAACATGTCCTGTTTTCCAAATTGTACCCAATAATATCTGTTGGGTGTTTGCTTAATCCAGTGCCGGACCTGAGATTTTGAGACCTGAGGCGAACACAAAAAATGGTGCCCTCAAAGCTTAATGTTCATATATATATTTTTTCATCAACGACAATACAATAGTAATATCAACACAAAATTCAAGAAATAAATAGTAGATAAAATATACTATCCTAAATAATATATATCATAATCAAATACTAATAAAACTGAAGATGTTCTATACCAAAATAAATAAATTGATGTTCCATACCAATACATAAAAAAAGCTAATAATGGTTGGGGTAGTTTATAATGATAATAATAAAAGTAAGAAAAAAAAATCCTCTGGCCACCAAACGCTTCCTCTGAGGCATCATATAGTCACTTAAATATTACTCATCTCTCAGTTTTAGTGGCGAAAGTATTGATTAAGTTTGCATAATCAACTTTCCCAACCACTTTTTTCTCGATGGATAACATAGCCAAGCCATTCAATCAAACAGAACAGACAAAGCAACCTAATAATCTAATAGATGTATGAGTATTGAATACCCCACGGACAAAGAAACATAACAAATCGACCAAACAATGAAAGTATTGAATATATATACATGAGTAATTACTAATTAATTATGCAATCACATATGCGGATATGAGATATCGGATATGGTAATCGATGAAAAAAATAAAATAAGAAATCTATATATGTCACATCCTCTACTACTCTAAAGTCTCACTTCCCTCCCCCAGATATCTCGATAACTAGGTTCAAGAGCAAAATTATAAGTTGTTCAATTACCTCTTAAAAACAGAGAGAGATTGACAATGGCAGGAAATAGGGATTGACAACAAAGGAAAGCCGGAAAAGGTAGAGCCGTAGAGGAGTTGGAGAGTGACCTCAGCGACGGAAGATCGAAAAGAGAGGATTTTGAGTTTTGACAGCGACTGGACGTTTAAATATCCTAGGAAAATAAAATCTCTGAACGCAGAGTAAAATCATTACAATGAGCATCTTGGGCTTTTGTTCTTAATTGGGCTTACATACATTAATAGAAGAAAAGAAAGAAAAAAATTGGTGCCCCCCAAATTTTTTGGCCTGAGACAGCTGCCTCTTGGGCCTCATATCACATCCGGGCCTGGCTTAATCATTCTCAAATATTATACCCTTCTCAATAAGTTGGAAATGGTTCCTTTGCATATGACATGAAGAAGTTATTGGTGATTTCATATCTTTTTTAATTCTTTTTAAATTTGACACTGGCTGCATAAATAGTAAGGGTAAATTAGTCATTGCACATGTCTGATAAGGACTTAACTAAGGTTAAGTTATAATTTTTTAAAAAAGGGTTACATAGTCGTTGGGCCCACCATCGTTCGAGGCCAATATGAAAATATTGAATTTTGAGGAGTATATGTGATTTTAGCAAATTTCTAAGGAGCATAGGTATTAAAACCCAAGTTAGGAAGGTCAAATTTCTTATGCAAAGTCTTGAACACTATATGTGTGTAAACATCATACTTGATTTGGAAATTCGATATTATGATCGGAACTTGGTCTGTCATATATGGGCAGACAGGAAGTATCGGTAAGTGATATCACAATCTGATATGGTTTGTGCATCTAGGTGTCTACTGATATTTTAATTCATTAGATACACACACACGCGCGCACACACACAGAAATCTCTTACAAGTCTTCATGCATGCTATACTTCTGTGATAGAAATTTTAATTGTGTTTTTTTTTGTTGTTGTTTCCTTGTGTTGTACTTTATAAGGATTACTCACGTTTCTGTATGCTTATGAGGCTGTGTTGTGTCCGTTCGTGGCTTGTTTCTTGGATAATTAAGTGCCAAGGGCTAAAATGATGAATGTCCAAAGTTGACTAGTCAATAGTGGTTACTGGCAGCAATATTGGGGACATCACTTACATGTGCACTGCATACTCTCCTTCAATTGATTTTATCCTTTGCTGAGGGAATTTCTCTTGATTAAATCTTTCTAGAAAAAGGCTTCTGATCATTGCACATTCTTTTGGACATGCAATGCTTTAAGTTTTTGTGATGAAAAAATATTTAATTTTAGGAAATCTTCAAACATTTGATTTTCCCTTTTCATGAGATAAACCATCAAACCAGTTATTTTGCTGAACAACTGTTCTTTATTCAGTGATAAGTACAATTTTTTTGCCCAGTTACAGTTGAAGCATCTTTAAGGGCAGGAAGATAAGACGAGACTGAAAGGTTATGGGTGCAGTTGAGAGATTAGTAAAGCGAGGGAGCTGATGGGAATGATTGAATGGGAAGGAAGACGAGATAGAAAGTCAGGGGAAGAAGAAAAATCGCTCTGCTCATTTCTACTAGGTGGAGGGGTAGAACTGGCATTAGACAAAAGTTATAAAAAATGGTTAAAGGGTCATTATTTTGAGAGGCATCAATCTGCTTTTTTCTTAATCCCTGCGAATGCTAAAAAACCTAAAGTGGTACTGTATCACTTTCTGCTTTTTCCAAACTTGCATTAGACCTTAGGGGTAAGGTGATCAAAATTAACTTGGGGGGTTTTATTTTTCAACCAAATTCGATGTTTTTTTTTTGTGTGTGTGTGTGGGGGGGGGGGGGGGGGGGGGGTGGTATTTAAACCTAAAAGAAGATAATATTTAGTATTGTACCATAAATTGTTAAGCGGGTCTAAAGTCCTCCAAAAAGTTGAAGCATGCCTATGAGAAGATTTTTCACGGATTTGTTAATCTCAAGAAAACCTAACTTGTTAATTTTAGGAAATATGCTGTGAATATTTTATTTAAGGCTCATCTCTAATCTAGCTTAATATTTTATTTCTAATTTCCCCTTTTCTATCTACACTTTAAAGCACTGGAACAATTGTATATCAGCAAACATAGTTTTTACCATTTATTATTCGTAAATTTGGTTGGTTTTACTTGAGAACATTCTTTTTAACTGTTTGGTTTTTAACATTATATAAAATAAGTGAAGCAGATCCAAAGACATTTCTATTACTCCATACTACTTGCGTGAACATGTACATTATGGAATATAGATTAAAATAAGAGAGTCAGTAATTAACCACAATATACGTGAACCCAATTCTACTCTTCAGTAATTTTCTCCAGGCTCGGTTTCCAAATGTAAGATGGAGTATTTGGCATCCGATTTGGAGAACCATTGATGTCTTTTGTTGCATTGTTTATTGTGCCACCTAGATCTCCTTGATTACTATTTGATTTCACACATAAGATCTTAAAGCATCCATCCGCTAACATACTTACTCCTCTCGTTATCTTGCTTGAAGATGATGACTTGTTACTTTTACTGAACGAAACATCACCAAACTCACCACGGAGCGGATATGGACTCCTCGGGGACTTCCTTTGAAGCTTCCGAAGGGTGCTTGAAGGGACGACGTAGTACTTTTGACCCAGGACAAGAAGGGATTCTGAGCCGATGACTGCCCAGGGCTCGCGGAACACCGTTGGGAGTGTGACATAGCACTTTGGATTTTGTCTCATGATCTCTGCCGCATCAATCGGCCTATAATGGAATTCTACTCTGCCACCGGGGTAAATGATCTTGATGAACTTGTTATTCTTCTTACCTTTAATGCAAAGACAACCTGCCATTTTACCTGAAGGAGAGTTCAGGAAGGCTGGTATTGAATTTATAATCCCCTATTCTTTGGACACTCTGTGTTTCGATTATTTAATCGAACAGTTTATCTTTGTTAATTACTTCCTTGGCCGTATTTTCCAACAAACTTCTTTATGCCTTGTCTTCAAAATTGTTTATATGCCCCTGTCATCTGATTCTTATTGTTTTACATCCTTTTGCAGTTTTATTAAAGAGTTTAAGACAAACATTGCAAGTTTAAACAAACTATAGCATGATTAAGCTAGAAGTTTTTGTATTGTGTGATATTTAGCTTTTTATGTCTGAATGTTGCTACATAAGGGTGTAAGTACTAAGCTATATGACCTTAGAAAACATGTATATATCCGCCCATTCGTAACTAAGTGGGTATGAAAGAAAGTTGGTGTCAAGAAAAGGGGTATTTAATCAACTTTCCCCCTATGCATAATCATTTGATGCCTGCACTTTTTTGTTCTCTCCTCTGTTACTTTCACTCCGCCAAAAGAGGATGCATTTGTCTTTCTTCTCTATTGTTTTTGTATTGGTATCAACTGATGATTTCAAAGAAAAAAGAGCTTGTTTGGAGACTTGGAGATTCCATACTCTGTACTGATATAATTTGTATGTCTCCTCGAAACAATCTTCAAATACTATATAAGACAAATTGCAAATGACAATATATCCTGAACTTCTTTTAGCGGATATGTTTAAGGTAGAGTTTCTGTTTTCTTTCAGAAATAGCATCCTTGGAGTTGGAGGTACAGACAGAATTAATAAATGCTGGAACTTGGGATGTTTTAATGATTGGATTTTAAAAACCTTGCGAATCTTATTGTATATTATAAATCATGGGATTTTAGAAACCCTTGTGAATCTTATCAAATATAGTCAAGTTATTTTTGTAGATTGGAGCTACCTAATAAAATCAGTGCCATTGGACTCATTAGTATTGGTCTGCTCTGATCAAACTATCTCCTTGGTTTTTTTTGAGTGCATCATTTTATGTGTTATTATATTATATATTTTAAGAATATTTACAGGATGTGTTAAGTGTTAAATGTTTCTGTGTTCAATATCTGGGTTCCGAATTTCTCTGAAGAAATTGTGAGGGGTTTATTTAATTACCCACCTAGAACTTTGTGATGAAGACTTTGTTTTTGTTATCTTTTTTTTTATCATTAAACGGTGGGTAAAATCCCCCGCGTTTCATTAAAGAGAATTTAACAAAACATACAACAAAAAATAAGGCTTATAAAGTTCAGATCCCAACATGCTGGATTCTGAAACTCATACACCCCAACCAACAAACAAAAAATACAAGTATACAATGAAATCTAGTCCTACTGATTGGCCGCCCCCGCCAGAGCAAATTTCTCGTGCCAATTTGGGCTCACTCTCTCACTCAGTCCTTCGCTTGTACACTGTTTATCCTTTCCAACTATCGTACGCTCTCTCTTGTCGTTCCGAGCAGTGACCCAAACGACAAGTGTAAGCACCACATTAGAGACACCGCAGACACTCCACCAATCCGACAACTCCATGTTAAGATTGAGTCATCGTTCTCATCTCCTCGCTTCACCCTTGATGACTCTCACCGCAACCTCGCAACGAGGGTAGACGTCGCACCTGACCCCTGCGAGCCCTCTGACATGAAAGAAACCAAATGCACCCCCCTCACTTTGACCAACCAAGGTCAAGGTAGAGCCCAAACTATAAATTTGCCTGACAATTGTCGCCCACACCAACTAGGGTACATTTCATTGCTAATTGTGAATCGATTGTAATTTGGATATTTAGGGAATTGAATTGAAATATTTGGATATTAGGGATGCCACTGTCACGCCTTGCTTCCCAAAAGAAAATACAGAATACGGATGCATGACAGCCCAGTGAATGATTTTCATCATCAATAAGTTGTGCAGATTTTTTACAACATCTCACAAGAATAATCAGAGTCAGAAGCAAAAGAATCAACCAAGCCTTCATATATGAATCAAAATACCAACAAGAATACTTGAAACCAAAATATTATAATCTCAAATAATCCAGATCTGAATAAGTCAAATATCCTGGGTCATATTGTCCAAATACAAATAAATCCAAGTATCAAATATAATTGTTCAAAAATAAGCAACAAGAAATAATAATAGCAAAATCCAGCACTAAATCTCATCTCACCAACACCATCTGGTACATGTTCTCCAAAATCTGCAATTTAACAATTGCAGGGATAGGAAAAAGAAAACAAATTCCCGTCAATGCAAGTTACGGGCGGCTTGTAGTGCAGGATACAAGTACATTGGAAAACTAATTAATAACATGGAATATGCATGATAACAAAATAGAATACTAGCATGGCAAGATGAACAAGTGCAAGTGGCATGTATCAAGTGTCAAGTGAACAGGTATCATGTAAACAAGTAACGAGTATCAAGAATCAAGTATCACGAAATCAAGTAACAAGTAACAAGTGTCAAGTAGTCAAGTACAAGTATCAAGTAGCAAGTGTCAAGTAATCATGTTCAAGTCTTGTATTATTACTATCTAAGTAGCACTTTATGCATCCATACTTTTACTATATGGTTGCTACAATCAGCACAATTTCGTTTTAGATTTCATAGTGGATCATATAGGGCAGTGTACTCAGGGACAAGCCTTAAGAAATCAAGTATCAAGTATCAAGCCTCAAGTATCAAGTATCAAGTATCAAGCCTCAAGAGTGAAGTATCAAGCCTCAAGTATCAAATATCAAGCCAAGTATCAAGCCTCAAGTATCAAGTATCAAGTATCAAGCCAAGTACCAAGTATCAAGCCTCAAGTATCAAGTAGTGAAATATCAAGCCTCAAGTATCAAGTAGTGAAATATCAAGCCTCAAGTATCACATAGGATCAATAGATCCCCTTCCGAGTACACGTTTCTGTATTTTCCACTATTAAATCTTTCCCTTTAAAACCTCGGTGTGGTTATTTTATTATTAATGTCAAACAAGCATGTATGTGTCACAAACAGGCCAAGTATAACATGGTATAATCTAGTAACAAATTCAAGTTGCAAGATAAACATGTATTGGTGAAAGAAAACACACAAGAGGGTAAAACAACGAAATTCCGAGTTCAGGACAGCAAGACAGTACTGCACTAAAACTGAGATTCCCGTTGCTACAAACATGCAAACCTGAATCCGTCAAAAGGTCTAGAAAATAGACTTCCGGCCAAATCCAGCAAATATATATAAGTCATAGTATTTCACAAAATCAAGTCTCAAAACTGATTTGAATCCAGAAAATATGTTCAGCCAGAAATCAGAAGATCGTATTCAAAATCAGGAAAACAGCTTGAAATCTCGTTGATTAAATCCACGAAAAATCTGGGGTATTCCCCTATATGTATAGTAACAGAAAATCAAGTTTTATAATTTTCCAACAAAAATAGAGTAGTCAAGTAAAATCAGAAAATATCAAGACATGACAGTTTTGTAAATCTGAAGTCACAAATACTGTAGTACAAAAATAGCAATATTTCACAATCCATAAATCGAAATCCAAATCCGCCAAAAGGGTAATAAAATAGACTCAGTAGGCTAACTTTCATATTCACAAATATTTTAAAAACAATAAGTAGGTCAGGTCGAAAATCAGGTTCTTTACTAAACAGTAGTAAAATTTTGCATGTAAAATTTTTATTTGCATGTATGAAAATTTTTGTAAAACTCCTCAAATAAATTCACCAAAATTCTGGGTAAACCCCAATCGAGTCTAGAAGTACTGAGCAAAATTTCAGATCAAAATAATAATTTTAACACCAGAATAAAAATAAATTACTCTTCAGAATTCATAGAAAACAAAATTTAGGAATCTTTCGACACCACTATAGTAAAATCAACATAACTCACAAACCGTAAATCGAAACTGAGATCCGTCAAAAGGGTTGGAAAATAGATAGAATTATCTACAAATCATGTTCACAAAATATTTTCAAATAATGATCTTAATAGGGTCTAAAATACTGATCAAAACGAGAAAACCGGCAAAACTGAAATATCCTTCAAGCACAAGATTAACTAGTTCACATAAAACTCATCCAAAACACAACCAAACACGAAATAGAGTATTCTAGATGTCCAAGCAACATGATATAGGGTATTTCACAAGTCCACAACAAGTCTACCACGAATAACACGAACGAGCACATGATGTCATATGAACAACACGCATATATACAACAAGAAGTGGTCAACCCTAGATTATATCATGTCATGTATGTCGTGAGGCAACTATGGTCAAATCATCACTATAGAGACAATATCAACAAGGGGATTCATACACAAATTGTCTCTAGAACCCAATTACACTACAGACGGTATTTAGTACTTGTATTATACAAAGAAAAGAATACAAGTTACTTGCCTTAACCGACGACGAAAACGATTCCAAGCAAGAATAACGGGAACGGATTCCCGGGGCACGAACGACGAACGGAAACCACGAACAATGAACCAATAAACACGCAAGCAATGAACTCAACGAACCAACCCGAACTAACACGGCAATGAACACAAACCCACGAATAACAACTCGAACACCACGAACAACGAACGGCGAACCCCAACGAACACAACCCGAACTCACACGCGCACGGCAGCGGCACAGCGGGATGCTGTCGCTGTAGCTGCGGGTGAGCGACGGAAGCCGAGCGGAAGGACGGAGGAGCGACGGGGATCCGCTGCTCGGCAATCGACTGGTGTTGCGCCGCCGTGTGCAGTGCAGCAGGGAGGCGACGCACAGGCTCAGTGCGGCGGCAGGCGACAGAGAACACGAGGGGGTCGAACTGGCAGTCGAGGCGGGGCGGAGACAGGGTGAGATTGGGGAAGACGAACACAGGGCGAGAGAGAGAGAGATGGACGGGAAGCTAGGGTTTAGGAGCGGCGGTAGGAGGATGGGGGAGCGGCTGCATGGGGTGTATATATATGGGTTCAATATTTAGGGTTAGAGGGAGGAAGGTGGAAGGCAGCACAGGGTAGTAACGAGTCGGGTAGAGGGGGATGCGGGTGGGTAGTTAGTGTAGATTAGATGGGTTTGGTTTAAGAATAGGGTATTAATGGCTGTGGGCTTATTTAAGTGGTTAGTGAATTAATCTACAGGGTATGGTTAAAAGTGGATCTTGGGGTATAGGATCTAGGAGTGCAAATGGGTATGAAGAGATCCAAAAATCAAGATAGAGCAAAGAACAAAATAATAGGAAAAAAGAAGATAGGGTATGAACAATTAAAAGAAAGAGGATCACAATAATAGCTCGATCAAATGGAACGAAACAAAAAGACGGGCAAAGAATCAAGAATTCAATAAAAAAAGACAAAAAATAAAATAAAATGAATATATTGAAATAAAATTCAATATACGGTCCAAGAGAAATATAAGAGGAATACAAAGAGAGAAATACACCAAAACGAAAAATACACTAAAAAATACACAAAAATGGAAAACAGGGGTTACAGCCACCGACCTCAATTTAAGACCAAACTTCAAAAATAAATTTAAAAGTCCAGTCCAAAACCCCTCACCCCCAATTCCAACCCGTACTTCACCTACTTCTTCGATGCTCACCCCGACAAGAACAAGCCCCAAAGTCTGCAGCCAGATCCACCGACTCCCACTTCCGTCGCACCCATGCCGACGTCAGGCTCCACCCCCGACCACCTGGCTACACCAGTGCCCCTCGCCGATCACGCCCTCTGCACCTTCGACCCCGCCAAAGTGCTGTCGCGCGCCCACGGGTTCCCAGCTTGCAACCTTCGCTGCCACAAAACCACGCTGAACTCAAGATGCACCGCACCTGAAGTCGGCCCCCATCGGTAACGCCCCATCGATGCCGCGTTCCGACCCCCCGGGTAGCGAGCATTTTCTCGAACCCCTCTGGAGTCCGGCTATGCTAGAAGGTCGAAAAACCATTGAAACTCCCATCAATTTCTTTCTTTGGTAATGGATAGATCGGATGAGATAAGGGAAGAAGTAAGCTCAGAGTAGGTCGAAAAGGAGAGAAGAGGAGAGGTCGGCGTTGAAGACGGGAGGGAGACGGCGAAACCCAAGCCGCCGCCCCCTCCAAACCCTAGATCTAGGTTGTTTTTTTTTGTTTTGGGGTTTGTTTGGGAGCTTCTCTCTCTAGAATTTCTAGAGAGAGAAACCCTTTTTTTCAATATGATACCTAATGTATTTTGTTTTTGTTACTATTGTCGTCTTGTTGGTGATATTGTTTCACGTCCAACATTTTGAAGGTTTTTCTTTTACATACCTCCAAAAGACTTTCTTACTTTGATATAAACACCAAAATCATTTGTATTTTTGTAAAACCCTTGTTGAAGTTTAAGCTATATCATATACTTTAGAGAAGTACCGATATACTCTCCATTCTGATGATACTCAAGGGTATGAATGGATCCTGTGTGCTTGAACCTCTTTCGTTTCAGTGCTGTCTTTGTTCTGATAATTTTCATCTTCAAAAAATAGCCATCTTCTCCTATTTTTTCTAATGGAATAGTTCATTAGAACCCAGTCAAGTGGTGAGAAGAGCTTAATTTGAACATGTGCAAATACAGTCTACTGTCTGTACACATAATAAAAAGTATCATCATGTTGTTTTTATCACTATAGATGACTTCTAAATTAGTTCATGCGTTTACTACAAGTGAGGCATATGGCTCTTCACCACAATATTTAATACTAGCAAAATTTGTCGTTTTATTGTCCCTTCTATATATTTACTCTTTCGCACACGCGCAAGGACTGATAAATTTTCAGTTCAAACAGTTCAAATTATATTCACACATATCCACTGATTGTTTCTTATTCTTTGTTCTTATTCATTAAAAGTAGTTATTAGATGACCAGATAGTCTTGTCTCCATATGTTTGGTCTAATTGTCTATAGATGTTTCCTATGCAAAAACAAAAAGAAATGTAGATGGACATATGGAGGCTCCAAATTTTGCCAAGAAATTATTGTTTCCAAAGATTCTTACCGCCAATCTTCAATTGGGACGGGAAAATAGTGTAACTGCCAAGATATATTTTTATGCCTTGTTTTGTTGTTGCATTTTCTTATTTGTTGATAAATTGCTTTGTAGTTTTTGAAATAATAGAATCTGGCACCGAAATGTTTGTTTTCTTTAAGAAATAGCTTTCTTGGAGGTACAGCAGATATAATAAATGATGCTATTTGCAGTGTGATGATTGGATTACACTTGGGGGCTGTTTGGATTTACAAATTTAGGGGGACAAGCAAAAATGCAAATTCGGTGTGAATTTGCAGTTCCCCACTTGCAGAAATGCCTTTGGCATTTGCAATATTTTTTTGCAAATTTGATGAGCTTCTCAACACCTACATAGGGCTGCAAACGAGCCGAGTCGAGCCCAATACCTTGAGGCTCGAGCTCAGCTCGTTTATGTATCGAGCTCACTTTCAGACTCGAGCTCGACACGAGCCGTGCTTTGACCGAGTTCGAGCCAAATACTCGCGAGCTTCTGCCTAAAACCCATGTACCTTCAAGCTCGAGCTCGACATGAGCCGAGCTTTGACCGAGCTCGAGCCGAGTAGCTCGCGAATAGCTCGGTTCGTTTGCAGCCCAACACCCACATCAACAAAATTTGTAAAAAGAACTGTCAGAATTACAGCTAGGGGCTGCAATTTCTGATTGAATGTTTTGCAAAAATGCTGATTTGAATGTGGGGGGTCCACATCAGATTTGAAAAAAAGGCAAATACCAAAGGCATTATCTGCTAGTGTTTCACAGCAAATTTAACCAAATTTGCATTTTGCAGTAAAAAAGGAAGGAAAACTTCGCTCCTTGGATTTGTGTACTGCTATAAGTACCTTAAGGACTCTCCAAAATTGTCCACACACCAAACTTGAGATAACATGCAAGGGGAACTTCGCAAAATTGGCAACATGCAATGATCCCCGTTCACTCCACCTTGGACTTTGTGAAGTGACAATTTTGAGGAAAACTTGGAAATTTTTACTATAGTGCTTCCCACATCAGCCCTAAGTTGTGACTGTAGCTTATCCGCTATACTTAATTGTGGCATGGGCATGATTGGATTGCAAATCATCTTGGCTATTTAGTTGACCCGTTTTCATAAATCTCCTGATAGATGGAGGTATTTGCAATGTCTAAATGATTGGGCTATTATAATCAAGTAAGAACTTCCAATTGTATCATATCTATTTCAATGTTTTTTACAATCCAATAGCCTCTTGATGTAGGTTACTTTGATATGCTTTCTGGGCAAATTATTATCCTTAGATTTTTCCTCCTCTAGTGATGAGGTGCCTTCAATTCTGTTTAAAAAAAATGTTAGCTATCTCCAAAATTGTCACACGTGAATATGAGGTACAGTTTATGAGAACTTTACAAAATTGGTAATTATCTACCTGCAAAGATCCCCCTACATGCCATCTCTGACTTTGTGCAGAGACAGTCTTGAGAAAAACTCAGCAACTTTACTTTGGTGTTTCCCACAACACACTCAAGCTGTAAACTTGAGAGTTGTTGTGGTTGGTACCTTAACAAGAAAGTGATGGTGGCACCATGCATCTGACGAGAGTTTTGGGCAACAACCATTCGGAGTACACACCCAGAAGGTGAGTGTGTTCATAAATCTCAAACCATATTCAATCTGTATGATACCAGAGTGAGAGGGAGAGCAGCCGCCTATCAGAGACTAAACCGTCCCAACAAACCTGAAACCCACCCAAACTTACCAGAACACATTACGTCCAGATTTCAAGCTAACGTATTCCAATCTCAGATTATATTTCTACCTGCCTAGACCTTTATACAACCACAAACATCTTATGCCCACTTGGGCATTGATAATCATATGAAATGGAGGAAGTGATACTGGTTCTCATGTATGTCCCCCCTCTATAATCTTTCCTAATTTTGAGGTGATCATTGAGAGGAGCAGGTAATCCTCTAATGATTTCATATGCCCAAATGGGTATATGATTTTTCTTCCATAGCTCGAGCCTCCATCTTCAAAGAGGCTTAAGTGAGCAGTCAAATCTCATAGAGAAATCAAAGTTTCTTTATTTCTCTCATGCTGACAAAGTGTTCGCTGAAAGTCTTTACTAATGATGAGTCACTTTCTTCTCTTCATTATACGAATGCATAGGTCTGTGCTCTGAAATTCATAGGAAACATGGTGTTTTATTGAGCTCAAAGGGCATAATTCGGGCCCGTCTCCATCAAATTAAGGTACTCCAAGACCTCGATTGTTTTTTTAGTTCCGTCTTTAGTGCAAGATTACGTGCCTTTATAGCAATTTAACTCTAATAGCTCGACCTTTCTCAAAGTGTACTTCCCTTGCATTATATTTTTCATTTTGTTTTAGAAATTGATATGTTTATGTAATGCCCAATCCCTTCTCTTTCTATTGTCGTCAAATTAAATTTAGATTGTGCTCCATAATTTCAACCCCATTTTTATGAGAAAGACCTTTGATATTGTTGATGATATTGTATTCTGTAATTTTGTTTGATATGATGCTATATGCAGTTGATTTGTAAATTCTTGTGTTCACTAAAGTTGAGCAGGGTTAGAAAGCAATGGTAGGTCTAGCTGAACTTCAGAGTACAGATATACTACTTGGGAATAAGGAAATTATATTTATTTATTTGGCTTGCTTTCTTTCTTTCTTTGTTCTTTTTCTTTTCTTGTTCTTTTACATATTTATCAAGATTTAAATCTGTGTTCTATGTTTCAAATTATTCATATGACTAGAATATGCTCAAGTGAAATGTTAACCTTTATAAAATAATGTTTAATCATACTTAATGAGACAAATTATCCCTAGTTAAGATGACAGAATACTTCCTATACAACAACAAATTTTTTTCCCCAACTAGTTGGGGTCGGTTACATAAATCCTGGTTTTCCATTCTGCTCGGTTTGGCGCAATATTTTCTGTAAGACCTCAAGTTGTCATATCTTTTCCTACTGTTTTCACCTAAGTAAGTTTAGATCTTCCCCTACCCATATCTCTACCCTCAATTCTTATCAAATCACTCTTTCAAACGGGGGCACTACTAGGTCTACGTGTGACATGTCTAAACCACCTCCTGATGCGATTCTCCCTTAATTTATCTTGGATAGGAGCTAGCTTTTGTCATGTCTCATAGATGCTTATTTTTAATTTTATCCTTCATGGTTTTACTACACATCCATTTTAGAATCCTCATCTCTGCTGCACTTAGTTTTTGGACATGTTGTTTCTTTGTTGCCCAACACTCTGCTTCATATATCATTGCTGGTCTAACACTGATTCTATAAAAAAAATTCATCAACTTCAAAGGTATAGTCACACAAAACACCACCAATATCTCTCTACTTAAGCCACCTTGCTTGGATCATATGTATAACATCTTCACAAATCTCCCCATCTCTTTGTATGACAGAATACTTCCTATAAGAGAACTAATTCTGACTTTACCACCAGCAAAATTTAGACAAACTTTGATGACATTTCCTTTTAGAACTTTCATTATGGATATAACTTTGATACAGTGTTCTCGGAAGACCAAACCAGCAAAGTGGGAAGGCATGGCTTATGCTTTTAATTTCATTGTAGGGCTTTAGCAACAAAAATGAGCCAAGATTATTTTAAAGTTAAAAAGTTTAAGGAAGATCAAAACGCATAATGGAAAACAAAGATTAAAATCATAGTAAAAAGTATATGCAAGAGAATGCATACAAAACTTATAAAGCAGTTCATAAAATTAACACCAAAAGTTATAAGATAATAAAAGACAAACTGAGAAGACAATATTCACTATATTTCTTTAACCGGGGCTTAAGCAAAAGGGAGGACTGTAGACAAGGCTTTAATGTACTTTACAACAATCCTTTGACGCCTTTTTAACTAATTGTCCAAGCACGTAACTTAGTGGAACTATCACTAAAAGAAATGTGAACACCACATAGGAATCCCTTTGCTTATCATATGTATTTTTTGCTAGAAGCTTGTTATATTTGTTTCTGGTAAGGACCAGGGAAAACCCATTTACATAGGAAAGCACTTGTTAGAATTTCTAAGTGTAAATACATGAGCAATTAGCAGGAGACATTCTTGTAAGGCACACCACAGCACTGAGTTTAGAATTGCTCTCATTGTGTTTGCCAATAATGCTTGTTCTCTATATTTATGCACTATCTCTTGTGCAGTACCTGATGCACGGCACAGTCTCCTTTGTACTGTACAGATCTCTGTAAATATAAAAGGGAAAGGGGATTATGCCTCATCAGGAAGTGTGCATCAATGCAATGACATAGCATGTCAACAAGTCGACAGTTTAGTCGTTCTTTAGTTTCCATTTCCCTTGTTCTCGCTGTTTTACTTCCAGCTATAGGAGGCTTTACAGGTGGGGATGCAGATGGATACAGGTTCATCCGATCCGGATCCATATTTGAAGGGATGCAGATTCAGATCTAAATATCCATGTCCCTTGTGTTCAGATATGGATATCCATATGAAAATTTGGGCAGATATGGATACTGATATGGATCCGTTTAGAATTTTCGGATTAGATATGGATAACTGAAAGTATTATATTAATTAATTAAGTTCATCCTTATTTACAACATCAGTATTAGCTCAGCGGTTTATACCTTAGGCTTCCTACTCGTGTACTTAGATTGAGTCCCAACTCCGTAATTTTACTTTTTTCGTTCATATTAATCTAGACTAATTCTAGTCTAAACCCACTGAGTTGACCCGGACTTTTTGTTATCTCCTATGACTTTTTAAACTATACTATGCATCGTTAAAATAATAATCATTAACTCTTTTTATATTCCATATTATCCATTAAAATACAGTCAGCCTTTATTCTTTTCTTTTATACCGAAAATTGTCCTCCTCTGTCTTTCATACGCTAGTTCCTTTCTTTAGTGTTTACTTGTTTTTCATTCTGACTATATATTCTCTCTTTTTTTTAATTGTAATATTTTTTTTCTTGATTAATTCTTTAAGTTAAAGTAACTATTTACAAGTTTCTGTCATATTTGATTCCTTTTCCATATTTTTTTTCCGGATCCATTTTATGTAATATTTTCTTGATGTCCGAAATTGTATCTGTATTCGGTATACTCGTTCTCATTTGTATTCGTATCCAAAATTTGCAGATACCGATATGATTTTTTCCCCAACTCATATGTATTCGTCATACCCAAATTTGATCTGTATCCAATCTGATCATATCCCAAATGATAGGGAAAATATAATAGAACGGTGATTGAACACAGGGTACACCACTTGACATGCCAATAGTTATGTCTAATAACTAATGGTGCGGCTGACGGTTGCATAGTTTCAGACGGTCATAAATATAAGTCAAATTATAGCACTAAAGGACGGTGAATAGGGTTGCAACCCAATAACCATTAATAAAGAAAAAATGATACCAAATAGTTGGAACAATAAATATGAAAAGATGATATATATTCATCAAATACTTGGTGTGCACACATATTAATCAACCACAAGCAACATATTTTCAAATGGGAAGATAAGTAAATATCAGGAATGTTAAATACAAGGAGACGAGCTAGAGAAAAGTCATTGCGAACCACAACCACCAAGATTTTTAGTTGGTTTGGCAAGCCCATGACTATGCCCACCCTTAATGAGCTAAGGTAATGAGTTATAGTATTTATTCATCGAGGGAATTTTGTGCCTATTCACTCAAGGACTTGTCACCTTTCCTCTAGAGCATATTTATTTACACTCCTTAGAGCACCTGTAGTCATTCTGACTCAAATTTTGGGTATTTGGCATATAAGAATAGGAAATTTGGGTTTCAGCTGTAGTCGTTTGAACCCAAATTTTGGGTTTTATTTTTACAAAATCGACGGACGATGAATGATTTCCTGTCCATTAATTTTTATTTTTTGAAAAAAATAAAAAACCAATGGACGAGGAATCATTTCCCATGTGAGAATAAAAAAAGGAAAAAAATAACTCCTAATTAACTCTTAATTTAATCCTAATTAAATCTTATTAAATCTTAAATAAATCTTAATTCTTGATTAAATTTCAATTAATACCTAATCTATACACAAATATTTATAGGCTCTAGTCTATATAATATTTTCCACCAAAATGTGAAGAAATGCATGGGAGAGTCGATCATCTACCGTCCGTTTTTTTTTTAATAATTCGATTGGACGGGAAATGATTTCCCCTCTGTCGAAATTAATTTTTTTTTGAAGGGACGGGAAATCATTCCCCGTCCGATCATTATTTTAAGGAAATGATCTACCGTCCAATGTTAAATTAAAAAAAAAACCAGCGACGAAAGATGATCTTTCGTCTGATTGAACGGACGAAAGATGATCTTTCGTCAGCTATTTGTTTTCCAAAAAAGCCATTTCGTCTTCCAAATATAGCAGATGACTGTTCACCAAATACCCCAAATTTGGGTATATAGCGAACGATTGCAGCGTCATTTTTTCTATTTTTTCCAAAAAATTAGTATATAGCCAACGACTACAGATGCTCTTATAGGTCTTTTTCCTCTCTGACAGAATATTTACAATGGTCTCACAAAAAACCAAAAAAACAAATGTTCTCTTATAAAGTGAGACCACTTATAGCTCACAATTACAATTGAGGTTCTGTCTTATATTGGCTTTAGAAGATGCTAAACACTGGATGGATGATAAAAAAATGCTTTCACAAAATAAAAAATGAAATAGATGTTCAATATAGAGAGTTTAGGAGAGAGAATCAAATTCCATTAATTTTTCAACAAAGCATTGCAATACTATATATAGATTTTTAGTTTCAGATGGATGTGGTTGTTGAAGTTCAGTGCCCTAAATATACTTTATGAAATGATAAAATGGCTACTTTATAGGGGTAAAGCACAAAAGAAAATCATATGGTGTGTTGAGGTTTCTGTTGGAGGCACCTCCCACAGCTGGGGCTACTACTGCATTAGTGACATGGTAATAGCTGCTACTGGAAGGCGAGGGAAAAGAAGAAAAGGAAGAAGGTTAACAGGAAGGGTAGGGAGGAAGAAAAACAGAAGGAAGAACACTTAGAGAAGAACAGAAGGAACTGGAGAATCTTTGTCGGTACCGAAGGGGAAAGATGGAAGGAGGCAACAGGCAGAAGCTTCATCTTCAGGTGTGTTTCTGGGTTTTCTTTCCTTTCCCACTTTTGGTAGGATCAAAGTTGTACTATCTTATTATCTAATTATGATGCCTAATGAAACTGGTCAGTATACTCCAGTCTGACTCGAAAGAGATTCCATACCAATTAAGTACACAGTCCATGAAAGTTAGTTTTTTTTATAGTATTTTATTCAAGTTGAAATAGGTAGGGATAACCTGCCCAGCTTATCTTTATTAAGTTTGATTTGGTATATTAGGACACTTGATGTTACAATCCAAGGACACTCGTCGAGTACTTCTTGGAACACTTCCTGGGCACACAATTAACAATTTTCAAACACACAGTCATATTTCTTATGCTAATTAACTCTAGTAGCTTGTATACACATCTCTGATTTAAATGTGTGGTGAAGTATTACCACTTCATTGTGAATGATACATCTATGATTTTGATTATGAGGTCCAAATTATGTTGACCAACATCGATGAATTTAATGCATAATTGAGATAATATTAAGTTGTATTATGTAACAATATAGGCGTGCCCAGAGTCCTACTTTTGCAAAATATTCTGTTTAGAGTTCTCCACTGGTGCAACCCCAAAGCTACAACTTTTGATATGGCTAGTGAAATTTCACCAATAATGTCTTAAAAAATATATCAAGTTGGGCTTATTTTCACCTGGATAAACAATCTAATGTCAACTGACTAACCTATTTAATGCAGGCTCTTATACCAGCAGTTTATTTGTCAGATCAAATTCATAGGTTTGAATTAAGAACAACTTCTTCCTTTCAATCCAAGTTACCCACTGATATGTTTGAATGTTTTTCTAAACATGATTTTGTATATTGTTAAATTCTATGATTTTTTCTGTGCTTATACACAATAGTATATAGGTCATTCCATTACTCAACTACTTTTCATAATATACTAGAAAAGTAGCATAATCAATTTTTTTGGTGTAATCACAATATATAGACATCATACACAAACTTTATTTTTAATACTATCATTTTTTCTTCTGTTTGAATAGATTCTCTTGTAGTTCATTCATAAATTTCAAATGAACCACACTTATGCAAAGCACACAGGTATATAAATCACTTACCATATTACACTTCTTCTATACAATGATGAACCTATGAATTAGCTGTTGTTGTTGTTGTTTAGACAACTCTAATTCATTGTACCGCCTCTTAGCTAGTTTTGGAGATCCCAAATTCAACAAGGTTACTTGTTGAATTGTCATGTTATATTGCATCCTTTAGTATATAGAAAAATCGAATAGGTGAACCAGAAGGTTGGCTTTCTAATAAACCACTCTGGTTTAGTTCATTCATAAATTTTAAACGAACCACACCTTTTATAGTCTTATATGTAAAGCACACTGGCCTACAATCACTTCCCATATTATACTTCCTCTCTTCATTGACAAGCATTAAATTCTCCCCCTTGAAATAGCTGTCTTTTTCCCCCCCAGTAAGTTCAATGTCAGTATGACTTCTTACCTTATTTGCTAGATTTAAAAGCCAGCAAGGTTTTTTCGTGAATAGTCATGTTTGGATTCAAATTATTAATAAAATGTGGTTCAAGCGACCTTTCTCCTTGAACCACATTTTATTTACAATTTGAACCTAAACACAGACTATTCAGAAAGAAACCTAGTTGGCTTTAAAATCTAGTAACCAATTAAAAGAAACGACAACTATCTAAAGGGGGGAAATTTAATGCTCATCAATGAGTGAAGTACAATGCTTATCCAATAAGGTTTTCACATGGTCGCGTTTAGGTTCAAGTGGTCCTTTTTATCCAGTAAGGTTCTATTGATTCTGATTGGTTGTGAAAAGATTCATTTACTTACTCCAATGTGGATCAAGGGGAAAGCACCCCCACTTTCCTCTTATTATCATCCCATCCCCCTATTTCTTCTTCAATCTAAAATCCAAGGAGAGATTTCTAAAAAAAATAAAAATCAGAGAGAAATGGAAGAGGGAAGAACCAATATGAGAGCTCCTAGAAAAAGATCGTCTCACGCATGTGTGGCTTGCAAAACCCAAAAGCGAAAATGCCTTCCTGATTGTATTATGGCCTGTTACTTCCAAGCCAACCAAGCCCAGGAGTTTCTTGACTTCCATCGGCTCTTTGGTGTTAGCAACGTGATCAAGATGTACAATAGCGTGCCTATTGCGAATCGCGATTTATTCATGGCGTCGATGATGTTCAGAAGGGGACTCCATATATATAATTAAAAATATATATACACACATTATGTAGTAATCCTAACATAAAACTATTATGAGATTATCAAATAGGAACATATAGTTATAGAGAAAAAGAAGAGAGTATTTGGTTTGAGTTGAGTTTGGTTTCTGGATGTGGGTTGGGTCGGGTTTGCTGGTCGGTTCCATCAAATAAAAATAATTGGGGAGGAGCAGCGCGAGCATCAAGAGGAGGAGGTGCAGCAGATGTGGGCCTGATCAAGTATGCGATGGCGCAGGGGGGAGCGACGGTGGGTAGGGTTTGGGTTTGCTCGAGGAAGATAAAGAGAATCAGTTTGAGTTTGGGTTTGCTCGAGGAAGAAGAAGAGAGCGGCGACATGTCGAGTTTGGATTTGCGCGAGGACTAGAAGGAATTTGGATTTGAGTTTGGGCCGAATTGAGCCCAAATAATGCAAACGAGCATGAAAATTAGAGGAAGATATTTAATCGGTTAATTGGCCACTTAAAATCGGCCGATTAACCACTTCTCGGCTACTTAAAATCGGCCGATTAACCACTAATCGGCCGATTATATCCGCTTAAATCGCTAACTATTGAAATATTATAAATCACTAAAAAAATAATCGCTTAGCCTCCGATTAGCGATTAATTGGGCGTAATCGGGGATTTTAACTGCTTAGTTCTCTCTAGAATTTCTAGAGAGAAACTAAAATAGAAATATCTGTAGGAAGGTCACCACCGAAACCGTAAAATTTCTGTAGACTTTCTAAGGTGTTCTTTGTATGTTTGGATCCCAAGCTTGATTACGGAAGAGGACCGAGTGATTGATTTATTGAAGGAAGTCCAAGTTGTTAAGATGGATGTAGCCTACAATGTTTATACCAAATGGAACATGACAGTGGGTTTGCTTTTGCCGTATTTTTTTTGTATTACCTCATGCTTACTCTTAAGTTGCTTTGCATTATTGGCTTACTGCATTGTTTCAACATATGTTGTATGCAATGTATTACGGCAATATATTTTGTAGTTAAGATATTCTCATGTAAAGTCTGATGAGGACATCGGTTCCAGACGATTTGGGCGTTTCTATCAGCGCAGGCATCGTCTTCATCAGCTGCTTTATTTAGTTTGGGATTTTTATTTCATTACCATTTTTGTTTCTGGCAATTATAGCCATATGTAATCTTTTTGTATTTTTTTTGATTTTGAGAATATTTTGGGAAATGTGTATCAAGATGTACTTTGAGCCTATTTAAAGGCTTTGAGATGAATGAGAAGATATGCCATTATTGATAAAAAAAAAATTGTGTTGAGTTCTGCTCTTACTCTCTCTCCTTTGTGTGATACAATTGAGATCCAAATTAGGGTTTGTGATAAATCCTAATCTAATTTTAGAGTTAGTGATTAACTCTAAAATCTATTCCACATTAAAAATTTCCAAATACAAATTCCTAACATTAATTTCCCGAATCCCAAATATCAAAACCCTAATCACATCCCCCCGCATACCAGCCGCCATTCACCCTCTCCTTCATCTTCTCCATCTTCTTCCTACCCTATCCCGAACCCAATTCACAACCCCTCTCCCGCTGCCTCTCTCCCTCATCCTCGCACCCCTCTCACCCCAAGTCCCCGCCGTCGCCTCTTTTTCCCTCCACTCCCGGCTAGGATCTCCATCCCGCAACCCCCCCTCTCCGTCGATCCACCACCACTCCAAGCCTGCACACACTCGCCTCCTTCCTCCTCAACTCCCGCTGCCATCTTCTAATCCCTCCTTCTTTTCCCGAAGCCCAGCCAAAACCCCCACCTCCTGTCCTCGACCTGCACTACCTCCTGTCCTCGCCGGAGCCATCCTCGCCGGCGCCGTCGCACCTCACCGTCGGCCAGATCCGTGGGCCCCTCTTTGCAGTTGCCACCCGTGCTCTTGATCTGTCGTGGTCTGCCAGTGCTGTGTTCTACCAGAGATCTACGCTGGTTCTTCGCATTCGATATATTCTTTCCATTATTACATATTTGTGTTCTACTGCCTCATTATCTAGTATATTATCTAATTTGCCTGTCGTCCACAAAAACAACTGAGATTGAGTGTTCCACATGCCTGAATAGAGTACGAATCGATATTGAACTTATTACTTGCTAACACATAGAATTTAATTATTGATCGTAAGGTTGAATTATTAATTGGGACTGTATTACTTGATTCAATTCTTGAAAACCCATCAAACCTGTTAATTGCTAAAATTTCCAACTTAGATCCGCACTTTCATGTTGGTAAAATTAACCCATTAAAATTCTTGGAAATTCTCTATTTTAGGGTTGGTTTTACATCAAAGTCTCTCTCAAAGGTGTGTCATCCACACTTTTAATTAGTCTAATCGAATAGTGTGATGCACCCCGTTTCAGTTTCTGGCGCCGATCTCTGTGATGCGAGAGGGAGGATGGCAGTTTCTAAACATTTTTTGGAATGTGGAGGAGAGAGGGGAAAATAGAGGGAAATTGAGGAATTAAGAGAAAAATAAGATATTTATATTAATAAGGGGAAGTTTTTTGAGAACCCAAAAACTCTTACAATTCTATCTTCATTCATAATTCATTCCTATTACGTTGCTTGCTCTTTTTTAAACAGAGCCTCATTACAAACATGTTTCATGTTGGTAAAATTAACCCATTAAAATTCTTGGAAATTTTCTATTTTAGGGTTAGTTTTACATCATTTTGGTATCAGAGCGAAGGTTCTTAAAACCCTAGTTCTTGCATCGTATGCATCAATTTTGCATTCATATAGGATTGTGTAGTCTTTTATTTTATTTTTTTTATTTTAGTTTATTTCAGATTCATTTAAAAAATAAAAAAAATAGGACACACACGATCCCTAGTTTCCACTTTTGGTGAATGCGTTTTTGCAGCACTATCACAGACCCTGAAGAGCCTTTCCTATCCCTTCCCAATCACCTAATTAGGAACCCTAGACTTTCCAGACCTGAAATGGACAATCCTGATATCTCCGCTACCCTAGCTGCCATCCAAGCAACTCTTACCAATATCAATCAGAGGCTTGAGAAAGTGGAGTTAAATCAAAGCATTGTCCCTGAGCTTCATGTCCATTGTCAGATCCCTCAAGGGAATGTTCATGACGATCGACGTCAAGAACGTGACCCTGACGAACAATATAAAAAGAACTTTAAGGCTGACGTCCCCCAATTTGAAGGCCACATGGAACCCCAAGCTTACCTCGATTGGATCTGTGCCATGGACCACTACTTTGTGTGGTTTGACATAAGCGAAGCCCTGAAAGTTAAATTTGCCGCTATGAAATTAACGGGTAAAGCTCAATAACACTGGACCAATCTTGAACATGCCCGCAGAGGCCGAGGCCTGGCACCCATAGCCACTTGGGAGGCCATGAAAGTGAAGCTCACTGAGAGATATGTACCGTTATCGTTCCATACCCGATTGCTAGATTCATGGAACCAACTTTATCAAGGAAGTAAATCCACACAAGAATATGTTGATAAGTTCGATGACTTTCTTATTCGGTGCAATGCTTTAGGTAAAGAGAGTGAAGAACAAACTCTCTCTAGGTTCAGAGCTGGATTACGAGCTGATCTTAGGAACGAATTAATCTATAGAAATGTGGACTCAATAGCGGCAGCCTACGTCCTAGTCCTCGATATGGATTTCCTTAATGCTAGTTTCCATTACAAGTCCAGCGATTCGATGGATCATTCCTCTAGAATGAATCCTCCTGACCTCTCTAGACCTGAGCACTCCTCTCCTCAGTATCCTAACAAGTCTTACCCACATAAACATACTTCAAATTCCTATTCACATAGAAATGACAACACGGGTAAGAACGTTGAAAGAGACTATTCTAAGATTGATCCTCTCACTAAGTGCTATAAATGTCACGTCCCGCTTCCCAAAATACGAGAATACGAGCCCGTGACGAAGGCCCAGCGAATGATATAAGTATGCAAACTCATATCATCCATAAGTTGTACCAGTTTTAACTCAACAATATAAGAAAAACTAATCATAACCACGTAGGAAACATGATCACATAAACAAGAATGAAATTCAATAACCAAATCTGGAAAAGGACTTACCAAATTGCTCGAGAGACTCCTGCTCCAATTATAGAAGAACTGTTCATCAATGCCTTCGGGCAATTTCTCTGGCTCACCTGTACTTGTTCATCTAAAAAGAAGGAATAATTTGTCCTTAGAGCAAGTACGGACAGCAAGTAGTGAAAACAGAGAGTAAGGGAATAAGGTACATGGAGATTATGAATCAAGATCAAATTGCAAAGACAACAATGGTATTAATAAACAATGGTCTTAATCAAGTATACACGTGTCAATTTTAGTTCATTAGAGTGTCATTTCTCCTATCTAGTGCACGTACTACTGTATCCCATACGACAGGTTCGATGCACGCGCAACAGTGTTCGTTTTAGACTTCGTTGTGGGATCTACAGAGCGTGTACTCGGTGTCAATAACAATCATTTACCATTTTCAATCAATCAATTTCCAATTATTCAATCAATCATTCACAATCATTACTCCTTTCATGTCAATACGATATCAATATAGGTCTTACCGAGTACATTTTCTGAGACTGTCCACTACTAGGTCAACCCTTATAAATCCCGGCTTGTTTAGTATTTTATTATTAAGTCGTTCATGTCCATTCAAGTGGTTATAAGAATGTCAAGGGAACGATACGAATGCAGCAAAATGATATATTGCACAATAATAACATGAAATAGTAAATCTGAAATGGCCGACACAGTTGCACTAAAACGGTGATAACTCATAGACTACAACTCAGAATTTGAAGTTCCAAGATGTTATCAGCAACTAAACATTTAGGGCTACAATTCATCTTTATATCATTTTGACTGATTCCTATTATAACTGGGTCGAAACCTCAGTACAAAACAGACAAGGCAGTAGGAATTATAAAAGGTCATCACATATATGTTCATTCAAGTCGATAATTAACATGCTATTGTATCATGAAATGCATTACACTATTATACAGCAATTAGAATGGATTTTGCAATGTACGAGTCAATTCACGATGTCATTGTTCAAGTCACGATATTTCAATCAATCAATGTATTCAATCACCATTCATTTTCTTTGTATACAATTCTAGTCATTTCATTTATGTCAATTGTGTATGTGGGCTTAGATTTGAGTCAATGGATAATTATAAGAGGTCAAGAGTACGTCGGGTTAGCTCGTGTAAACCCTCGATACTCCTAACGAGAAGGGACACAAGGCAAAGTTAACGATATTTAAATTGGGACTACTTGCATAAGAGGTCAATTAATCTTGAACTAGAATAAATAAAATAGTTCAAGTGGCCTTGCCTGTTTCCTTGTAGACGATTCGATAAATTAATAAGAATAATGGGATCAGAATCCCGGGGAGCAATACCAAGAGCACGTGCAAAAATGCACGTGAGAACTCAACAGCTACTGTAGCAAACAGTGGAGTATTCCCACGCTGGATCCAGACAAAACAGCAAACATCAAGAGGGATCTGCTGCGCCAAAACACCAAAACAGCGGATACAACCAATCACATCTTCCCCCACACCGGATCCCAAGCGGAATAGCGAACACCAAATCTCGGATCTGTTGTGGCCGAACACACAACAACAAAATCGACCACTAACGTTCCGCCTTCCTCCTTTCGACACAGAGAGAAAAGAGAGAGCGTGAGCGGTGCGAACGGGCGGCGACGACACGGCGTGACAGCGGCAACGATGCTCGCGGAGAGGCGAGGTGGTTGACGGCGGCGGTGCTCGGATGGCGGGCGAGGCGACGCGACGAGCGGCGGCGAGGCTCCAATGAACAGCGAAGCTCTACCATGGAAGAAAACAGGGGACGGGTTGTGACGGCGTGCTCAGGCTCCTGGGCGACGACGAAGACGGTGGCGCTCAGGGAAAGGCGACTGCGGGAGGGGGAACGGACTGGTCGGCGATGAGCGGGAAGTATTCGACTGGGTCGCGACAGGGCGGAAGTCGACTGGAGGCGTCGACGAGAAGGCGAGAATGGAGATGAGCGGCAACAATGGCGGAGCGAGGCTCAAGCGGCGGCGCTTCGCGATGACGACGACTTCGGAGTGCGGCGGCTGAGGAGGTCGAGTGGAGCGAGCTCGACGGAGAAGACGAAGGTTCTGGTTCTCGGAGTTGATGAGTGCGGCGATGCAGGGGAGGAAGACGACGTTGGAGGAACTCGAGCGAAGGCAGCGGTGAGAATGGAGGTTGACGACGATGGCTCGAGGTGAGCGGCTTGACGTGGAAGACGGGCCTCGGCAATGGCGGAGCGCGACGAGGGATTGCGAGGTTGCTGCGGCGAGGCTGGTGCTCGAGTTGAGGGCGAGCGGCACTACGAGGTGGCTGCGTCGCTGGCGAACGGAGAGTGGAAGAGGGGAAGGGAAATGGGTTCTCTGCTTTCGTTGGAGACAGAGGGGGAGCGAGCGGGAGAAGGAGATGGGTGTTTTGGGTTTTGATTTGTTTTGGTTGGTTTTGTTTTGCTTGGGTTCTGTTGGGAAACAGGAGAGGGAGAGAGATTAACGGGGAGTGAGGGTAGGGGTTTAGTTATATTAAGATAATAAGTAAAATATTAAATAAGGCTAGTTAGAGATAGTGGGGTTGTAGTTAGAAGAGTGGAGAAAAGTGAACAAATTTGTATACGGGTGTGTGTATGAGTTTGTGGGTTTGGGTTTAGGGTAGAGTCCAATAGGAGATGAGATTGGGTTTGGGCTAAAATCCAACAAGGGATGGGCTACTCTTTGGGCTTCAATCCGATTCAAAATATAATTAATAAATGATAGTATGGATTAATTTAGGCTTCAAAATAGATAAATAAAAAGAAGTGGGACAAGATCCAAGTTTGAATATAAATTTGGGTTTAAATAGGAGATTCAAAATGGATTTAAATGCATTGGAATGATTTATACGAAATTTGAAATATAAGAATACATGGCGAAAAGAAAAGAACTGTAAATCCGTATAATCGGAAACAGGGGTTACAATAAATATAAGGGATATGGCCATGTTGCTGGCAACTGTCCCAGCCCAAGTAGGATCAATATAGTAGAGGGTACCGCAGTCATCGCTGATGAGCCCGACAATGAGTTTACCTATGAACCTAATATAAGTGATGACTTTGATGAAAAAGAAGATGACCAGTCTCTCAATTGTATTCAGCCTGTTCAGTCACCTCCATTGAGTATACCTGAGTCACCCATTCTTTCCAAGTCACTTGGCAACCCATCGATTGTACCCCTATGTTAGAGCATCACAAAGTCACAGAGTCTGCACCCACATTTGCATATAATATTCATGACTTGCATAGAGAAATTTTCAAGGAACTTAATGAGAATAATTTTAACTACAAGTTAATAGCAGATACTAGAAGGAAATTTATAACTTTTGATATTGGTGACGAAGTGATGGTTCGGATTCATCCGGAACGGTTTCCTGTTGGACCCGTTAAGAACTTGAACATACGTGCTGCAGGCCCATTTAAGATTCTACATGCAATCAATGATAGTACCTATGTCGTTGACCTTCCTGAATGTTTTGGCATAAGTAAGACTTTCAATATTGAGGATCTAGTACTTTATGAAGGCTCAAAATTCAACCCTAGAAATTTTCTTATAGATGAGCCTACCCTGCAGCCTAATGGTGAGATTCCCCCATTACCTCCACTACCAGATCCTACTTACCCGTCGACAGAAAAATTGGATAATATTTTAGATGATCAGATAATCTCTACTAGAGATGGTGGTATGCACAAGTATTTGGTGAGGTGGAAAAACAAACCGAAGTAGGATGACACTTGCAGTGATCGTGAGGGGCTCCCGCAACTGGATCCAGATATTTTGGAGCACCATGACAGGATCATTGGTTTTGACTCGACTGGGTCGAGCCCTCTCCCACCCGGGGAGAATGATGAGGACATCGGTTCCAGATGATTTGGGTGTTTCTATCAGCGTAGGTGTCGTCTTCATCAGCTGCTTTATTTAGTTTAGGATTTTTATTTCATTACCATTTTTGTTTCTGGCAATTATAGTCATATGTAATCTTTTTGTATTTTTTTGATTTTGAGAATATTTTGGGAGATGTGTGTCAAGATGTACTTTGAGCCTATTTAAAGGCCTTGAGATGAATGAGAAGATATGTCATTATTGATAAAAAAAATTGTGTTGAGTTCTGCTCTTCCTCTCTCTCCTTTGTATGATACAATTGAGATCCAAATTAGGGTTTGTGATAAATCCTAATCTAATTTTAGAGTTAGTGATTAACTCTAAAATCTATTCCACATTAAAAATCTCCAAATACAAATTCCTAACATTAATTTTCCTAATCCCAAATATCAAAACCCTAATCACATCCCCCCACATACCAGCCGCCATTCACCCTCTCCTTCATCTTCTCCATCTTCTTCCTACCCTATCCCGAACCCAATTCACAACCCCTCTCCTGCCGCCTCTCTCCCTCATCCTCGCACCCCTCTCACCCCAAGTCCCCGCCGTCGCCTCTTTTTCCCTCCACTCCCGGCTAGGATCTCCATCCCGCAACCCCCCCTCTCCGTCGATCCACCACCACTCCAAGCCTGCACACACTCGCCTCCTTCCTCCTCAACTCCCGCTGCCATCTTCTAATCCCTCCTTCTTTTCCCGAAGCCCAGCCAAAACCCCCACCTCCTGTCCTCGACCTGCACTACCTCCTGTCCTCGCCGGAGCCATCCTCGCCGGCGCCGTCGCACCTCACCGTCGGCCAGATCCGTGGGCCCCTCTTTGCAGTTGCCACCCGTGCTCTTGATCTGTCGTGGTCTGCCAGTGCTGTGTTCTACCAGAGATCTACGCTGGTTCTTCGCATTCGATATATTCTTTCCATTATTACATATTTGTGTTCTACTGCCTCATTATCTAGTATATTATCTAATTTGCCTGTCGTCCACAAAAACAACTGAGATTGAGTGTTCCACATGCCTGAATAGAGTACGAATCGATATTGAACTTATTACTTGCTAACACATAGAATTTAATTATTGATCGTAAGGTTGAATTATTAATTGGGACTGTATTACTTGATTCAATTCTTGAAAACCCATCAAACCTGTTAATTGCTAAAATTTCCAACTTAGATCCGCACTTTCATGTTGGTAAAATTAACCCATTAAAATTCTTGGAAATTCTCTATTTTAGGGTTGGTTTTACATCAAAGTCTCTCTCAAAGGTGTGTCATCCACACTTTTAATTAGTCTAATCGAATAGTGTGATGCACCCCATTTCAGTTTCTGGCGCCGATCTCTGTGATGCGAGAGGGAGGATGGCAGTTTCTAAACATTTTTTGGAATGTGGAGGAGAGAGGGGAAAATAGAGGGAAATTGAGGAATTAAGAGAAAAATAAGATATTTATATTAATAAGGGGAAGTTTTTTGAGAACCCAAAAACTCTTACAATTCTATCTTCATTCATAATTCATTCCTATTACGTTGCTTGCTCTTTTTTAAACAGAGCCTCATTACAAACATGTTGGAAAAGAAATAGCTGGCTGTGCAGAAGATTCCCACTAATGGCCCCTGTGCCTGGGTCTATGTTTGGGTCGTTAATAATTTCCCTAATAAACATATGGGCTTCGTTATCTTCAGAATAACACATGCCCGCATCAACTCCTCCCCCCCCCCCCCCCTGCCCTCCCAACCCACCCAATCAAATGAGGCCTCGTCTTGAGGTTGAAGGAAGGGAACCGACGAACAATGTCCCAGTAAGATTCCCAGGTGGCTTCATCATTTTCCTTGTTCTTCCATTTGATGAGAACTTTAGTGACGATGCGCTTGCGTTTAATGGATTTTCGGTGATCTAATATGGCCTCCGGTCCAACATCAGCTGATGGTGGTAATGATTGAATTGAGGTGGAGGGTTTCACGGAGGGTTTGAGTTGTGAGATATGGAAAACAGGGTGAATATGGCACCCTTCTGACAATGCTGGCGGTACGCTACCGTGCCAATGCATTCTAGGATTTCATATGGTCCATAATACAGTAGGGATAGCTTCATGATTGAACGGGCCACCACTGATGTTTGGCAATAAGGTTGGAGGCGGAGGTACACATAATCGCCGACAATGTACTCTCTCCCGACGGTGTTCATCAGCAAGTTCACACATTTTTCGTGGTCCTTTTTAAGGTTATCTTTCAGGAGTTAGAGGGTGATATCCCGGGCAACCAATTGTTCATCGATAGTGGGTGAAGAAGCATGTAGGGAGTGTAACTGGGAATGGTGGGCAGGGGACGGCCATAAACAACCTCGTAAGGAGTGAGGCGTGTGGAGCTATGCCACGAGGTTAGGGGTGGCATTCGGGCCTAGCGAGCTGGACCGGGTCGAAACCCCGCGGGTTTGATCCGGGCTTTCACGGGTTGGGCTGAGGGGAGTTGCGGGTTGAGCCGGGCCGGGCTAGGTGGGGGAAGTGGCCGCCCGGACCTGGCCCCTGGCCCCTGACTCGGGGCCTGGTACGGGTTCGTGGGTTGGCAGTTTTTTTTATATTAGAGTACAAAGATGAAGGGTTTTGGTGAATGATGCAACAATTGTAAGAATATATAGATAAAAGAGATAATCATAAATAAATTGAATTGATGAATTACAAAATTTCAAATATAATCAAACTGATAAGCAACATTTAATACAAATCTTATCAAATTACAATAAGAGAGAATATTTATATTTAGAGATCGAGATAACCTCTATTTAAATTGAAGAGAATGCATTTGACTATTGTCGTGCACTTCTACTTAACATAAATATAGAATCTCATCCCCTTAAATTTTCCAATTATTTACAATACATGATCAAAATGTGAACTTTTAGTAGATCTTCAATCGTCGCTACTTGTTGATCCGTTTTGTGCATCTAGTAAATCTTGGGTTCTCTCTTTCGCTTTCATCCAATCTTCCATGCAAACTAGCATCTCCAAATTTTTTTCATGTCAAGCAATTTCTGTTTGGGCTCATTATCCTGCCACCAAGAGAAAAATCACTTTCTGATCAACAGTTGACACGGTGTAGTTAGCAAATCTTTAGCCATACGAGAAAGAATGAGAAAAAATATTTTCATTGGTTTTCCAAAAAATTAAGACATACTACATCATCAATGAGTGGTTGTGCATTATTCCAATTCAACTCGTTTGGCGAATTTGTTCTTGGTTTTTTTGATTTAATGAGATTTAAAAGACCACTAGTTGCAAGACCCTTTCCCTTTGACGATGTAGAAGAACAACTAATATTTTGTATTTGTGTAGTATTAGATGAAAAAAGCCTATCGTAGCTATGATATAAATTATTCAAAACAACTTCATATTGTGAAGTGAAAAAAACATAATCAAAATAACTATTTCATCATGTGGAGCATATGAATAAAAAATCTCGATTAAATTCTTTGTGCCCTCTAACTTAATTATGAGATTCATTACACTAGCAACACAATATAATATAAGAAGTTGATGAAAATATTTTAAACTTTTTAGATAAGTGGCATAAACCATTGTTCCAATATGAGGGTCATTTTTCGAATTTTTAATCGTTGTCATCATAGTGACAATTGCAAGTAAACTAGCACTAGATGTAAATGTATATGTTTTTCAAAATTATAAAGTAGCATCATTAAAATGTTGTAAAAATTTATACAAACTATCAGAAAAAAATAAAAATCATCATCTAACATACAATCTTGCATACCTATTGCAACACAAAATTTTATTAGATTAATACGATAATGAAGAACAACACCTAATAAATCATAAGTAGAATTCCAAAATGTCTAACATCTTTAGGAAAACGTTTAAATACAATTCTCCTAAGTTGACACTAATCATGAAAAGATTGATATGGAATTGGAATGGAAGGAATGCGGCAATCACTAGTGGACTTTTGGCTACTATGTCTTCCACGTAATCGGTTAGAGGCCAGGCCATCTAATATATAAAACTAGTGTATGTATGTTTGGATGGAAAAAATTAATTTTAGTGTATGTTCTAAAAATTAATTATAATGTATGTTCTAAAAATTAATTCTACATAACAAGTAAAGATAGATAAACTAGTGTGTTCTAGAAAATAATTCTGCAAAACAAATAAAGATAAATAAAATTCTAGTATAAACTAGTGTATGTTAATAAACAAAATCTAAAAAGAAGAAGAAATATAACAACAACAATTAAATCAATAACTAGTGTAGGTTTACCAAATAAAAAAAATCTTTAACGAAGAAGTAAAACAAAACACAATCTAATTAAGAGAAATAGATGAGAACAATCAACAATGCTAATTCTAAAAATTAAACAAATACAAAAATACCGTATGAGTGTAGAATGTAGATTGAAGAATGAAAGTAGAGAAAGTTGAGAGCTTGTAGTTGTTGTTGATTGTTGTTGAATGTTGTTGATGTTGTTGATGTTGATCCTTGCAAGAGGGTAGCAGATTGTTGTTCATTGTTGTTGATTTGTTAAGAGAGTTGAGAGATAATAGAGAGAGTTGAGTGAATTGTGAAGAGAAATAAATAAAATGAGGTTGTATATATAGAATATGTATATTTTTGGATTTTCCAAAATACCCCTCAAAACTAGCTAGTATAGATCCGTTGGGGGTAGTTTAGTAATTATATAAACCTTTTTTTTTAATAATTAAAAATAATAATTCAAAAAATTTCAAAAAAAACATCCAACAGTCGGCCCGCGGGTTGGCCCAGACCGGACTGAACCGTTCCCGGCTCAAGCCAGGCCGGTCCATTCGCGAGCAGGACCGAAGACATTTTTTTTTGGTTTTTGGCGGACCGGACCAGACCGGTCCCCTAAGCGGGTTGGGGGCCGGTTTAGTCCACCTTTGGGCGTGTCGGGCTGGGTTGGGCTGTGGACCGAATGCACCGGGCCGGTCCCAGGCTAGCCCGACCCTGATGCCACCCCTACATGAGGTGTTGTACCAAACCTTGGTCATGCTAACCATTTGCTCCCTTCCATTTGTGAGAACAAAAACAATGAAGGTAGGCCTCCAAGCATTGGTTAATCACCTTCGATTGGCCATCGCTTTGGGGATGATAGGCAGTGCTAAACTTGATGCGAGAACCGTGGAATTTAAGAAATTATCTCACTATAACACTAGCAAAGGTTGGGTGTCAATCACAAACAATCGACCGAGGCATCCCATAGAACTTGCATATATCCCTTCAACCAGAATGTGAGCAACTTTTAGATCATTATAGGGATGAGATAGAGTGAAGAAGTTACCGTACTTAGACAATTGATCAACAACAACCAAGATTACACTTGAACCTGGACTCTGAGAGAAAGCCCCGATAAAATCCATTCTTGCTTGCTGCCAAGCATGGTTAGGAATTTGGAGGGGTTGAAGGAGTCCAGCTGGTTGATGAGCATCATTCTTGCATGTCTGACACGTGTGGCAAGCACGTATGTAATTACATCTCCTTTCATGCCATGCAACTAGAAGGAGCGTCGTAAGTAGCAGTGTTGGAAGGTTTTCTTGAACCCAGAGTGACCGACGGTAGGGATATCATGATGTTCATTGATGAGAGTGAGGCAAAAAGGGGAAGTAGGGTTAATAAGGATGATGTTGTAGAAGAAGACCTCATGTTCCTCGAAAGATTTGCTGTACAGACCCACTTTTTGAAAATATTTGGGGGTCTGACCAACTTTTGAAAACAATTAGCAATCTGACCCAGTTTTGGACACGTCAGCATAAGCCGTTATTGGAAATAACGGCATAGGTTATTTATATGCCGTTATTTCCAATAACGGCATTATTTTACATTTTTTTGCATGCCGTTATTTGGAGTAACGGCATCTATATATTTTTCATACGAGCGTGAATCTTATGACTTGGAAAAATATCTAAGTGTTGAAACAACTTATATATAATGACGTTATCCCCAAGAACGTCATTCGAATTACTATCAGTTATAATAAAATGAACTGTTGCCGCTGTTCCAAACAAATGCAACAGTTCATTTTATTATAACTGATGTTGTTATTTCCAATAACGGCATCAGTAATTCGAATGTCGTTCTTGGAGATAACGGCATTATTTATAAGTTGTTTCAACACTTTAGAATTTTTTCTAAGTCATAAGATTCACGCTCGTATGAGAAATATACTGATGCCGTTACTCCAAATAACGGCATGCAAAAAAAAATGTAAAATGATGCTGTTATTGGAAATAACGGCATATAAATAACCTATGCTGTTATTTCCAATAACGGCTTATGCTGACGTGTCCAAAACTGGGTCAGATCGCTAATTATTTTCGAAAGTGGGTCAGACCCCCAAATATTTTCAAAAAGTGGGTTAGTACGACAAAAAATTCATGTTCTTCGTGGTATAGCTGCATAGATAGTGCTCAAATATTGAATTTGGCTGGTAATTGAGTGTAGTAGGGCCACTGTTTTAAATTTTCTCCGATACAGCCGAAATTTTGTTTCGGCTAGCTTGCCGATGCGAAATCACATATTTTATGCTCTACATCGTTTTAGACTGAAATGTGTAGATTTCAGCCAAAATTACCGAAATATCTGCCGAAATTAGCAAAATATCAGCCGAAATAGGCACAAATGTTATTGTGAATATATTTAGAAAATTTGTTATTCTTTTTGCATATATGTCTTTAAATATAGGACCTTAAGCTAAAATAATGTGAGGATTTCGTATCGCTATTATTTGTATATATGCAAAGTCAAGTAAGTTTATTAACTAATACATTTTTTCTAATCAATGCAAATTCAATTTACTTATATACTTATATTACATACTCTTCTATATTATTGTTAAATTATGTAAAGATTTTACCGTAATTGATTCATGTCATTAATTACATTATACAGTATTTCATATGATAAATGACATGTAGGACATATAATATATTATTTAGTAACAAAAAAAATATCTATTGAGTAGAGGAAATGAACATCCGATATGATCACATTTCCCTAGATCTCCTTCGATATCTCCTTGCCGAGACGAAACACCCCTTGCCGAGACGAGTCTAAAATCCGAGATTTAAAACCATGAGTAGGGCTCAGTTGCATGCATGTGTTGCAGTTCTTCCCACCATTGTGGCTACAGTGTGGTGGTAGAATGAAGGGCAGCCCCTTCGTCCCGGTGAGAGTGGCGGTCAGTGATAATGTTATTGTAGGCTTTCTTGCACTCTACGACAAAATGATAACCATGAAGTTTAGCTACCCCAGTATCTTGAGATTCGGTGGTGACGCCTAGTCGAGGTGATACTTAAGGGGCTTATGGTCTGTTCAAATCACAAACAACCTACCAAGCAAGTATTATTGTCACTTTTTGACGGCGAGAAGGATTGCTAATATCTCATTCTCGTAGGCCGACTATAGTAAGCAACGCCCTTTGAGAGCTTGGCTAATATAGGCGACGGGATGGCTTTGTTGGAGAAGCATGGCACCCATACCGACACTGGAAGCATCACATTCCAGGACGAAGGTATTGTCAAATTTTGGAAGTGCGAGGACATGGGAGGTGATGAGTGCTTCTTTAGGTTTGAGAAAAGCAGTGGTAGCCTCTGGGAACCATACAAAGCATCCTTCTTAGTAAGAGCAGTAAAGGGTGCCACAATTAAACCATAGCCTTTGATGAACTTCTGGTAATAACCGGTGACGCCCAAAAAGCCTCTGAGGGTTTTGAGATTGTGGGGTTGAGGCTAGTCTTGCACTGGCTGTACTTTGCACTGATTGACTGTGATTCTAGTGGAGGAGACGACATGCCCCAAGTATCCCACCTCTGTTTGGCTGAAAATGAACTTCGACTTTTTAACAAACAGTTGGTGATCACGCAAGATCTATAAAACAAAGCGGTGGTGATGCAAATGGTCTTCCCATGTACGGTTGTAGTTGACGATATCGATGAAGAAGATGAAGACATATCGGCAAAGAAGGGACGAAAAATATCTTTCATAAGGGTTTGAAATGTAGAAGAGGCGTTTGTGAGACCGAAGGGCATGACGAGGAACTCATAGTGCCCGGAGTGAGTTTTAAATGCGGTATTAGAGATGTCCTCGTTAGCCATACAAATTTGATGATAGTTGGATTTGAGGTCGAGTTTGGTGAAGTAAAAAGAGCCATGAAGCTCGTTGAGTAAGTCGTCAATGAGTGGAATAATATTTGTGTTGACAATTTGTTGGTTGAGAGATCGGTAATCCACACGTAGGTGCCACGAGCCATGGGACTTCTTAACAAGATCAACCGGAGAAGCATATGGATTCTGGCTTGGCTGAATTAGCCCTTGATCGAGGAGCTCTGCAATCATGGCTTCAAGGGCATTCTTTTCCTCGAAGGAATGGCAGTATGGGCGAATGTGAATGGGTTTGAAATTCTCGAGGGGAATGTGATGATCATAGGAGCAGGTGGAGGTAAGCCTTGTGGGTCATTGAAGACGGTGGAGAAGGAGAATTGGTAATGGAGTTGAGGAAGATGAAGATGGAAACGGTTGAAGTAATTTCAAAACAAATATGTGCAGAGCAAGTGCAAGGAGCCATTGGAATTCTCCCACCTTAGCAACTTTAAGTGATTTGGGTAGGGACCCCTATAGAGACCACTCTTTGCGATCATGGACGAAACATTTGTATTTTCCGTTCATATTGTTGGTGATGTCATCAACTTGACACATCCATTTGATGCCTTGGAGGCAATTTGGGGATCAGAAGAGGGTGTGGAGAGAGGGGTTGGGAAGAGGAATGATTTCTTGATCATCATCGGATTCGATGGCGGCGAGATCCTAGTCTTCCTCGATGTTCATATAGGTTTTAACTTTGTACGGGTGACCAGGGAGGAATTTTCCGTCGTAGTGGAAGCATAGTCCCTGCTTACGACGTTCCCAAAATTCGTTTGGGGTGAGCTTTCACAGAGGAATGGGTTTACTAGAAGGGAATGGAGTTGTGGAAGAGAGCAGGGGTGTTGAGGAGGTAGGCACCGGAAGTCTAGGACGGTAATCGCTGCCAATGTGTGAAAGTCCTGCTACTAAGCTAAAATTTCGAAGTTGTAGAAAGATTGAGGGAAATTGCACTTGTATTTTACCACACCCCGTCAGGTTGAGAGCCCATTTTTTTAATGGGCCAAAGAAACGGGATAAATGCCCAACAAATTGTGGGCCGAGATCTGGACTATACGCAGTGGTATTTTTTAAAAATCCATATTTAAATTGCGTTGCCAGTGAAATTCAAACCTGGGTTGCTCTGATACCATGTGGAAGTCCCAACAACTAAGCTAAAACTTCAAAGTTGTAGAAGGGTTGAGGGAAATTGCACTTGTATTTTAACACAATGAAATAGCTAGGACATCGGAGTTCGTTGTACTTACACTCATACGACCAATCGAAACGCTTGTTGCAGCGAGCGAGGTTCTTGGACGATGACGTCATGCTGAATCTCATATTTTAAGCCCTTAATAAAGGTTTGGACTAAGACTATCGAGGACTCCATCGACCTGACAGTGGACTCGTTCAAACTTATGTTCGTAGTCAAGGACATAGGTCGTTTGTTGGAGACGAGGGAGAGCTAGAGCCGGGAGTTTATGCTCGTTGGAGTTAAAGCGGTCGAGGAAACCCGCTCTAAACTTTTGCCATGAAACGAGACTGGTGTGGAGTTTTGAGGAATCAGCAGCACCATTGAAGTGCGTCATCTTTTGAGGAAGAAGGCGGTGCTCACCTTAGCATCGTTAGCGATGTGGTAAGCATCAAAGTAGTGTTTCAACTAGAAAAGCCAGTTGAGAACGTTGTCATCGCAGGAGAATTAGTGGACAGTAATTTGAGGGGGACGTAGAGGGCGATGGTAATTGGGGTGACCGCGGTTGTATGGATCATGATAGGGGCCATGAAAGAGGGGATAAGAGTGATGGGTGGGTTTGTGTTGGGGAGTCATACCAGTGTCAGCGGCAAGGGAAGGGGTTGGAGGGAGTAGGGGTGCCTCTCAAAGTCATCTTCTTCGTCGAAGAGAACTTCTTTGGAGGTGACTCTATTGAAGGGAATACGGTAGGGTGGGGTTGTTGGCAACCATCCTGCGACATCATGCGAACTTGAAGACCCAAGTTGTGGATATGTTCGATGAGATATGGGAGCAGTTCAAGGCAGTCGTTGACGGTGCGAGTTGAGTCTCTAGAGTCTAGACCCATCATGTGATCATCGACCTTCGCGACGAGGGTCTTGAGTAGTTGGAGTTTGGTAGCGGCGGCGGTGGCGGGACAGGGCCAAGGATGCCGGAGTTGGGACCGACCCCCCATGGGATGATGTTGCCGTCGACGGGTTGGTTCCAGGTCGGATCGGGGATTGGCTTTGATATTAGTTGATGTACCTCGTTTCCATTTCCGGTGCCGGTGAAGGAGACATTACTGATTCCAGGATGCGAGAGGGAGGGAGGATGGCAATTTCTGGGCATTTTTGGGAAGGAGGATATATGAAGAAAGAGGAGAGGGAAAATAGAGGGAAATAGTGGAATTAAGAGGAAAGATATCTATATTAATAAGGGGAGGTTTTGTTTTTATGAGAACCCCAAAACTCTTACAATTCTATCTTCATTCATTATCCATTCTTATTGCACTGCCTGTTCTTTTATTACCAGAGCCTCATTACAAAACATGCTGAAAAAGAAATAGCTGGTGGTGTAGAAGATTCCCACGAACGGCCTCTAGCCCCTTGTCGGTGATGTGGCACGTGCAGACGCCCTCCTCTATCACACCTGCACCCTGTCCCCCACTAACCGCAACCGCGTCACTTTCTCTGGGCTTGGCTCAACTGGGCCTGGGTCCATATTTGTAATACCCCTAAATTTCTTACAATGAATATACATATACATTGTTATTGTTATCTTTATCATACATAGTTATTATCCTATACTATTAGTATTATTGTATACTATTAGTATTGCAATAATTTTTTTAGCCTTAAAGCCCAAACATTGTTTACAAAAAAACAAAAAAAAAGAAAGAAAGAAGAAGCCCAGTCGAACAAAAAAACAATTGGGGGTTAAGTGCAATTACATAAAACTAAGGGGGTTAAATGTAAAAAAAGTGGGACCCCTAAGCATTTCCTAGACAATTCCACACTTCTCTCCACTTCTCTCATTCTGTCTTTCTTTCTGCAGACAGCCGGCAGCAACTGCAGCTTTTTGTTTCCCCCTTTCTCTATATATATGCATACAATTTACTACTACTACTACTTACTCCTACTGCTGCTATTTACTACTACCACTACTGCTGCTGTTTATTGTTTACTATTGCTGCTGCCACTGCAGACTACTACTATTTACTCCTACTGCAGACTACTACTACTCCTAATTACTACTACTTCTACTTAACTACTACTACTACTACTGACTATTACTATTACTGCTTTACTACTACTAATATACTGCTTCAACTACTACTACTACTACTGCAGACTACTACTACTACTACTACTATTGTTACTACTGCCACTTCTACTATCACTTCTACTACTTTACTGCTACTACTATTAAACTACTATTATTGGAGCAAGAAGTCAAGGAAGAATCAAGGAGCAAGGAGGAGAAGATAGCAACTTGAAGCTTGCAAACAAATCAAAGTGGGTATTCTCCATTTATTTTGTGTTCAATTTATGAATTTAATGATTGATGGTTTGCTAGAAATTGTTGTATGTGTGTAATGTGAAATGGCTTGATTACATTAAGTATAGTATTTGTTATATGGAAGAAATCATGTTTGTAGTAGTAGAAAAAAAATTCATGGTAGGCGTCCTCCTCACCTTATTACTAAATTAGTTGATTTATTGTTGTATGTTAATTCTCATTAGTAGTTTAGTCGTTGTTTGATGTGGGAATTGCTAGTAGATTGAAGCATGTATGCTTATAAGGGTTGTATGCTTAAAAAACTCATGTTTAGCAATATAGTAATAAAAAGTGAACGAAGATTGTAGTAGATGAAATTGTTAAAAAGGAGATGATGTCATCACTAGAACTTGTAACGCAAAGACAATTATATGAGAATGCACAATATAATTAGGGTCTTGTTATGGAAATTTTGCAATGGAAAGTTGGCATGTAAAGTGCTTGATGAAATGTCTAAATGCACATATACAATAAAAATTCTAGGAAATTAACCACCTATGAATAAGTTGCAAACTAAGGTATTTACCATTATGTGGATGTGAGGTAGTACATACACATGTGTGCAATATCCTAGTGTGGAAACAATTTTAATAAGCGTGGAATGCGGTGTTAGATGAAATACGGTTATGCATGGGTATGTATATAATCAATGCATGCTTATATGCGTACTTGTTGTGAAGTGTGGTGCACATTGAGTGCGCTAGTTGGTGCATGTGTGGGTCAACTCTTAGCATGATTGGAGGCTAGGTTGAACCGTAACTAAATCAAGATGAGACTTGTTGAGATTCAACTAGGTTGGATTCACTTAGAACCTAGTTAGTAAATTAAGTTAGATTAGTTATGTAAATTAGCTGAAGGATGAAAGTGAACTAGGAGCACAGTTTAATTAACTTGAAAAATAGAAGTCATGATAATAAAGCAATTAGAATCGGGTAAGTTGGTGAATTAAGAAATTAATTTAGGATGATTGGTAAGGACGGACACTAATTGGGCGTAACTACTCACATGTCAAGGGGACACGTGCGGCGTCGTCTCGTCTGAGACACGTGCGACGTGGTCTCGACTGTTAATTTCTGGGATTTAGTGATAAGAACGGGATGCAGACGTAAGTCACAAGTCCTGTTGGAATTTAGGAGATGGACTCTTAAGTTTCTATCTATGTTCTGGGTTATCAATACGAACAAGGAGTAAGAGTGTGACTCTAAGTCTCTTGGCGGAGTAGGGATGGCCCTATCGATTCGCCTTATGTTCATGATAACTTTGGTAGGGACAGGAGTGGAGGACTATGATTTCGGCAGAGCTGATGGTCACCGGCCTGACCGGGAATGCAGAGGGACCACGATCCTGTCGGAGTGGAGAAGGATCATGATCTGAATGAACAGGGTGATCACTGCCGTTCAAAGTGGAAAAGGACCACGATTCGACTGCAGGAGCGGAAATGGACTGCATGTGCTGCAGACTCTACTCTACCAGTCACTAAATGAATGTCAGAAACAGGAATGAGTACAAGAGTATGATGCATGGCGAGGGATTGAACCCTATCATCTGGAGAATACGAACTCGATTTGGAGAGTATGTAGTATAGGATGCATACATTTTCAAATCAAGTTTGCATTAAATTAAGAGTATGGTGTGCATATGAGTTGTGCATTAAATTCTAGGTCATAACATACACCGACATTTATGTTTGTATGACCTTTACGTTTCTTTTCTTCTGCATCAAATTTTGATTATTGAGGATTTTGGAGATTTCGGGTTTCATCCACATTGCGTCAGTTGTATTCAACTGACGTACCCACAGTTTGCTCATTGCAGGATTGCTGATCGTGGAGCAGGAGACTCGAGCTGCGGAAAGCATCAAAGTGGAAGATATAGTTTCCTTCTGTAATGTAAGTTTCTAATTTTCTGTGATTCCTGTGTTGTGTACTCATTGAAGTAAAGATTCTGGGTAAGTGTCACGAGCTCCCAGTGTGGAACTCGGGGCGCTACAATATTTGGGCTGTTAAGAATTCCCCTAATAATCAAGGGCTTTGTTATATTCCGAATAATGCAAGCCCGCATCATAGTCAAACATGTAGCATAAATTGTTCCCAAGGGTACAGGAGGACTAAACTTATAAGTTCTACAAACTAATTACCTAACAGATAAATTCAAAAGTTTCAGTGTAAGGGATCGTAGTTGGATAAGAAGGGAGACGGGTTAAATTTTGGCTAATTTTCTTTGTTATAATTGAATAACATAGTGGAGGAGACCAATTTAATAGAGATTTTCCCAAAATGATCATGCTTTGCTCTTATTATGTTTTATACAAAGATATAAATATCGGATATTAAGATCGTGTCAGATACTGGTTTTTCATATTAGATATCTGATATGAGACGATATCTTGGGGACACCAGATCATTTCAGGTGTTGTTATCCAACAATTAATACATTTTTTTCCTATTTTGCAAACTAAAGGAAATTTACAATGATCAAGATGTCATCTATCTAATCAAATGTTCTATAATGCAGTGGTAGACATGATAAGTATAGAATATGTGCACACAGAATGATTCAATAATTTTTGAAGTTAAAAAGCATATTAAAGTAAAATTATACTTGACTCAACTAATTCTGCAGAATAAATAAATACATTATAACATGTACAACTACTTCAACATTGCACTCCTTGAAAAAGCAAATATTGGAGAGATGAAATCCTCATTTTGTAATTTTTAATTAAATTATTTTATTTCCTTTCATCTTCCAATTTAGATGTTGTTTATGTTTGATGGTTGCAGGAGCAAAGCATGTGGTGAGTTGTGGTTAATGTTGGTGGTACTGACTGCAGCTACTGCTACTGCATCAGAGGCAGTAGCCGCTGTTGTATCCCTGTTGGAAAGAGAGAGAGGGGGGGGGGGGGGGGGGGGGGGGGGGGGGGGGGGGGGGGGGGGGGGAACTGAAGAAGCACAAAAAGAAGAGGACGAGGAGGAGATGTCAGAGAGGAAAAGGAACTGGGATGTGCTAAGGTCAAAAGGAAAGACATGAGGTAACAAGGGTTTGTTTCAAGGTTTTCTTAAATTTTCACTTTTGGCAGGATGGAAGTTGAATTCTTTTTTTTCTCCCTTTCATTATTATATCTCTAATCAAACCATTGGGTACATTCCACTTTTACCCAAAAAAAAAATATATATATATTGCCATACCAGATGAGTAGTCTATGAAAAGAAGTCTTGCTTCTGAAATTTTATTCAAGCTCAAATAGTTAAGTTTAAATGAGAAATTAGTTTTTAATCAAGTATGAAGACACTTCTTGTTACATGTTTTTATTTATGCTTATGTGATATATATTTCGTTTAGAGGAGTCCTTTGGTGTGCACCTCCAATGATTCAAATTTTGGTATGGCTGGTGACCAGCAGGATTTTCATCTAGCGGGCGCGACGCTTACTATTAAAATAAACACATTTGCAATCCTCAAAATATCATATATTAATACCAAATGTCATAAACTATTGCAATTTCCCAATTGGACACTCTTATTATTATTAATCCATCCCCCAATTGGACAATGAACACTCCATACCAATTTCAATTTGTATACTAGACTATAAATCCATCAAATGCATATTAAATTGAAAGGGGAAGACGAAATGAAGAACAGTAGAATACCTTTTGATGGAGATGAAGGACCGAAGGAGATTAGGGACTTAGGGTTTCATTTAGGGTTAGGGTTAGGTTTTAGGTTTTGATTGGGAGGAAGAGTGGTCGGAGCCTCGAAGGAGGAGGAATTAACAGTCGGATACTCAGAGGCGGCAGAGCAGTGGAGGAGTTGGCGGAGCTACGGAGCAGTGGAGGAGTTTGGGTGTCGGGTTGGGGACTGGAGAAAGTGAAAGAGAAATAGAAAGAGGGTCGGGAGATTGGGGAGAAAGAGAAAGAGAAAGAGAATCACAGAAAATGGGCTGGGCTTGGCCGAGTTTTTTTTAAAAAAAAAATATTTCAAAATTTACAAATAGTCCCTTAATAAATTTATTTTTACTATATATATATTGAAATTTTTTAAATTTTCAGGGGGGGCGCAGCTGCACCCCCTCGGGATGTAATAGCTACGCCCTTGTAGGGTGGCATTCAGGTCGAACGGGCCGGGCCGGGCCGAACCCGACCGGGTTGGACCTTGACTTGGGCGGGCTCGGGCCGGTTTGGCGACTTAACTGGGCCGGGCCGGGCCGGGCCGAAAGTTGTTTTAGGTGACCCGCCCAACCCGTGAACCCTTTAGGGTCCAACCCGGGTCGGGTCGGGTCGACCCGCGGGTTGGCCCGTTTAGATAGATAGGTTTTTTAAAAAATATTTTTAACTTAAAATAATAATAATAATAATAATAATAATAATAATAATAAACATTAAAAATTGTAATAATAATAATAAGATTGAAAGAGTGAAATTGGCAAAAAATATTGAAATATTATTCATATGAATTTAAGTTATACAATTTTCACAGTTTCTAATGAAATGAAGAAATCAATTCACAAATATGTTTTATACACTAACATATTTCTTATATACAATTTTAATTGACTTCAATTTTTCTAATTTAACATAACAAGCAAAGATATAATACAATTTCTAACGTGTCGGTCGAGTTGCTATTACAAGCAAAGCTATTGTTGTTGTTATTGGTGTTCTTTCGGCGAGTTGCTCCCACTTGTGGACGTTGATAGTGCTTTTCCTTGTGTCCTATCTTCGGCCTTCAGCCAGTCTTCTGTGCAAACGAGCATTTCTAACGTGTCGGGCTTCAAGCGATTCCTGTAATCTGTTAGAACTCTGCCACTTGAAGAAAATGCACTTTCAGAAGCAACTGTAGAGATAGGAGGAGTTAGTAAATCTTTAGCCATAATTGACAGAATACTAAAAGTGTGTTCATGGTCTTTCCACCATTGTAAAATATCTAGTGGAGAAGAAGAAGGCTCAGAATCTTGTTGGTTATACCAATTTAATTCATTTGGTTGATTAGTCCTAGGTTTTTTTGATTGAATTTGTGCAAGTAAATTAAATGTTCTATCATCAAATATACTCTTACCCTTACCTTTAGAAGTAGCAGAAGAAGAACTAACTACAGAAGTTGTACTACTAGAAGCAAAACATTTATCATAATAATTATACAAGTTATTTAATGTAGATTCAAACTTAACTAAAAAGTAGCGCAATCAATTACTATTTCTACATTTTTCCCAAGTAATGCAAAAACCATTTCAATCAAACTCTTCGTGCCTTCTAATTTAATACGAGGATCCATAACGGTAGCAATACAAATCAACATAGGAGAAAAATAATACTTCAAAAATTTTTTGTATGCAGGTTTTACAATCTCACCAACATAAGTATCATTTAACATTTCGTTAAATGTTTGCATCATGCTAACTAATGAAATAAAAATGCTATTAGAAGTAGATTCATATGTTTTTGAAAATTTTAAAGTTGCGGTTTTAAAAGATTCTAAAAATTTCAACAAAGATTCGGCATAAAACCAATCGGTTGGGAGTTATTTCAAAATTTGGCATATTTTTTGCGATACAAAAATCATTTACAACTGCTTTATATTCGGTAATAACATGTAGTAAATCAAAAGTAGAATTCCATCGGTGTCTAACATCCTTTGGAAATCTTCTAAAGGGTACATTTGAAATTCGACACCAATTTTTCCATTCTTGAAATACGCTGGGACTTAATGCAATGAAATGTACACAATTTCTAATTTTAACTATATATGGATCGGCTATTTTTAATGCATCTTGAACGCATAAATTTAAATATGACATGCAATCTAACATGAAAAATATTGTCAGATGGAAGGTTTAATACGGATTTTGAAGTAGTAATTGCTACATTGTTGTTAGATGCATTATCAAAACTAATACACATAATTTTATTGCGAATATGAAAAACATCACAAATTTCTAAAATACGGTTTGCTATTTCAGCGCCACTATGGGGATACGGCAACGCCGCAAGTGATATGATTCTTTTTTGAAGAATCCAATCATTGTCGATCCAATGACAGGTTATTCCCATCGTTAGAATATTGTTCACACCCGTCCAACAATTCGAAGTTAAACCAACTCTACAAGTCAAACTCTATAAAATTGCAATCAAAGCGTCCTTCATTTCATTATACACTTTAAAACAATCTGATTTGCAAGTATTTCTCGGAATTTTTCTAAAATGAGGGTTTAAGGCCGTTTGATTAAAATTTTCCAAGTTCCTACTTTTAGGATAGGAAAATGGTAACTCTTCCTTTATGACTAATCGAGCCATTTCCCGACGAACAAGATCGGGATCATAAGGGTGGCTATCAACTAGACCGGTCCTAGGGTTGATTTTTTATTGGCCTTGTAGGTCAGCAAGAAGGTCTTTATGGTTATTTTGGATGTGTCTACTAATTGTACCGGTGCCGTCACCCCTCTTGAATTTGTATGCCTTAGAACATGTTTTACAAACTTTCAAACCTATACCCGGAGTTTGTTCGTCCGGGATATAATCGTAAAACTTATGCCAATCGCTACTTTCTTCTATACTTTTCCTACTATTCCGGGGTTGTGTGGTTTCGGTTGGTTGTTCTTCTTCTTCTTCTTTTAATTGTATGTCACCTACAAACTCGTCGTGTGCACCCCATTGTTGGGTAGGAGGATCATGGTACTCTTGGGCGGGCTCGCTAATTGGGACAATTGGTGGCCTACGGGAAGAGGAGGAATCTTGCCCGCTACGACCACTACCGCGTGATCTAGAAATAATGTAGTAATATATGTAAAAAAAAACTACACAATGTAGGAACGGTTAATTATAAAAAAAAATCTAAAAAACAAGAGGATGGAGATAGAGAAGATCAAAAAACCAACAATAATTACAACTACAACACAAAAATAAAATAACGAGAGGTATGAAATTTTGATACCGTTCACCTTGGATACGCGTATATAAAAAAACCATGAAAATAAATAATAGAAGTAGAACTAGAAATAAGCGATTCCGGAATTGAAGAGTTGAGGAGAGTTTGATTCTTGAAGGAAAATTGACGACTTGATCACTTGGAGTTGGACGAGAGTTGAAAGTTGAAGACGTTGAATTTTGATTTCGATACGATCGAAATTTGATCGTGTATATGCCTTGAAGACTTGCATGTTGAATACTTCAATTGTTGAAAAATTCCTTAGAAATGAGTTATAGTAGTAGAGAGAGTAAGAGAGTAAGGTGATTTTTTTAATGAGGTTTTGGGGGGTATTTATAGGCTTAAAAAAAACCAAAAAAACCAAAAAAACGGCTAGAAGAGAGCCAAACGGCTCTCTGTGGTACAGTAACCCCCCCCCCCCCCCCCCCCCAACGGCCTGTTTGACCCACGGGTCATTCGACCCGTGACGGGCCGAACGTTCGACCCGAACGGGTCCAACGGGTCGTAACTCACGGGTCGACCCGCAGGTTTGCTGCAGGTTGTGGATTTTTAAACGGGTTCGCGGGCCGGGTTACTCGGGTTGAATCCCGTTTTCGATGACCCGGGTCGACCCGTTACTGTACACGGGTTCGACCCGAACCTGCCTAACCCTTTCACGGGCCGGGTTCAACGGGCGGGTCGCCGGTTGACCCGGCCCACTTACCATCCCTACGCCTTTGCTGGTGACTATATTTTGCGATTCTTTTGTAAAGTATATTAATTTGGGTGTATTTCACATTTTGTCTTTATTTTGAACTGGATAATTAACCTAATGCAAACTGACCGACCTATTTCCGTATTGGCTGGGCCTTTTTTTAATCAGATAACATTTATAGATTTCAATACAACAGCATTAAAAACATCATTAAATTACTTGAATCCAAGTTACTCATTCTACATCCACGATGTTTTTCTTAACACTTTCTGTATATTGTCATATTCTACAATTTTGATATGCTTTATAGTTTATATACAGTTGTATACTAGGTTACCCTGCTATTTCCTCCTCCCCACTTTTTACCCTCTCATCTTTCCCTTCTTTAGGGATGTTAGTCAGAGAGGATTTTGAAACCATATTTTGAGAATTACGATGTTTTCAAAGTTGGGTGTTAGTAGGAAGGATTTCAAAGTAGGATGTTAAAGTTGGTTGTCAGTGAAACATGATTTTATTGAAATCCTACTTACCTCGACTTTAAATTAATCTAATATTTACAGGCATATAATCACTTCCCATATTATACTTCTTATGTTCATCAATGAGCATAAAAATGCCTACCCCCCCTCTGAAATAGCCGTCATTCCTTTTCAGTTAGTCTCAATTCATTTATCCTCTTACCTAGTTTGAAAGATCCCGAATCCAACCAGGTTTAAGTTCATGCATACAATTAAAAATGAATCAACATCTTTTGTAATCTAATATTTAAAGCACGAAGGCATGAAATCACTTTCCATAGTATACTTCTGTTCATTGATGAGCATTAGAGTCTCCCTCTTTGTAATAGCGGTCATTTCTTTTCAGTCAGTCTGAATTCATTTATCTTATTACCTATTTTGATAGATCCCAAATCCAACAAGGTTCCCTATTGAATGGCCGTATTATATTCAAATGATTAATAGGTCGATCAAGGGGAAAGAACCGTCCACCTTCTTTTTACAATCCCATCCCTCTATTTCTTCTTCATTCTAATTGAGGGAGAAGTTTCTTGCCAACAAGATTCAAGAGAAGTGAAAAAAGGAAAATCCAATATGAGGGCTCCAAGAAGACAATCATTTTCTGCTTGTGCGGCATGCAAGTCCCAGAAGAAAAGGTGTACCCCGGATTGTATTATGGCCCGCCACATCCCAGTTGAACGGACCCAGGATTTTCTCGACGTCAGTCGGGTCTTTGGTCTTAGCAATGTGACAAAAATGTACCATAGTGTTTCTGTTGAGGATCGTGATGCATTCATGAAGTCAATAATTTACGAAGCTCAGATGCGACGTGAATACCCTGTGGAAGGTTGCCTCAAAGTCATCCATGATCTATTATCAGAGGTTCAGGCCAGGATGGACGAGTTGGATGACATCAAAGGGCGGATCATCCACACGAACCAAAAACAGAGAATAGAGCTGATGATTCAGCTGCAGCAACAATTGATATCACATACGCAAATACCTCAGTTTGGTGGAGTAAATCTGTCAGTGCCCACATCGTTTGATCCAAATATGGTAAGAACGCAACGCATGCTCTCTCTCTCTCTCTCTCTCTCTCTCTCTCCCCCCCCCCTCCGTTAAATGGTTGAAGGCAAGAAAGTGGAAAGCAGAAAGCGGAAAGCAGAAAGCAGAAAGTAAAACAATGCAAAAAGATAGACTTGGGTTTTTAGGTTTTTGGCAGCAAAAAGCAGCAATGTTTTATAATTTTTTATATAGAAAAAGGTATAATTAAAAATAAGGAGAAACTAATAATAAAGGAAGAAATTAAGAAAGCATTCATGTGATAAAGTAATTCATAGAATTAACCAAACGGAACTAAAGTATAACTGTATAACTTTACAAAGAAATCTTAGAAGACACTATCTACTATAAATCTAGAAGCCGGGCAAAAGTATCTCTAAAAATCTGAAGCGAAAATATAAGTGCCTTTAGGTACTCTTTACAACATTGGTTTAAGGTAGATGCAAACTTGATTTTCCTAGTTTTGTACTTTGGTTAGTTTATGCTTTCAATGTTAATTGTGGATGAATTGTCTATTTTTTAATCATTTGGATGCATAATTATTTCAGTTACTTGCGTGGATTGAAACAGATACACAGTTCAATTCAAATCCTATTCCATATTCATATTTTGACTAATATGGATATTTTGCATTTGTCCATTTAAAACGGGTACAAATAATTGCTATTCGGAATATTCAGAGGGATATCCGAATGACCAATTGTATATTTAATAATGCGAGATCAAGCTGTAAAACATCTTAATAAAACTCTGTTTAAGGTAGATGCAAACTTGATTTTCCTAGTTTTGTACTTTGGTTAGTTTATGCTTTCAATGTTAATTGTGGATGAATTGTCTATTTTTTAATCATTTGGATGCATAATTATTTCAGTTACTTGCGTGGATTGAAACAGATACACACAGTTCAATTAAATCCTATTCCATATTTGTATTTTGACTAATATGGATATTTTACATTTGTCCATTTAAAACGGGTACAAATAATTGCTATTCGGAATACTCAGAGGGATATCCGAATGACCAATTGTATATTTAATAATGCGAGATCAAGCTGTAAAACATCTAAATAAAACTCTATTTAACAATTTTTTTGTTTGTTAGAAGTTTATAGTTTGTACTTTGTAGTGAATGTGAAGTATAAATATTTTTTAAATGTTTAATAGAAGAAAAAAATTCGATGATTGAACTCTCATTTTACGAAGAAAAGATTAATGTTATTAAATAATTTCCAAATTCTGTAGAAATTTAGATCTGTTCTTATTAAAAGCTGTTTTGAGTTAACTTTCCGATTGATACCCACATTTGTATACATAATTTGTTAGAAAACAATAAGAATGTTGTCACTCACAAATCTGTAATGTTCATACTCCAATTCACTTGCTAAGCTGTATTAGGCAGGCTGCCAATTCATTTTTAACATTTTTATATGAAATTTCATATGCTTGCCACAGTTCAAACAGTCATCACAACTCTCCAAAAATTAAAGCCCCGAAACACCTGGAAAGAATTCAATCCATGTATCCTGAATTCATTCTCCATTATTTGCAGTAAGAATTGATCAACTTTGTTTTGTTTTCTTAAGGTGAATAGAGAAGGGGGAGCTTCTTCAATCCACCCTTCAAGCTTGATGATTCATTCTGATGTAGGCCCACATCTTTTGAACGATTCTTCAGTTTTTGTAAGCCTCTCCTTTGCTTCCTTGACATGTATCTAATGAAATTATTAATTATCTGAAATACCTCCTATGTGCTTGTTTAAAAAACAAAGTTGGGAGGGTTTCTTTTATTTTTATAATAAGGAAAATGATCTTTCCTTAAACTGCGGAGTTCATGAGGTTGATTAATTAAATCGAGAAAGTTGCATCAAAATTGTTCTTGTTAGAATACAAGTGCAATTTTCCTCAACCCTTTTACAACTTCGAAGTTTTAGCTTAGTGATAGGGACTTTCACATGGTATGAGAGCAGCCCAGGTTCGAATCCCACCGGCTACACAATTTAAATGCGGATTTTTAAAATAAAAAAAATACTGCTTTGTACTGTTCAGGTCGCGGCTCACAGTTTGTTGGACATTTATCTCGTTTCTTTGGCCCATAAAAAAAAGGGCTCTCGACCTAAGGGGGCGTGTTAGAATACAAGTGCAATTTTTCTCAACCTTCTACAACTTCGAAGTTTTATCTTAGTGGTAGGGACTTTCATAGTTCTGTTATTCTTTAATACTTAAAAATAATGATTAGGCTAAGGAACAATGAATAATGATTAGGCTAAGGAAAAATGTGCGGCGTGCAAAATCCAAAAGAAAAAATGTACGCCTGATTGCATTATGGCTCGCTACTTCCCAATCAGCCGGGCCCAGGAGTTTCAAGACGTGCAGCGGGTCTTTGGTTGTAGCAACATGATAAAGATGTATAATAGCGTGCCTGTTCAGAGTCGTGATGCATTCATGGAGACGATAGTGTATGAAGCTAAGATGCGGCAGAAATGCCCTGTAGAGGGTTGCCTTAAAGTAATCCGTGAGCTGTCAATGCAGATTGAGGCGATGAAGACAGAGTTGCCCATCATGAAAAAACAGGTGGAAATGCAAAATGTGCAAGTACAGATAACTGAGGTGCCACTGAAGCAAACACCTCAGTTTGGTGGAGAAATTCTGCAGCCATTACTGCCCACATCGTTTAATCCAAATACTGTAAGTATATATACTCTTTCTATTGTTAAATGCTGAAAGCAGTGTTATAGAAAGTGGAAAGTAGAACAAACAAGGAGAGAGGAGAGGGGGGGGGGGTAAGTGTTCGGCTTTTAGAGTGTTAGCAGTGAAAAGCAGCAAGATTATTATAGAAGTAGCTTTTTAAAAATTAAAAAAAAAACAGCATTAAAAAAGAAAAAGAGAAGATCATTATTAAAGAAGATCTTACAAATGTCATAAAGTATAACTTTAACTCTAGGAAGAAAGCTTAGAAGACTTCATTTACTATAATTCTCGAAGTGGTGCTAAATCACTCTAGAAAATTGAAGTGAAAGCAAGAAACATAAGTTTGTTAGGGACTTTTTATGACATCTATTTAAGGTAGATGAAAATTTGATATTACTAGATTCTTAGTTTAAACCTTTACTTTTAAATATGGATGTGATATCTGTTGTTTTATAATTTAGATGCATAAACTGTTTCAGTCACTTGTACTGGTGCAATCATTAATATTACTCGAAATATCCAAATTCAATCAGAAGTTAAATTCTTTTTAATAAAAAATAGATACTGATTTAATTATCTGATCAATATCTATATCAGTAACCATATTCATTAGAAAAAAACAAATATTAGGAACCTGCAGTCCCTTGCACAAGTACCATCCAATTCAATTTTAAGATAGCCTATTAGGAAATTCAATTTGAGACAAAAAGGAGTATTGGTAACCCCAACAAACATGGGTTGAAGCTATCAATTAAGATTTGGAAAGTGTTGATTTGACGAAGGATGTGTTTGCCCTCAATTGAGCTGAGTGGAGAAGGATTCATGTAATCGACCCAAAATTCTAGGACAAAGGCGTTGTGAAACTAGGAAAAGAACCACTGACCCAAAACATCCTTGTGAATAACAATCTACATGTCATCAATATAAAAGAATTAGAAATAACTCCACTTACATCCTTGTGAAACTTGCTAGAAATAAATACAAAAATTGGGGGCACTCACTCACTTACCTCCTTGGAGACATCCTCGTGAATTGGTTAATATGTGAGGTCAATCCTGTCATTTCCATATGCCGTCAGCACTGTTGCTACTTCCGTGCATTTGTAAAAGTATGTGGTATTTTTCTTGAAAATTGTGGTATTTGTTTAAAGATCCTTGAAAATATGTGGTACTTTTCTGAAATTTAGATTTAACTAAAAATAAAGAAAAAATCATTATGAAAGTATATATGTAGCAAATAAATTCATACTATAAATTTAAAATATAACCATACAAAGCAATCTTGGAAGACACCATTTATTATAGACCTAGAAAAAGGGATAAAGCACTGTAAATCCGAAGCAAAAGTAAGAACTATTAGTGAGTACTTTTTAGAACATTGATTATGGTAGATGTGTAACACCCGTGTCTCGCGTCCCTTCTTAGTCCCAGACGGATACTCTATTGACAATCTTCAGAAACATGGAAAAAAGCTTCTAAACCAGAATTTATCCAAAATTCTAACAATATTACATCAGAATCGTGCATACATAGATTTACTTCTCATTGACTGAAGTCTACTATACACTTCTCATTTTCATTTTCAAAATAGCCCAACAATGTAACTGGTTCAAATTTCAGATTTTGCTTGTTTATACTATCTTTTAATTACAAGCTGAAAATATTTACAACTCATTATCAGATCCACTTAGCTATATTATCACACAAATGCCTTAAAAGATTTATATTTTATCCTAATTTCCAAGGTTTGAAGAGAGCTTACAATATTCTTCATTTAATCCACATGATTTTATCTCCCTTTTGATTCTCTATATTCTTCTGCTAAGATTAACCACTAATCTTCATTTTCTCTCTATATTTTGGATGATTAAGTGGAATGGTAGAATTATCTAGAGAATTATGATGCTTGTACTCCGACAACTTACTTGAGTGCCAAAATCACCTTGGTTTACACACTTGTCCAATTAGCATCCAGTAATTTACAGTTCTGCAATATAAAGCATATTTTCTTTTCTTTGATATTTCTGCACCTTATTAAGCTGTATCAACAATAATTTGTCCAACATTTAAAATTATTTGTATCATTGATTCATTGTCATACTCCTATACATAATAAACTCATTTATTTTCATTGTCATACTCCTGTACATAACAAACTCATTTATTTTCCTAATCAAAAGATTGCGTTGTCACAAGGTGCAAATTGGATTTTCCTAGTTTGTTGGTTTAGGTCTTCAATGTTAATTCTGGATGTGATATCCTTTTTTTCTTCTTATCATTTGCATGATTATTTGAGTAACTTGTGCGGATGCAGACGGATATAGATAATTTGCTATGAATCAGTTTCCATTTTCTTATTTTGACTAACGTGGATATCTTCTCTGTCCATTAAAAGAGATGCAAACACTATTTGGAATATTAGAGGATTGATATCCGAGTGACCAAGAACACTTTTAATTTTTAATTTTTTTGATTTTATAACTGAGTATATATTTGAAAATAGGAGAACATGTTGTATAACACAAAAACTTAAATCTGTTCAACAATTTATTTTGTAAATGAAATTATAGTCAGTAGTTAATGTAAATATGTTTTTTCTAAAACATTAAAAAAGAAAAAGAAATTGATGATTGAACTCTTTTTACTTAGCAATCGTTATTATTATTCTGTAATATCCAAATTCGATCAGAATTTAGATCAGATTTCATAATAATCGGTAGAATGATCATCACAACTCTAAAATTTCAGCCCCACACCTAGAACGGTTTCAAACCATGAATCTATCCTGATTGCATTTTCCATATTTCAGTAACTAGAAAAAACTTATTTTCTTTTTCCTTTTTCATAAGGTGAACTGTGGGTATGATTCTTCTTCAAGCAACTCTCCAAGCTTAAATGTTCATTTGGACGCTCAGATGGTTCAATCAGGTGCTGTTGTGGGTCCGCATATTTTGCAGGGTTCTTCGTTCCCTGTGAGCCTCTCCTCTACTTCCTTTACATATATCTTATTGAATAATTGGTATAGGAAATAGTAGTCTTGCTATGTGCTTGTTTTTAAAAAAATCACTGGTGTTCCTTTGGTCTTTACAGTAAGGACTCTCTTAAACTGCAGAATCAATGAGGTTCGTGAATAGTTCAAGCATAAAATGTTGTCTATTTACTTTTTGACAGAAACTTGTTGTTCAATAGTTTGTTCTGTTCAGTTTTAAACTCTGTGTGTTTGTTTTATTGTATTAGCGATTTGGTTTATGATTTCTGTCAGTCAGTGAAAGAATATTTGATTGATGTAGACTAACTTTTCACCAACATAATTATTGTTTCTTAATTTTTGGGGTGAAACTTCATATTGAATGTTTACAACTGAATGTATAGTCAGTTACTTCTTCATTATAGTTAGTGTGAGTTACAATTTTCTTTTCAAGAGATTAAGTGGTGTATGACCAGTGACCACCCTGCTTCCTGAAATAAAAAACAAATGAAACAAAGCCAGTGAAACTGGAAAAGTTCCCCTCACCCCCAAATATGGATGATAATGGGCCAGGGTAGGGTAGGGTAGGGCCTTGCATAAACCCCGGCCCCAGCCCTACTTTCTTAAGGGCCTTAATTTCCGGCCCCGGTCCTGGGCTTTATTTACCTAAGCCCCAAGTCTACCTGGTCAGAATGCAGGGCCAGGCGGCTGGCTCTCGATCTTCATCCAGCCCAACTTTTTTATTTTAGACGAATTAATTATTAAAAGTTATTGGCTATTGCCTATTAGACATAAATAATACTTCAAAAAAAATTCAATATTCTATACTCAGACAATTGAACGAATATAACATGTGATTCCACAAGGAGAATAACATCAAGAAATACAAAAGGAACGATGGCCAAATGATTTTTTTGACGCAAAGATGACCATAGAGACATCATCATCAGTAGGACATTCACGCCTACTAGAAGTAAAGTTATCAAATTAAATGAATATATATCGAATAAGAAAAAAATAGTTTATATTTCAAATGTTTTGATTTGGGCTACACATGCGGTACACATTTATATTTGTTGGATATAATTTAGACGTATATTATACGTGTTTATATAGTTACAAAGTTATGGTTTGTTTGTTACAAACCCCAACTCTCCCATTAAAATAGTGGAGATATTGTTAATAATCTAACATAGAGCTCAAAGATTACTTCAAATATTATAATATTACAAATGTAAATGGTAGAGAACTATGTGTATGTTTGGTAAATTGGGCCAAGATTAAGGCTTTGTGTAAATAAGTTATACACACACACACTAAAACAGTAGTGTTTGACTAGGGCTAGGGTCGGGGCAGGGCCTAGCTTAAACCCCGGCCACTGCCCTACCTTTAGAAGGACCTAACTTGCAGGCCCGAGCCGTACCCTTTTATAAAAAGGCGGGGCCTGGGTAGGGCTTTGGGCTTTTGTAGATACGGGATCAGGGGCCCCATGGCCGGCCCAGCCCATTATCATCCCTACCCCCCAAAATTCCTGGAAGGTAGGATAATATTCAAAATGTTAAACAAACTATCAAATAAACACGACATCCTTGGTGATATGTTTATAAATAATTGGGGGGGGATATGCTACACTAAATTAGGCCCGAACAAAATCAGTTCTTTTTCAGTACTGGTTTTCGGAAAGGTGTTGGGCATCTGCCTCCTAAAGGTAGCAGATGCAATTAGATCAGGTGGATAATATGATATAACCATCATGATTATTCTTGCTGGAATTTCAGAAATAGATGTTCATGTATAGCCAAACAACGTGCAATACCAAGCTTCCAGAATGATATAACCATCATGATTATTCTTGCTGGAATTTCAGAAATAGATGTTCATGTATAGCCAAACAACATGCAATACCAAGCTTCTAGAAGCACGTCTTTGACGAAATAATGTGGACCTTGTCTATACGTCCTCATAACTGCCAGATACGTTGAGGCGCTTATTGCCATCAGCATCTCCCCCTTAAGTTGCTCTACTATGAGGGCACTACAATAGTAGGTGGTCCCTGGTCTCTGTGAAGACTACCAATAAACCAAAACTCCGAAGTTGTGGTAAGGGTGAGAGTTTAATATTTATATTCTAACACGCTCCCGCAGGTTGAGGGTCATCTTTGTGGACCAAGACCTGGACTATAACCAGCGGTATTTTTTTTAATCGGCATTTAAATTGTTTAGCCAGTGGGATTCAAACCTGAGATGCTCATTTGAACTTGAGATGCTCTGATACTATGTGAAAGACCCCAATGATAGACCAAAACTCTTAAGTTGTGGTAATGGTGAGAGTTTAATATTTATATTATTACACTCTCTAACCTAGAAACCACACCCTTCCATCAATATTTACCTTTCGTTCTAGCTATGATATTCTCTCTAGTAAAAATCACATTGTTTATTGCTAATGAAATAAAGACCGACTTTTAATAGGACCTTAACCTTTACCTTCCATACTTAAGTAGACCACAAAGGTCTACAGAGTACAAATACAACCATGGAAACTATCTTATCATAGCAAAGGAGTTTTCCTTTGCTCTCAAGACTCGCCATTATTTATCAGGTGCATGCTGACATGTGACACCAATGTATCAAATATAGACTCTCAAAGCGCATCCTGATGCTGGCGTAATATGTCAGTAACCTGAACCAAAGTGGCTAGTGTCCCAGCACCATTCTTCCACACCAGCCGTTACCAACATAGGTAAAGGGCATACAAATTCGGGGACAAGGATTTGAGGGGTGTCACCACACTACCGGCCCTACCAGCTCTAGTCAACAAACCATTCTTTACTGTGGAGGTGATTAGAACTTTATACCTTTCGAAAATCAGGAAACCATAGGGTCAACAGTCAATTTGAAATCATATTGCTGTCGTCCCTCAACCTTTTGGTGCCAATGATAAAACCTTGCCAACCTTTGTCATTCAGATGGAGGACTTCTGTATGATTCCTATGAGCGCCAAGTTTTTTTTTTGACAGAATAGGATAGTTCATAAGAACTCCAGACTGATTTCTTCACTTTAATTTAATATAGCCGGACTCTATGTTCTGTACACTTACAAACTTTACACCATTTAAAAGGTTGTGGCTTCCTTGATCTCGATATGCTCCTTTCCTCATGAAGAATTTATGAAATGTTTCAATACACTGATCACCTATAAAAGGAGTTCATGTTGAAAGATTGGACAATACCACATTAACGAAGGTCACTCTCTCGTGATAGAGATTTACTTCTTCAACTGTTAGCATTGGTCCCACATGGTCCTAGTTAACCTTCTTGAGTTTATGCAGTCTAAGCAGCAATTTTAGGTACTTAATGGGGGAGGTTATTTATTAATCTGACTATTAAGGATAGCAGCTTGAGTCTAAACTTCCTTATTCGTGAGGAAAATTGGGGTGATTCCACTTTTATCGAAGTTCATGCTTAAACATGACCATGCCTCAAAATAGTAAGGAGTCCTTTTGATGTAAAACGTAATCCTAAATAGAGAATTTCCAAGAATCTTAAAGGATTAATTTTACTTGCATGTAGTGCAGATCAAAGTTAGAATTTTAAACAATTAATCGGTTTGATGGATTTTCAAGAATTGAATTAAGTTTAGCAAACCCAATTAATAATTCAGTTCTAACAATCAACAATTAAATTCCTAAATGTTCTTAGTAAGTAAAAGATGCAATATTGATTCGTACTCTAATTAGGTAAGTAGAACGTTCAATCTCGATATTTGTGGTCGACAGTTAAATTAAATAATATAATAGAGATGATAATGTAGTATAACACAAATATTTGAAAAGTGGAAAGAGTATACCAGAGTTCGAAGCAACTAGTGTTAGATTTCAGCTTGGCAGAAGGGACGAGGAGCAGCACAGCGGTCGATGGGGGCCAGCGAGAGGGCGGCTGAGGGGACTCGACGGCAGCTGGAGGCAGGGAGCGGGGATTGAGGTTGCGCGCATGGTGGCGAAGCGCGGGCGTCGAGGCTGCGGTGGGGTCGCAGGCGTCAGGGTGAAGGCAAGGGGTTTGTGGTTTTCTGGAGGTGGTGCAGTGTTGTTGGTGGGGTGTTCGGAGTGGAGGCGACGGTGGTGGCGAGGTCGGAGATGGAGGCTAGGGTTTCGGTTGGAGCTTGGAGGAAGAAGAAGAGGAGAAGGTGGTGGTTATGGGGATGGTGGAGGAGGTCGACGGTGTGGAGATGGTGCTGGCAATGTTGGAGATCGAGCGGCTGTGAGGAGGTTGGGTTTGGTCGGGAGTTGGAGGAAGAAGAAGAAGGATTAGGGTTTGGATTTGGGGATTAGGATTTGGATTTAATTGATTTGGGGATTTGGGATAATTTTAGAGTTTATCACAAACCCTAAAATTTTATTAGGATTTATCACAAACCCTAATAAGTTGGATCTCAATTGTATCACACAAAGGAGAGATGAAGAGCAAAACTCAACACAATAATTTTTTTAATCAAGAATAACATACTTTCTCATTACTCTCAAGGCCTATATATAGGTTCAAAACAAATCTTGATACAATTCCTCAAAATATTCTAAAATCTCTGAAATATTCTAATGCATAAAAGAAAGATTACATATGGCTATAATTGCCAAAAACAAATATGGTACTGAAATAAAATACTTGACTAAACAGAATAGATGTCCTCATCACATTTAAAGGCCATTGTTTTCACCAGGGTTCATAAATTGGACTTACCATCTGCATATTGCAACAAGTTACACCCTCCTTTCACTTCTACCAGTTTAATCAACCCCATAATCCACCCCAGGTCGTGCAATTGTGTAGCATGGGGTGAAGCGTAATTTCTAGTAAGGTAAATAACAATGGTGATAGAGGTGTCCTTGGCGCAAACTTGCCAACAGCGAAATATTCTCTCTTGCTACTTTCCAAATGAAGCATTTATTCCAAGTTTTTATCAAAACAAAAACTTAATCCAAGTAATATATCGTGAACCAAACGTGTTCCTCATAAAACCTTGCATGTGCAATCCTGAACCTTTGATAACCTTTGATAATTATATTGAAGGATGTGGGTATTTGAATAACTTCCGACTTTTATGGAGCTCTGCTAGTTCCCATGTGCCAGATTACTTTGCACTTGCAATGCACATGAAACTACAAAGAATATTTAGTTATGAACTTTAATTTTGTACTAGTTTTGAATGATAAACGAAAAGGTTAAGGAGAACAGGTAATAATTGTGAACTTTATTTTATTTTTTTGTTGTATACAAAGCCTTTATCCCAAAATGTTGGGATCAGCTTGTTGATATACAATGAAGTATTAAATATTGTATTAAAAAATAAGTGTTTAAGATTTAATATATATATATTACACATCGTTATCCACAAAAACATGAAATAATAGTATAAAAGGCAATAATAACTATCTCAATCCAATCTAAAATGATTCAACAAAATCAAATTTCTCAATATAGGAACCGGTAATTCAATATATTTTCTTATAGAGATCGTCTAGATTTCTCAATTTAGCACGTTCAACACAATTTCTCGATTCATCAGTTCAATATAAATTAAGCTGGACTTACTTGGATATAAATCATAATTTATCCTCTCTTACCAGCAATCTAACTCAAACTGAACTTAACAAAAGAATCCACTTTGATATGCATTTAAACGAACCTGCAAGAACCTATGTGGGGCATTCCAAAATTAAGGAGGATAAAAGAATGATAAGATATTGTTGGGTGCACACACGGGATGTGCCCGAGTTTGCCTTCACTGTTACTTTTAAATTGCCAGTTTTAAGTACTTGTTTGTAATAGTTTATAGCATGTATCAAAAGCTGAGACTGAGACAGTACTCTTTAAGTCCTCTGTTTTTTTTGCATATCTAGTATGGTATTTCCCAAAAATCGGTATTGATTGATGCTAACATAGAATATAAGTAATAAATCTTCCGATAGTAAGCAATTTAAACCTTAGACTTTAGATCAGAACTTATTTATTTTCTCTATTTCCGATGATATAGGAATAGCACGTAAGTGTGAGAGGGAGACTATACTAACTAATAAAACCATCAAATAATCTGATAGAAAGTAATTGAAACCCTAGACTACAGAACCTATTTGTTTGGCGTTATTGTTAGTGAAAGGTACAACATAAATAAGAGAGAGAGAGAGAGAGAGAGAGAGAGTGCACCATTTAGTGAGTGCAATTGAAAATTGATTTTTAAGTGTATTTATCAACAATAGTAAAGCCTATAGGAATCCTTCCGTAGCACTCAACTCTATTGAGGGCCACATCACCGTCAAACTAACACTTCAAATTCCTATTAACCCAAGTTCTTATTAACCCAGGTTTTTAGTGGTATTTGCGTATCTTGGTCCATCTCTAGTCCTTTTCACTCCTTTAACTTCCATCTTAATTTTCCTATTTGGGGTGATTATCAATTTTTGTTGTATGTGTCGAAACAACCTCAGTTGGTTCTCTTGCATTTTATCTTCAATTAAGGAAACCTTTCCTTTTTTTTTCTATATGCATTCATTGCTTATTTTGTCGTTTAGAATGTTGCTACTCATCCACCTTAACATCCTCATCTTGGTTACTCTTTTTTTTAACATGTTGTTTCTTGACCACCCAACACTCGGTCCATAAAGAATGGTTAGTCGTATTAGTTGCCTTGCAATTTTTTCCTTTCAATTTGAAAGGTATCTTCCAATTGCACAATACTCCTTATGTGTTTCGCCATTTTAACCCATTTGCTTTAATTTTATGTCAACATCCTCGATTTTCCTATCCCAATTAATGATCGGTTTTAAATAACAAAAATGGTTACTCCTAGGTAATTTTTGGTCCTCAGTGTACACTCTCGTCATCTCTCCTTGTTTCTTTATACTTACAATAAATGTTGTTTTAGTCATACTAATTCTAAATTCCTTAGATTCTAATGCTTATCTCCATCTCTCTAATTTTGAAGCTTTGCCTTCTCTGATCTCATCAATCAAAACTATATCATCTGCTAACAAACATGCATACGAGACCTCATCTTGAATATAACAAAGTTAATACATTTATAACTGTATAAATGGATAAGGACTCAAGATTGATTCTGGGTGCAAGCATGTGGTGACGGGAATGACTTTGTCTTCCCTCCCGTATCCTTACAATAGTTATTATATTATCATACATATTCATAATATCATTAGTATAACTACTGGAAACTTGTTTCATCTCCAAAACCGTCTACAAAAATCTCCCTCGGTACTTTATCATAAGTCTTTTCCAAATCAATAAAAGGAAGATCTCTTCTTCTTAGTATCTATGTAGCTTCCATAGTCGACCTCCCCAGCATGAAACCAAATTGATTTTCCCGAACTACAGTTCTATTTCTTAATCATTGCTCAATTGTAGACTCTCTCTTCCAAAATTGTCATATGACTCATAAGTTTATCCCATGATAGTTCGTACATCTTTGAATATTTTGCTTCATTCTTATGGATAACTACCAACAATGCTTTTCCTCCACTCCTTGAGTATTTTCCTAGTCTCTAAAGTTTATTGAGTAGCTAGTTAACCACTCTAGCTAGAGATGCTCTCGGATATGAATATATCTGATTCAATCTGGATCTCGATCCGAATCTGAAATTTTTGCTATCTGGTTTCAGATGCGGATATGGATACGGATATCCAATTTACAAATAAAACTCGGATGCGGATGCGGATGCGGATGTGGATACGAATATAGTTATGTATAAAAAAAGTGAACGGATATCCGTATTCGCATAATATAATATGTTTTTATTAATTAATTAATTTATTTATTTATATAATATAAATATTATAAGTTGTATGTTAAGTAGTTAACTATATATACTTAAAGCGTACATTTATATTAATCACAAGTGTGTTCTTCACTTCATTAGTTCGTAGTTACTTAACTTTTTGTGAATTTTATTCCACTTGCTAGTTTTAATTATTCCACTTTATTTGATCTCTCAAATCAAAATGAACCTCATTTCAGGAGTTCCCTTAATTCTCCCAATTTTCCAATTCCTCCAATCTCAAACTCCAAGTCTCCCACCAGTGTACGATCGCCTTCTCTCTGTCCACCTCTCCAACCTCCTCTCCGATACCTGCTTTCAACTCACAACAACTCCTTAACGACTCTTCCACCTCTCTCAGCTTTTATATGAGCTTTCATGTATATTAAATAATTTTTCTTAGCTTCTTTTATTGTGTTGATTTTTTATTTGTAATTAGAAGAAGTGAAAGTCAATACTCGTATGTTATCCAAATCTGGTTTAATGACAGACGTATTCGAGTACTAGTTAAGGAAAAATTATAGCAAAAAGTATTTATTTGATGTCCGAATTTGTATCCGTATTTGATAAATCGTATCTGATGTGCATCCATATCCGAAATTTGTGGATACGGATATGATTTTTTTTCCTAGTCATTTCTGAATCCGTCTTTGGAATGTGGATACAGATGTTGGTATAGCCAATATCCGATTCGTATTCGTTCCAAAAGTATCGCTAACTTTAGCCCTTTGTTTCCTAAATATTTCGTGGTATTTATGGTATATTCTTAATTGCCTATAAATTGTATAGATATTTGTATTTAATGGTAGGTCTAATATATATGAATATAACAATGAATCACAGATATGGATACAGGGTGTAGGTACGACACGTCACAGGTACGGAGATACGTGATTTTACAAAAAAAGTATGATAAGGGTGCGCTGGTGGGTACAATAGATATAATGTATTTTATATATATATATATATATATATATATATATATATATATATATATTGTTAAAAATGCAAATATTTGAACCATTTATATAGAATTATAAAAATACATTATAATTATGAGCTTTTGGAGAAAAAAATTGATAATCTAACAATCAAAATATTGGGTATACTTATTTTGTGTTTGAGCATAACATAAAACTCCCAAGTTTTTGAAATTACACTAGGGTCCCAAACATTTTTTCTAAACATAATTGTGTCCAAATGTTATAAAAATATATTACAAAATTAGATATTCCTTGGGTACGCACATGGGAGTACCCGAGTATTAATGGACACCCAATATGCACCTGACACGAGTACGTTGGTCGTTTGGAAGTACCCGTGCTTCCTAGAATATAATATGAGGTGATTTTCTCATATACAGTAGTTGTACACACATGTTGAGATCCATAATATACGATCGACATCGTTCACATTTATTTACTTGCCATTATATCGATGTGTATTAAAATCAGCATGTTAGATTCTTTTCTATCATGTTTAAAATAGTCGCAAAATAACAATTTTTAAATAACATACCAATTGGCACCATGTGAGGAATGGGTAAGAAGCCTCCAAATGAGTTCGATTTTTGTAACATGCGTCTTACGACATAAGGAACATGATGAATTGTGTTGATCGTCCATGGAGGAAAATTTCGTCCTATAATAATGAGGCTCCCCCCCCCCCCTTCTCTTCTATATATCTATGTATGCTATTTATATAGATAGAAAGAGAGAAGATACGGGGTATCCTGTGGCATGAGAGGAAAACTCCTCCTATGGCGCGCTAAAAATCTAATATTCGCAATAGAAATTACATTTCTCAAGTTGATCCTCATATCATAAAATATATACTGATGTAACTACTAAATTTGAACGTTTTTCCCATTCATCATGAGATTACAAAATGAAGGGTTTTTCATCAATATAACGATTGAAACCACTTAATGCATGGAAAAAATATATTCAACTTTGATGATGTTTCAATGCTTTATGTTTTTTAACAAGTTGAACGCTTTGCATGGTGTGGATCATGCATTTGGAAGGAGGGGATAGACTTTTTAGGGTGCCATAGGAGAAAATTTCCTCCTATGCCATAGGTACACCCCATTTTCTCATACACATATATGTACTTGTATATACATAAGCAATGCCAGATCCATACACTTTCTTTATGATGTGCAAAACCTCTATGGGCACGGATGCAGACATGCTGAGATGGACAAGGTGCGATATGACACACCAACATGTAATGATGTAATTATTTTTTTTTGAAAGTAAATAAAATAGCGAATGTCGTGTAGATTCATGTGTCTGACATGACACGGTTCCAAATAGAAGTGTGTCCAACATGACACGGTTACCAAATAGAAGTGTATGTGCTTTATAGGTAAAACTAAGTATTAAATTTTAATTGGTGTTTGTTTTTCTTTTCTTATAATTATAAAAAATCTAATATTTTGACTAGTATTGTGTGGTTCAATAATGCTAAAGTACGACACTCTTTGTACCACTTTTGGGGTACAAGTAGACACAAAGGTGTGGAGCTCATGTAAAGACCGTCCGTTATTATTAAATTGTTTGTGGTCTCTATACTTCCTCTCTTGCAGTAAAAAAGTTACAAAATGCTGTATGCATAACACTGCTCTGGTGTGGTTTTAAGCCTACTATGATTCTCTATTTTTTGTTTGGGAGAAAAAGGTTAGGCCACTTCCTTAGGTTTTTTTATAATTAATCAACTTAAGGTGGGTAAATGAAGGTGTTTAATAAAATTGACCTAAAAAAGAAAATTTCACTAGTCACATTATTCTAAAATAAAGGGTGGTCAATTGACCACCTTAAGTAGTATTTGGATCCGCCCCTGTACGAACACATGCACACACTAGGCAGTTAAAATTGATTTTTGGAACTAATTGGTCTAGAAGCGATTAGTGATCAATTAGTTAATCGAAAAATAATTGGGAATTAAATCAGAAAAATCGTTATATATATATATATATATATATATATATATATATATATATATATATATATGGGAAATGCTCAGTTGAAAACGCAAATGTTGTGAAAACCCGTGAAAACAACCTAGGCCGTTGTTGGAAACAACGGCCTAGGTTATAATGCATTATAACCTAGGCCGTTGTTTCCAACAACTGCCTAGGTGGTTTTCCAAGTTTTCACAGACATTTGCGTTTTCAATGGAGCATTTCTCTCTCTCTCTCTCTCTCTCTCTCTCTCTCTCTCTATATATATATATATATATATATATATATATATATATAATTAAAAAAAGATATATCCTCATTATGTAGCAATCCTAAATCCTAACATAAAACTATTATGAGATTATCAAATAGGAACATATAGTTATAGAGGAAAAAAAGAGTGCTTGATTTAAGCTGAGTTTGAATTCTGGATGTGGCTCGGGTCGGGTTTGCTAGTTGGTTCCATCAAACAAAAACAATTGAGGAGGAGCCGCGAGAGAAGCAAGAGGAGGAGGTGCATCATATATGGGTCGGGTCAAGTATGTGACTGCGCAGGGGGAGCGACGGCGGGTCAGGTTTGAGTTTGCTCGAGGAAGAAGAGAATCAGTTTGGGTTTGGGTTTGGGTTTGCGCGAGGAAGAAGAAAAGAGCGGCGACATGTCGGGTTTGGGTTTGCGCGAGAGCCATAAGGAGTTTGAATTTTGGATTTGAATTTGAGTTTGGGCCGGATTGAGCCCAAATAATGTGAGCGAGCATGAAAATTAGAGGAGGAGATTTACTCGGTTAATCGGCCACTTAAAATCGGCCGATTAACCACTAATCGGCTGATTATACCCGATTAAATTATAACTATTGAAATATAATAAATCGCTAAAAAAATTCGCTTAGCCTCTGATTGGCGATTAATCGGGGATTAATTGGGCGTAATTGGGGATTTTAACTGCTTAGCGCACACATGTGTATATATGTATATATATATATAGGCGAATGCTCCATTGCAAACGGGTCCCGTGCAAACGGGTATGCAAACCACTCAAGCCGTTGTTCCCAACAACGGCTTAGGTGGTTTGCAATGGAGCATTCCTCGTATATATATATGCATGTAAAGCGTGACGAAAAAAGAATGAAGGCAACTGCAATAATTGTAATATTCTGTTATAACTGAACAATATAGGGTTGATACTTGCGTCAAACTTTCAGTACTTTAACTAGTTTTAGATGTTCTAGTTACTTTGTGTAAATATTTAAGCAGGTATTTCCAATCCAATATATTCGGTCAATTCGCCTGATATTTTCATGAATGTTGACAGTAATAACAATATTAAGGACTGATACCGAAACCAATATTAACTAGTTTTAGAAGTTCTGGTTACTATGTGTAAATATTTAAGCAGGTATTTCCAATCCAGTATATTCAGTCAATTCGCCTGTTTTTTTCATGAATGTTGACAGTAATAAAATTATTAAGGACTGATACCGAAACCAATATTAAGCGTTTGAACCATGGTTTGTAACAGTCTCTACTCTTGGGTAGCCTCTTATGCACTAGGTGGGTAAACACCCCTGAGGATGATTTCCTGAACTTTTTTTTTTAATTTGTCTGCAGAATGACATCATTATGAACGAGCCTGAAGACATTAAAGAGCAGGAAATTGAAGTTACGAAGTTGATTCCGTCGAAACAAGAACAACCTTTTGGTGGTGAGCAAATGCATTCTTCATCAAGCACATTGTTTAATCCTGAGAATGTAAGAATATGTACTCTTGTCTTATACTTCACTTTTATTTTCTTGTGTTTAAATTACTTTTCAATGTTAAATGTGGATCTGAATATTTCTTTTTGTTAGTAGGAGGCATATATTAAAAATTCCTTGCATTTGTGTGATTAGATATGGATGATTTGATTTAAACTTAGTTCTATACGACAGTTTAATAAATATGGAAAGGATATCTTATAGTTGTCCATTGAAATGGATATTTGGAATGCTTGAATAGATATCCAAATACCAAGTAGATATTTGAATATAGGACATGTTGCACAAACAGAAAATATGCATTTCACGTTATATTCTGTAATAATATTACAGTCAGTAGTTAATGTGACTTCATTTTATATTTCTCATTTCATGTGAATACAATAAAAATTAAAGATCGAACTCATTTTACTTATGAATCAGTAGATCAATTAGAAAAAAGATACTGAAATTATGAAACCTAATCCCTATCCTAGTATCAGAGTTTCAGACCACCCTATCTCTTGAATAGCATCCTTTAGGATAAGTGGGGTAAGCACCCAGTGCAAGGAGACCTGAAAATTATTCATGAAGTCTCTTCATAGATTGAAGCCATCAAGGAGTTGAAGGACAGCCAAGGGAAGCTTGTCTATGATAAGAACCAAGAGCAGGGAGTGCTGCTCTCATTGCAGGTCAATGCCATTAAGGAGGAGGTGAAGGACGCTGAAGAGAATGTTTCTGGAAACCAGGAGCAGGAAATGTGGAGCATGATCTCACTGCAGGAGGACATTAAGAAGGCGGCGGAGGACATAGAAGGGGAGATTGTCTCTCCTAAGAACGAGGGGAAGGGAGGGAAGAGGATGAAGCTGTTGCCACTGAAGCAAGAACAACAGCCTGGTGGAGAATTGCAGCCTTCATCCAGCATGTCGCTTACTCCTAACAAGGTAATATAATATGTACGCTCTTATTGTTATGTGTTTTCTCTTGTATTTTAATTATGTTTCAATGTCAAGTGTGCATCTAAGTGTATTGTTTTATTCGTTGGATAAATAATATATATTTTTAAATCACTTGTATTGTAGTGGCAGATGTGGATGATTTGATTCAAGCCCAATTTTGTACTGTATTTCACTATTTTGACTTATAAGGATATCCCATATTCGTCCATTTAAAACGTAAATGTATATGGATAGTAATAGTATGGTGTATACTGACTCTTTTGGATATGAAGGTAGATATTCTAATTACTAATTACGTATTGGAATATAGGATAATATGTTGCACAACAACAAACTGGTTGAAGTTTATTTAGAATTTTATTATCTAATAATATTATACTTGGTAGTTTGTTATTTTGTATTATATCTCTTTCTTCATCGAATATTAAAGGTATAAATTTGAAGATTGAATTCATTTTACTTACCACATTAATTTAATTCAATAATATACACATTGCAACAGAATTCAGATCCGTGTTCATCGTTTATGATTATAGTGTTAAATTTCCAGTTAAAATCCATATCCATTAGATCACATTTAAATATGGAACACCCAAATCTGGCCATCTTGGGCCCCTTGTCGCTTACCCCAGTTATATACTTATTTGGATCCCGCTCACATTTAACATTTAACATTAAACTAGTAATTTACACGTGCGATGCACATCTTTATAAATATATATTTTTTAAAAAAAAGTGGATGTTGTCTGGCACGAATCAAGACCTCCTTTATATTAGTTATGCATATGCATTGCACGTTTTTGTTTAGTTACAATGCACGTGTTTGTTTGGTTACAAATGGAGTTTGTTTGGTGACAAACTCTCCCATTAAAATAGTAGAGATATGGAATGGTTTTTTCTATATGCACATATCAAATCTTTGTTTTTTTCCATATCCCCACCCGGATTGTTCATATTTCCATATACACACCTCAAATCCTTTATGTGATTCCAAAAACACGTAATATTTAAAAGACTACTTTGCCATTTTGTTTTTTGTTTTTTGTTTTCTTTCAATCTCTAATTATTCATGAAATCAAAGAAAATTCAAGCAACCTTTTTTGAATGTCCTTCAAATCTCTTAATAAAACATACCCGTGAAACCATCGAAGTTCGATTCCTTCAAATTCTCTCCAACAAAAATCTTAGATTCTTGTTTCCTTCAATCTTTTGTGGTCATAAAAATTTGATGGCTAAAAATTAGATTATGGTACTCAATAAAAAGAGAGAACATACATTGAAGTGGAGATTGAGAGGATAAGTTTTTTTCTTTGTTTTGAATTTGTTAGGTGATAAGTTGGGTAAGAATATGTTGTAAAGATATGAAACATTAATGGAGTAATTGCAGAAGATGAAAGAAGAGAAAGATGGGTTTCAAATGAAGAAGATAGTTGAGGCTAGTTTAGGGATTAAATTACTTATTATTGGGTTTGTACCCAATAAGAAGCATATTCAAAGTATATTCCTCAAAATTAATGGAAAAACCAATGTTGTGTGGGTTTTTTTGAACCACTTAAAAGGATTTGAGGTGGGAATATGGAAATATGAAGAATTCGGGTGGGAATATAGAAATATTAAAGATTTGAGATGCAGATATGGAAAAAACACAATATGGAAATTTAGTATGCTTGCCACAACCCAAGATTTTTCTGCCTTGAAATGCCTAGAAGGCATTCAAATCATGAAAGTATTCAGAGCCCAATTGCTCAGGCCTCATTGACTTTTCATTCTGTGCAGTAAGGATTGATTGGTTCTTTTCTTTTGAGTAGGGGAACAGAGAGTGTAATTCTTTTTCAAGCCGCCGTCGGAAGTTGAAGATTCGCATGAATTCTTCAATCCGCAAATCTGAGGTAGGGCCTTGTGAAGGACTCTTCAGCTGGTGTAAGTCCCTCCTCCTTCACTTTACTAATTAATTTTCTTTATATTTAAAGGTTCCTTTTATTATTAACAATAAGAAATATGATCTTTTTATACTGCAGAGTAAACAAGGTTGATGATCTAAAATGAAATCAATGTCTCCAAGAGAGCCGTCGTCACTGTCTTGATGCTCTCTGCAGTCTGTTCTGCTTTATGTTTTCTCGGACAATTTTATCTTTTATACTAGGTGAAACTTGACTTAGCAGTGCCTCCGTTAGAAAAAGTAATTTGATAAGTATTGAGGGTATAGTTAGGAGTAGGAAAAAAACTAAATTTGGATGAAACAGTGAGAAAAGATATGACAGCTTGTGGCCTTACATAAGGCATTGCGCTAAACCGAGCAGAATGGAGAATGGAAAATCATGATTCATGTAGCCGACCCCAACTAGTTGAGAATAAAGTTTTGTTGTTATTGTTGTTGTATACTAGCTGAAACTTGTAGGTGAATATTTGTGACTATCAACACCAATATCGTATGTTTTCATTGTGTTTGGTTTTCTGGTCAAGGATTTGGTTTATAATTGGAACTTATATGACCGAATGTTTACATAACTGATATTTTTGTGAGCTACATACTTCAAATGTTATATTAATTATGATTGTGTGGTTTGTGATTTTCTAATAGTCTCAATAAAAAAAAAATCCAGCCAATTATCTTGTTTAATAGATTTTTTTTTTTGAAGGAAAAGGTGGAAAACAGTCACCTTGTTTTATTAATAAGGAGTTAATAAAACAGTTCAGAGTACTGAGTAAAAATCTTGTTTAATTGTTCTTGTGATGATATTGCAAGATCTGGGCATTTGAATAGATAGTGACTATTTATGGAAACTCATCTAGTTATTTTTACTATTATAAATAGAGAGATGGAAATGTGCATATCTGGGCCGGCATGGAATCAGTAGCTAATGAGATCAGCACCGTGAGTTTTCCCAGGTCAAAAACTACTGACCTGAAGTTATACTATCAACAATGGGTCCTATTCGACCGCATGGATTGTTCCAAGCTCTTCGGAGCTTGTTCACAGTGGCAATGACTGAGGTAGAAGCGGCTGGTGGTGGATACTGAGTTGATGCTGAGAGTGATACTGAGAATGGATAGTTATAAGTTGTAGAGAGTGGATGTATCAGTGTGTCTCAGTCCCTGGAGTATTATTCTTCTTTGGAGGGTTTATTTGTAAATCAACCTGTATTTTGTCACAAAAGTCCAACAAATTTTCTAACGGCCTGTTCAAGCACGTGCGATGCGCGTATGTACTCTGTATAAATAAGCACGCTTATAAACAAAAATCTTATGAATAGAATTGCAATCCTTTTTATTACTGTTCATCTTCCATCTCTCTTTCTCTCGTGTCTCTACCCCATTGCTGGTAGATCCTGATGTTGAGAAGACGAGGCGGAGCTTCCAACCACACCGGCGGTGGCAGTCTTGGAACAATGGTATCAGAGCTTGAATTCGATCCTAACGACGGTGTGGAGGTTGACGTCGAACAAGAACATCAACAAGAGGCTGAGAATACTCAAGAATCTGGGCTTGGACTTCGGTTCGGTCCTGTCGATAACCGTGGCGAGTCTCACATATGCCCCAATCTGGAGGATTGTTTTGATCAGTTCTTAGATGAATTCAGGAGTCTTAAACAATTGGAAGAACAGTTTGATAGACTGGAGATAGCAATGGGTCTCAGGGTTCAAGATCAAGGTGGAGTGGGCAAGTCAGCCAAATCGCCAAGTGTTTGATCTCAAGATTACCACAAATGTCGTGAGTGCACATAGAGGGGTGATTTTGGCCAATTGAGGCATGGTAGAAGCAATCAAGAATCCAGATTTGGTCGAGATCAAGATTCAAGAAATGGATGGGATGGTCGAGGCAATCAAGAATCAAGATTTGGCCGAGATCAAGACTCAAGAAATTGTTGGGCTCTTGGCACCGGAGTTGGGCAAGAGTACAGACCAGGTGGTAAGTGTCATCAACATGAGGCAGGTAACACTTTCTTTCCCAAGCATCCTAAGATCGATTTACATAGTTTTGATGGAACAGAGGATGTACATAATTGGATCTACCATATGGAGCATCACTTCTCCACTCAGGGCATTCATGAAAGGGACAAGTTAGCATTCAGTGTGTATTACTTGAGGGGAGAGGCATTAATGTGGTGGAGGTGGTATGAACAACAGGAGGAAGAAGAGATTGACTGGGAAATGCTCAAGCATGAGTTGTTGCTGCAGTATGGTCCATCGGAGTTTGAGGAGATCTTGTACAAATTACAACAATTGGGTACAGTGGGAGAGTATCACAAAGAGTTCCTCAAGTATAGTCACTTGGCAAAACATATGACCAAAACTTCGTTGGTAAGTTGTATATTTCAAGCCTTAAGTCTGAGATCAAGAAAGAAGCTCAAGCACCCAAGAATTGTGCTAGAAGCATATCGAGAAGCCATTGCTAGGGAGTCTATTGTCAATGATCAAAACAGATCTTGGAGATTTGGTGGCCAGAACAAAAGCACTTCTACTTTTTCCAAATCCAGTACAAGTGCTCCTATTTTTACTAACAAGTCTTTGCCACCTCCAACCTATCAAACATCCAATTCTACCTCCAATTCCAACTCCTATCCATCAAGGCCTAAAGACACTCAGTACTTGCAGTACATGAAAGAGAGAAGGGAGAAAAGTTTATGTTTCCACTGTGACGAGAAATTTGTGAGAGGTCACAAATGTGTGGGAAGAACATTTATACACATGATGGCAATCTAGGAGGGGTAACTTTCATGCAGATTTTAGGAGCTCTTGATGGAGTTGACACGGATGAAGATGATTGAACTGAAGAGGAGGATATTAGTGATCATCCAATGAAGGAACCTGTTCCAAAATTGCTTAAACCTTCTACATGCCAAGACTCTGGGGCCATATCATTAAATACCCTTACTAGAAGCAATACTCCTAGAACATTCAGAGTGCAAGGCACAATTCGAACTACTCCAGTGTGTGCACTCTTGGATACGGGTGCTACTCACAATTTTATTGATACTCAGTTAGTAAAGAAGCTCCAATTACCTATAAACACATCAATGCAGTTGGAAGTAACTGTGCCTGGGGGTAAGTTGTTGAATAGCCTTGGTTTATGTGAGGGAGTCACTTTTTTCAGCCAAGGAGTACCCATAGTAGCAGATTTTTATGTCCTCCCTATGGAAACCAGTCAGTTGGTATTGGGAAATCAATGGACTGAGACCTTAGGTGATGTGCTATGGAATATGAAAGAGAAGAGAATGAGGTTTCAGTTGGGTGGTGAGCAGAGAGAGTTAAAAGGCATTTTGCCAAAGGAGTGGGAGCTCACCTCTGTTAAATCATTGAATAAGTCATTGAATTATATGAAAGGGGGTTTATTATTGCAGATTGTGGGAAGTGAACCTGCGGAATCAGAACTTGCTCCTGTGGATCCAAACATTGAGGCGCTCTTGTTGAAATACCAAGTTGTCTTCATTGCAGATATGGGCCTTCCACCTGAACGAACTTGTGATCATGGTATTCCTTCAATTCCGGAAGCTAAACCCATTTCACAGAGACCCTATAAGCACCCTTGGCATCAAAAGAATGAGATCGAGAAGTTGGTTAAGGAGATGATGGAATCAGGAGTAATTCGAGATAGCCATAGCTTTTTTTCTTCGCCAGTAGTCGTGGTTAAGAAACCATATGGGAGTTGGAGGATGTGTGTTGATTATAAGGGTCTCAATGAGATTTATATTAAAGATAAATACCCAATACCAATTATCGATGAGCTTCTTGATGAATTACATGGGGCTGGAGTGTTTAACAAGTTGGACTTGCGTAGTGGTTATCTCCTGATTAAAATGAGGACAGAGGATGTGCATAAAACTGTTTTTTGAACTTATGAGGGACACTATGAGTTTCTTGTCATGCCCTTTGGCCTTACTAATGGGCCTTCCATATTCTAATCTCTTATGAATTCCATATTCAAACCGTATCTAAGGAAGTTTGTTCTCGTGTTCTTCGACGATATATTGATTTACAACAAGAGCAATGCAGACCATGTGCAAGATTTGGAAATTGGCTTGCAGATACTTGAAGTTAACAAGTTGTATGCAAAGAGAAGTAAATGCTATTTTGGGGTTAAGCAAGTTGAGTATTTGGGTCACATTGTATCGGTCGAAGGTGTATCAGTAAATCCTGGGAAGATAACAGCCATATTAAATTGGCCATCTCCTAAGACTCTTAAGGCCTTAAGAGGATTCCTAGGATTAACAGGATACTATAGGAAATTTATTGCAGGGTATAGTTCTCTTACATGGCCCTTGGTGAAACTCACAAAGAAAGGAGCGCCCTTGGTGAAACTCACAAAGAAAGGAGCATTTGTGTGGTCTGCTGATGGACAATTGGCTTCCGACAAAGTTAAGAAAGTACTCACTTCTCCACCAGTACTGAGGCTACCTGACTTTAACTTGCCATTTGTACTTGAATGTGATGCCCGTGGGTCTGGTTTGGGTGCGGTGTTAATGCAAGAAAACCGTCCAATTGCATTTCTTAGTCAAGAATTGAAGGGTAAGAAGAGATTCTGTAGCGCCCCGAATTTCCAATATGATATCCCATAAATACGTGGCACAATTCTCAGCAGCAACTTCAATTATAATAGTAAACATAGCCAAAAATACAGATAAATTTTTCTTTCAACCTTTATTACATTAGTTCATTACAAAACACAGCGGAAAAACAAACACCTTGAATTACAGTCTTTTCATTACAACACCTTCTTTAAAAGTTTCATAAGCTTTATTATCATTCTATCTCATGCATCAAGATCCCAATGCTATAGGTAATCACCTGAAAAACATGAGGCTAGAGATAATCCTAACCTCCAAAACTACAGAGGTCAGCCATAACGGTGTGAGTGACATAAAAACAAAAACAACATAAATAGAACATGAAACATGAAATCATAAACAACAGGTAAATAGGACAAGAATAAATGAATTAAGAAATAAAAATAAAACATGAAAAACATCAAGTGTAGCTATACTAAGTGTCAAGTGTAGAAAACTGGAAAACACATGCATAAACCAAATCAAGAAAACACAATACTATATGTTGACTCTCTAATGCGTACTTGTCGGATTCTATGCATCCCACTCTATATAGGTCCGGTGCAAGTCCTTAACGTCTCCACTTTATAGGGTTTAGTCCCCCGCCATGCAACTAATCTTACCACGATGACTACTACGAGATATAGGTAAACTGTGAGTATTAGCCCATGCTCCGATAATTCCGGAGGTCAAACTCTATCCACAGATAATTCCGGAGACTATTTCACTCACACCTGGGAATCCTCGAGAATACCCCACACCGCAAGCTATGGCACCTCATCACACGAATACCACATGAGTGTCGCCTCGATCCCGATAATTCTGGAGATCAATCCCACACCACTGGTAATTCCGGAGACTATTTTACTCGCACCTGGATAATTCCGGGGATTATCTCACACCGCAAGCCATACTGAGGTTCATAACCCATGTTCTCATTCATCATATCACCATTAGTGCCTGCCCTTATCTTTTTAAGTTAATTAATTTAATTTTGACCCTCCTAGAGATGGTGTACCCTACCGGAATTAACTCAACAACTAATCAACAAATATGCCTCAACAGGCCTAGAACACAATAACTCAACTGCCGGCATACTAGGGTCCCACACAACCTGTAGAGACTCCCACTCAACTATCCAAACCCAACAATAAAACATCTTGAAAACATATGTTCTGTAAAAGATAATATTTAGAATAGTAAGTTATAGATCCCTAAAACATTTAAAGAATCAATCGTTTAAAGAACATCAGAATAACTCAAGGAACATCAGTAACAGTCGACTGTAAACCGGAGTCGGTCGACTGTCCAGAGCGAAAAATCAGCACTTCAAAAGAACAATTCTAAGTAATTGCAGTCGACTGTAAAAGTCATCGGTCGACTGTCCAAAGCGAAAATCCAAAACTTCGAGAAAACGTCAAAATAGAGCAGAGTCATTCGACTGTAAAAATGGGTCAGTCGATTGTTCCGCACGAAAATCCAAAACTCCAAGAAAATACTACAGCTAGGATCACGACGGTCGACTGTCGAAACATACCAGTCGACTGTCACACCTACAGGCTGCAGTTTAGGTTGTGCATGTTTCAATCGATACGAAGATTTACTTTATAAAAACGAAATCTATAAAAAGTATATTTCTGATATGATCAAATATGACTTGTAGAGTACATAAGAGTCCACAAAATCAATCAAAACCATGTTGAATTGATAAAATTAGCTTTTTGATGAATTCCTTCAAATTGGAACATGAATATGTGCATATATAAAAATAAAGTTTTTATGAATCAATCATACATCAAAAGACCTTCGTATTATGTTCAAACCACATTAATACCAAAATATGTTTAGATATAACCAAAATCTTCAAAAACACTTAAAGATTCAATTCCTTTGAAACAACATGTAATAGTGTTCATGCAAGTTTGTGCACCAAAGAAATTTCACAAATTCATCAATTTAGGAATAGATAAATGTTCATGTTAAATCTTTAATAATTGAGCAATTCAAATCCAAGTAAAAACTTCATAAAATTACGAAATCTCCAATTGAGTCATAAAGCATCAAATCCAAATCTAGTTATCACAACTCCAATCCTCAAGACATGATCTTTTAATTCATTAGTCCTTCTCAAAATTTTCTCAATTCAAATCACCATCATTAACTCATGAACATAAACAAATTTAACATTACCATAATCAAGTTGCACTCATCCAACCTCATAAATAGTCAAAATCTCTTCTTTAATCAATATAGGCATAACATTTCCCCATACTCAATCAAATCAGCATTAATCCAAAAGAAATAGCTTACTCATGATTTATATCAGGTTATTTAACAATCTCAAATCATCCACATGCAAATTCTACTCATAAATAACTTGGGGTTTCATAAAAGATCCAATTTTAATTCATCAATTCATCTAATCCATCATATATATATTCTAGCATGCTTTCTAATAGATGAAACACCACATACAACATTCAAAGAACAAAACAAAACAAATTATATCACTCACCTTGTTGAAAGAATCGAACAAAGACGAATAGAAAGTAAGAAAAGCCTCTCCTTAGCAAGAAATCCAAGATCTTCTCTTTAGAACTCCAAAATAATAAGAAATAAGAAATCCCCTGTGTTGTACAGTGAGATGACGGCTGCACTACACCCTAAATAGGTCAGAATTAAAGATTCTAGGGTTTTTGAGTACATTTGCAAAATACTCCCTTTCAAATATACATTTACATAAATAGATCCCCATACAAGGAAATCTGTTAAAACCAATTTAATTGAGCTCAAAAATCAAAAGATCCTCCACTGGCATCAGCCAGCACTGTAAGGAAAACCCAGAAAACAATTTTGCAATTTCACCCCTTCAAATAGCAATTTTGCAAAAAGATCATCTTTTATCAAAACTTGTAAAATATATCAAATGTGTTGAAACGAAAGATAAACTTTTTACTCCTGAATTGACTAGGCATTATTTCCAGCCCAAAAATCCAAAAATCTGGAGTTTCACCCCCATTTGGTAATTTTGCACAAAAGTCATTCTTTTTGAAATATTTGCAAATGGGTCCAACCATCGTCAGAAAAATCTAGAAAAATCACAAATAATCTCAAATAATAAATAACGAGTTTTCCCAAAAATAATCTTGGCTTTTAAACCTCCCGAGAAAACATTTGCACGTGTTCTGCACGTGAAAGAAGATAAATTTTTAGATAAATAATTATTAAATCACTGAAAACCATTTTAACTCATTTAATATTCTCACAACAATATTTTAAAAATACGGGGTACTATAGATTCCTCTCGACATATGAGAAAGAGATGTTGGCAATATTGCTAGCGGTTCAAAAGTGGCGCCAATATCTGCTAGGGAGGCAGTTCGTCATCCAAACAGACCACAAGCCTTTAAAACATTTGTTGGAACAGAGACTATACACTGAGGCACAACATGAATGGTTGTTAAAACTCCATGGGTATCAATTCATTGTTGAGTATAAGAAGGGTCGTGGTTGCAGATGGATTGTCTAGGCAATTCGATGAATCTGAATCTTCTCTCTCAGCCACTTCTATTGTACAGCCTAAGTGGTTGTCATTAGTACAACAGGAGGTACTCTGTAACCCCTACTATGAGCAGATTAAACCTCCTTTGGATATTCCTGATAGTAAGTATGGCTTAGTTAATGGCATTTTCTTCTACAAGGGTTGAGTATTATTGGCTTCTGATTCCCCGTTAAAGCATTTGTTCCCTTCTGATTTGCATTCAACTCCTCAAGGGGGGCATTGTGGGGGTAGATAACACATGGCAGTCACTCAAAAGAGTGGTCTTTTGGCAAGGTATGGAGCAGGATTTGAGAAAATTTATTAGGGAATGTGATATATGCCAATGCAATAAATACCTTAGCACTTCTCCAGCGGGTTTCCTTCAACCATTACCAATCCTTGAGTCTGTATGGGAGGATATTAGTATGGATTTTATTGATGGACTAGGTTTACCCGTTGACACGTGCCTACGGCACGTCTTCGGAACGGTGCACCTTGTTTAATCATATAAAATAGTTTTGGAGGTCCAGCAAATTAATTGAAGTAGCAAACATATTATATGAGAAACTTTTGGGGGTCCAGCAAAAAACATATTATATGTTTTTTTTTTAAGTTTTTAAAATTTTAAAATTTTATTTTTTTAGTATTTTAGTATTTTATTATTTTATAAATTTTATAAATTTTTATTTTCTTAATTTTTTGAATAGAAGAGGGAGGGAGAAAGAGAAAAAAAAACAATTAAATAAATATAGGAGTTGTTTTGGGTGGGGAATTTGAATTTGAGTTTTGGGGGGAAACTTTTTTGGGGGGGGGGGGGAATATATTTTGTGAGGTTAGATCTGGGCCTTTGATTTTTGAGGGGATTGAAGGAGAGCCACTTGATAGCTTTCTTTGTGTTTTATTATATAGATTACCTAAGAGTAGAGAACTAACAACTATCTTGGTTGTCGTGGATCGATTGTCAAAATTTGCTCATTCCTGGCCATTGGACATCCATATACTGCTCAAACAGTTGCTACAACTCTCTTTTCTCATGTTTTAAAGCTGTGTGGGTTCCCTAAAACTATCATTAGTGACCGTGATGCTGTGTTCACTAGTCTATTTTGGAAGGAGTTATTCTCTCTTCAGGATACTAAGTTGTGCCTTAGCTCCGCTTTCCATCCTCAAACCGATGGCCAAACTGAGGTCCTTAATCGAGTTTTGGAGACTTACTTGTGATGTTTTGTCGCCTATAGGCCCAATGATTGGGTACGTTGGCTGCCATGGGCTGAGTTCTGTTATAACACACATATTCATAGCTCAACTCAATTTTCCCCTTATGAAGTGCTCTATGGAAAACCTCCTCCTTCCCTACTGACCTATGTGCCACGTACGACGAGAGTATAAGTTGTGGAAGATTCTTTATGTAGCACCCCGAATTTCTAATATAATATCTTAGAAAATACGTGGCACAATTCCCAGCATCAACTTCAAATGTAATATTAAACAAAGTCAACACCAATAAAATTTTCAACTTTTATTTCAATAATCATTTTCATAGCACAGCGGAATACAATACACCTTAATCACAATTCTCTTTTCTTTACAATACTTTTTTTTACAATTACATAAGTCATTACATCACTTTAACTCAGGCATCCAAATCCGAGCTATAAGAAATCACCTGTAAAATATGAGGCTAGAGATAACCCTAACTCCCAAAAGTAAAGATGTCAGCCATAAAGGTGTGAGTGACATAAAACAAACAAGCAACATAAATGAACATGAAACATGGAATCATAAACAACACGTACTAGAGACAAGAATAAATGAAATAAGAAATAACAAGGAAATATGGAAACATCAAGTGAAACTAAGTGTCAAGTGTAGAACACAGGAAACCACATGCATAAAACCAAGTCAAGAAAACACAAGTCTATATGCTGACTCTCTAATACGTACTTGTCGGAGTCTATGCATCCCACTCTACATAGGTCCGGTGCAAGCCCTTAACGTCTCCACTTTATAGGGTTTAATCCCCCCGCTATGCAACTAATCCTAACACGATGACTACTACGAGATAAAGATAAACTGCGAGTATTATCCCATCCCCCGATAATTTCGGAGGTCAATCTCTATCCACAGATAATTCCAGAGACTATTTCACTTGCACCTGGGAATCTTCGAGAATACCCTACACCGCAAGCAATGACACCTCATCACACGAATACCACATGTGCGCCGCCTTGACCCCGATAATTCCGGAGATCAATTCCACACCACAGGTAATTTTGGAGACTATTTCACTCATACCTGGATAATTTCGGGGATTATCTCACACTGCAAGACATACTTGAGGTCCATAACCCATGTTTTCGTTCATCATATCACAACTAGTGCTTGTCCTTATCATTTTTAGGTTATTTAATTACTTTACGAATCTCCTAGAGTTGGTATACCCTACCAGACTTAACTCAACCACTGATCAACTAAAATGCCTCAACAGGTCCAAACATAAATATCTCAACTGCCGGTATACTAGGGTCACACACACCCCCTAGAGACTCACACTCAAATATCCAAACCAATCTTCCAATATGAATTGCTTCGTCAAAACAACTTGAAAACATATGTTCAGTAGAAGATAAAGTATAGAATAGTAAGTTATAGATTAAAACATTTAGAAAATAAATTATTTGAAAGAACATTCAAAAATATATAGATACATTAGTACCAGTCGACTACAGACAAGCGTAAGTCGACTCTCCAGAAAGAGAATTCCATGGTTTTTAAGAGAATAATTCTAAGTATAGTAGTCGACTGTAAAGGGTATATGTCGACTGTCCAGAGAAAAAATTACAATAACTTCGAGAAAATAATTCTAAGTGGTACCAGTCGACTGTAAAAGTCATCAGTCGACTGTCCAGAACGAGATTTCAAGAAAAACTAGAGAACATTGCAGCTGGGTCGTGTCGGTCAACTGAGAAGTCATACCACTCGACTGTCGACTTACAGACTGCATACTTTTGGTTGTGCACATTTCAATCGATACGTAGCTTTACTTTATGAAAATGATTTCTACGAAAAGCTTATTTCTTATATGATCAAATATAACTTGTAGGACATATAATAGTCCATAAAACTAAATCAAAACTACTTGAATTTATAAAAATAGGGATTTTGCTGATTTCTTTCGATTAAAACATAGATTATGCATATAGTCAAAATAGAGTTTCTTAAAAATATTATTGATCACTGAAATAGTTTCGTATTCAGATCCAAACCATATAAATATCAAAATCTCAAAGAAAATCCCCAATTTGGGTATATCTCCTCAACTCAACTAAATTTCCAATTTCGATTTTCATGTCATGATCTCTTGATTCATACTTTTTCTTTCACAGTCCTCAAAACTGAATTACTACTACAACTCACAACCATAATCAATTGATAACATCACCATATCAAATTTGTATTCAACCAATACTCAAAAGTAATAAATGTCTCATTTTTATCAGGTTCATGCATAAAATCTACCATATTCGGTCAATCCAACATTAATCCAAAAGAAATAGTCCACTCATGATTTCTAATGGGACACTCATCAATCTCGAATTACCCACATACAATTTTATTCACAAACAAATAGGGTTTCAAAGATCCGATTTTTCATCCATCCATCCAACTCATCATGTACATATTCATACTCAAACCCTAAACATGCTTTCTAGTAGATGAAATTCAACATCCAAGATCCACTAAAACATTCATATCATTCGCATATACATTCACAAAATAAAAGAAGACAACAAGTCACCCACATACAACATGCACAAAGAAAATAAACACAACAAATCACTCACCTTGAATGAAGAAATCTGGTAAGAAAACTTTCCTTTCGCGAAATCCAAGATCACCTTCTTAAATCACCAAGAATAATAAAACCTTTGTGTTGTGCAGCGAAAGACGGCTGCACTTCTTTTAAATAGGCCGGAATTGAAGAATAGGGTTTTTAAACATATTTGCAAGATAACCCCTTTAAAATATAACTTTACATAAATAGATCCCTATACTTGGAAACTGGCAAAATTTTAAAAAAAACGTCACAATAGTTTGGCCCAGTTTAAAAAAATGTCACAAAACTTCCTTTTTTTTTAAAAAAACCACACAAAGTTTAACTTTCAATACACAGAGTTACCAATCGTTAACTGGGTTATACGTGCACTGCACGTACTCAAAATACGTGACAAAAATACCCCTGACCTCTTCCTTCTCCTTACCGTAAAAACACCCCCAAATCAATGAACCCTAACTCACCCCATAGATTCGATCAACAACGTACTCTTCCCTAATCTTGGAGTGGAGCTCAGCGAATCCTGTACAAGTTATCTCCCATTCCAAAATCTGACCTAGAGTATTAATATTTTGGGGATAGACTCTTCGATTCGGCAATAGCTCCCAAACCTAATATTTTTGGTTGTCAAATTATTATATTTTTGTATGTTGGTATCGGTATTGGTATTCTGATGTTGTTTGAACCAAATGAAAGTGTTGTTTGGGTGGACGAATTTTGATAATTTTGTTGTTGTTAATGCGGTGTGGGACTAGATTTTTACAATCAACCCATATATTCATCTTTCTTACGAGATCTGTTGCTGTAACCGGAAGTGAATATTCTTTCTAAAAGCTCTATGTCAGGTTGAATTTTTATTTCAACATAAATCTATCGTATAATTTTGATGTTTCCATGTCTCATATAATCTTTTTATTGTACAATTTAAATCTTTGCATACTTCTCTTGCAGATTCCATAATTTCGAAAGCTCCAATGAAGAGGTCCACAAAGAATTGCGATGGGGGTGGAACCCTATTGTGTCATAACAAGGAGGAAGCAGTAGTTAAGATAGCCAGTACCTATACCAATGCTGGAAGATATTTCGCTGGATGTCCAAGTTGGAAAACTGATAATTGCCGTTTTTTTAGGTGGGTAGAAATTGTGGGAGACAACAAAAGGGAGAAAGCATACTCTGATTTGATGGCGGAGAATGTGAAGTTGAGTTTGGTAATTGAGAAAACAGCCAGTAGGTTAAAAAATTTGGAAGTGGAGTGCGACTCATTGCGAAAAAAGGTGGTCGATTTGAAGGTGAAGGAGGGAACAGTGAAGGGGTTTGCTTTGTCTTTGTTTGTATTTGTTGTTTTCATATTGTATGTCTTCAAATAGCAGTATTGTACTGTTCAATGAATGTATCTTGATGACAGTGTAATCGATGTGTTTTGAAATGTGAAACATGCTTTAACTTGTCTGCTCGATGTTTATGAATGCTTGGGTTATTTGCGGAGTTTCATTTGGTGTTTGAAATGTTAACAGATGTAGTGGTTATGATGAATAAAAGCAAATCTTTTCATTTTAGATGTAGTGTTTGAAATATTAATAGATGTAGTGGTTATGAATGTTAATAGATGTAATGTTTGAAATGTTAATAGATGTATAAAAATGTTTTAAAAAACATCACAAAACTATTGTTTAGTTTAAAAAAACAACACAAAACTATTGTCTTGTTTAAAAAAACATCACAAAAGTATTCCTTTGTTTTAAAAAAACATCACAAAACTATTAGTTTCGTTTACAAAACATCCCTAAACTATCGATAATGTCCAGAATGTACACATGATCAGGTTTTCCTCTCAAAATTTTTAGTGTGTATATTTCACAAGATTCGGTTTTCTTTCAACTTTGTAAGTGTGTATATTTCACACATTCACTTATACTGACAACACATTTACAACAAATTGACACATTGCACATTCGACAAAATCCAACACCTAAAACAAATGACATCTACAAATCGGAGCATCACCAACATTGCAAATCAGATCAATCTCATTGAACACATTGCATTAAACACACTGCATTAAATCAGATCAATCAACAAAATTGAGGCCAAGATAGTTGAGATGTTCAACACATTGCATTAAATTTCATAGTACATGTTCAAAGCAAAATAGTTGAGTAACCATGACAATACAAAAATTCTTATATCCCTTAGGAATCAAAAATTGGAACTCCACTGACTCCACTAACTTTTTTTTGTACACAAAACCATTGAAACTCCACTGACTTTTTTTGTACATTTCAAATTTCTTTGCCAAAATTTACAAATCCTGTACACAAACCCACTGATGCATATTTCAAGCTTCATATCCATATTTCTTCTCCAAAAAAGCTTCATATCCACATTTCCAGTTTCATATCCAAGCTTCATACCCGGTACACAAACTCCACTGACCCCTTATCCAAACGTTCTCCCTCTTCTTCCCTACATTTGAAACAAACATTTGAAGTAAGATTGGGTCAAATGTGAATTATGAACCCTGTAGCAAAAAAAAACTTAAAATAATGCACCAAATTTAAACTGGTTGGAAGACAACTAGTGCACCAAACTCAAAAAAAATTGATACATTAATTATGACACCGAATGCACTTCCACTTGAAAACAAACCAGATGAACAGATATTCTGTAGGCACATATGCCTTGGGTAGGCTGAGTCTGGCTTCATTCTTGGGTAGGCTGAGTCTGGCTTTGACTGTCTGTAGGCACATCTGCCTTGTTTGACACCTATAAGTTGTGACAAAAAATGAACAAGGACATGTATAGTATGCCATTGTATGAACTAATTCTTGCAATATAAAATTGTTTCTTATACTTATCTTCCTGCAAGAGAAGATAGATATATTAGCACATCAATTCGTTTTAAAATTAATGCAGAGTTATGGAACAATATACACAAAAAATTTACCTTCCATCTCCACATCATCAATGCTGGTTTGTTCTACAACCCCCATTCGATTATCAACATACAAATACACTTCACCAACATCGGGTTCCACATTGTGTTCATCCCACATCTCCTTAGTTTTGACATCATCATCTACCAACATGAAATTGTAGGCAAAATCCCCTACTCCAATTTTGTAGTATACAAAATATGTCTCATTCTAATCAGCCACCTTCTTCAGGATGTTCTTCAACGCTTCCTATTTGGTCAATTCGGGGATGACGAATCTATATCTCCCCTTCTTCCCTCCCACGTATTTTCAAGTACGATTCTTCACAAAATACTCATTGCAGTGAATGTTTAGGTTTAACATTTTCCTGCATCACTTCCAATAAATTGATTTAACAAATGAGATCAAACCTACACTCACAATAATATTCATCTCAAACATCACATCTTTAAAACCACTGTTTTCTATAACAGCCACTATTTTAAAAAAGCAAACTTGCTCAACACCCACAACCCGACATCCCTTTTTTCAAAACCCTAGCCCCACACCATATTAACAATATAAAACTGCTCAACAATGGTCCCCCACACTAGATTATTATTAGATTCCAAAAAAGATTCATAATACAAAACCCACCAAATATAATGAAACCAACTTAAGAAAAGAAAAAAAAATGTAGAACTAACCTTCCTCGATAGCTGAACTTCGAATCGATCACAAAACACCCTCAAAAATTCCAACTTTCGTTAGATTTTCCCAACACACAAATTGGGTAGAGGAATCACTGAGTGAGGCACCTTCAAAAGCTTCACAGCATCTCCAATACCTTCACAATGTCTCCAATTTGGGGGCTTTCAGTGAAGTATCTCAAACACGCTTTCTTTTCTAGGGTTAGGGAAACAAATCGACAAGATTAGCCTCCGATAATTAGGGTTCCTCTAATTTGGGTTTTTTTTTTACCGGTCACTAATTGGGGAAGAAGAGGACAAGCAAACGATTCTAACCTTATTAAATACGGGGGTATTTTTGTCAATTTTTTTGAGTACGTGCAATGCACGTATAACCCAATTAACGGTAGGTAACCCTGTGAGTTGAAAGTTAAACTTTGTGTGGTTTTTTTTTTTAAAAAAATTTGTGACGTTTTTTTAAACTGAGCCAAACTATTGTGACGTTTTTTTAAAATTTTGCCTTTGGAAACTTGATATAAACCAATTAAATTGAGATTTAAAAGTAAAATAAACACCTTATTTCCAGTCGGCACTGTTTAAAAAGTCCAGAAAATAGTTTTGCACTTTCACCCCTCAAAATGACAATTTTGCAAAAAGATCCTTCTTTTTCTTAACATTTGCAAATAGATCCAATAAATATCCAAAAAATCTAGAAAAATTACAATTAAATACCAAATAATAAATGATGATTTTCCATGAAGAAATTTTGGCTTTTGAACTTCTTAAGAAAATATTTGCACGTGTTTTGCACGTGTAAAAAAGATAATTCTTCAGAAATATATTTATTAAACCTCCCAAAAATCATTTTAATTCATTTATAAACCTTGAAAATAATATTTAAAAATACGGGGTACTACACTTTACTCAGCAGGGATGTGATTTTGCAACTTTGCAAGGACAATTTAGTCAAAGCCCAAGGGAGAATGAAGCGCAAAGCTGATCTGCACAGAAGTGATAAGGCTTATACTGTGGGAGATTTGGTTTATCTCAAATTGCAACCATACAAGCAAGTTTCAGTTGGGGATCATCGCATTCATAAGCTGTCGAGCCTTTATTATGGTCTATATCCTGTTATTGAGAGAATTGGTTCAGTTGCATATCGACTATAGTTACCTGCTAGCGCTAAGATTCATAATGTATTCCATGTTTCACAACTTAAGACTCATGTCGGAGACGATCCTATTCAGCATACCGCAGTTCTTGCCTATTATGTCGAAGCTTCTCCCATTCCTGTGAAGGTCTTAGCAAGGCGTATGGTGCCGAGAAGAGGTCCTGCAGTTTCGGAGCTGCTCATTCAATGGCAGCATAGCAGTGAGTTAGAGGCAACGTGGGAAAGTTACTGGGATATCTATCATCGTTTCCCTTCTTTTCGGAGCACCATGGATGCTCCTATTGATGGGGGAAGGATTGTTCCAAGCTCTCCGAAGCTTGTTCGTAGTGGTAATGACTGAGGTAGAAGTGGCTGGTGGTGGATACTGAGTTGATGCTAAGAGTGATACTGAGAATGGATAGTTATAAGTTGTAGAGAGTGGATGTATCAGTGCGTCGCAGTCCCTGGAGTATTATTCTTCTTTGGAGGGTTTATTTGTAAATCAACCTGTATTTTGTCACAAAAGTCCAACAGATTTCCTAACGGCCTGTTCAAGCACATGTGATGCGCGTATGTACTCTATATAAATAAGCACCCCTGTAACCAGAAATCTTATGAATAGAATTGCAATCCTTTTTGTTACTGTTCATCTTCCATCTCTCTTTCTCTCGTGTCTCTACCCCATTGCAGGTAGATCCTGATGCCGAGAAGACAAGGCGGAGCTTCCAACCACACCGGTGGTGGCGGTCTTGGAACATGGACTTTCTGATGGGCTATCTTCTATTCTTCATCACTGGATCTGCATTTTACACTTTTTCTATTGATGTCAATAATTTCGGAAACCCTTGCAAATTTTACTAAATTCAGGTCCTATATTACAATTTTCAGGCCTGTTGCACATCTAAACGATGATCAATTATAATGACTTTTTTACCATAGCTCTTGTGGATGAACTCTTCCTAGCCCATCGAAGGAACTTGAGTTTGAATTTCCTTGGGTGCGCACAGAGGCAATGTGCAATTTGTAGGAAACAAAGCACAAAATTGGATCAATGTCCATTGCTACAATAACCTGGGGCCAAACAACAACTACTCTTTATTATATCGTTGCTCCTGGATTAGTTCCCACCCCAGGCCCAGGATATTGGAGCTTTGATGCGTGCTTTTTCGTTGCCCTGGTTTAACTGAATTTGTTTCCTTATATATAGCACTGGTATCAGGTCGGGTCGGGTCGGGTCCTTCACTACCCGGACCCGATCCCTACAGATCAAAAAATTGGATCCGGACCCAGATCCGGACCTGTGAGGACCGGGTCCGAGTCCTATTAAAATATTCCTACCCGTTCAGGTAGGAGCAGGAGTGTGAGCGGCGAGCGAAGGCGGTGAGTGGAGGATTTAGAATAGAGGAGAGAATAAAAAGGCATGAGTTTTGAGTTTGGAAGAGAAATATTTAGAATTGAGGAGGATGGAGGGGGAGGGATGTGGATAGAATATTTATTTTTATGTTGATTTTTGGGTCTTTTTAACAGGTCCGGGTCCGGGTCGGGACTCTTTTGAGCGGACCCGGACCCGAACCCGAAAGTACAATGGGTCCCATCTTAGGACCCGGACACGGATAGGCCGGATGGTTCCGGTCCAATGTCGGGTTTGGTCCGGGTCGGATCCGGGTTTCGTGTATTTATACCAATGCTACTTATATATATTACTCACTACCTGGAACATGACTGTTATCAGTGCCGACCCCCACCTTGAGGCCAGTGAGGCAGCCTCCTCAGGCCCCCGATTTTTTTTGCACTTTTAGGGACTCCAAAATTGTATTCTCCTTGTAAATATAGATACGTATTTTGTGCATAAAAAATCATACTGTAATTAGGGGCTTTCAAAAATAATTATTTGGGTCTTTCGCCTTGGGCCCTCGGGAACTCAGAACCGGGCTTGACTATTATACTTAGGTAGTGTTCTTTTTCTCCTCTTATAAGCGATTTACCTCTTGTAAGAGGTGGTCCACCTCTTACAAGAGTTTTTTTAGCGTTCTTTTTTTACCTCTTATAAGTGATTTTTCCCAAAATCGCTTATAAGCCTAAATGGCTTCTAGTAGCCTCTTTCAAATTCTTATAAGCCTTCTATCACTTAAAAGGTCTATATTACCCCAAAGTCAAGGAAACTATTTTTGTTTCTTTTGTAGTTAATGAATTTTTTTCTTCTTCTGTTTCTTATTGAAACATTAGCATATTGCCACAATCTTTAGTAAATAATTTGTTTATATGCTCATTATCTAATTTGTATGTAGTTTGCTCATTAAAAAATGTCCACTGAATGTATTATGAACATAGATTTACAACAGACAATAATCTATAATACAATTTGTTTCCTCCAGTCCTTATGCTATATATAGTTCAGCTTTGCCATCGATGAAGAGGCTCATGAACTCCTCACCATCCACTGACTCTTTCTCAATGAGAAGCTGGGCGAGTTTGTGAAGGATATCGATGTGAGTTGATTTGGATTTTGTAAAGATTAAGGAAGTCAGGAATAGAATTAATAGTAATTCTGTAGAGAAAATGTATCAAGAGATATATATAGTGAAATCTAGGGATGGCAAGTGGGCCGGGTCAACCGCCGACCCACCCGCGACCCGCCCGTATAACTCGGCCCGCGAAACTGCGGTTCGGGTACGGGTCGAACCCGTGAACAGTAACGGGTCGATCCGGGTCGCCAATTTATCGGATCTAACCCGCCTAACCCGGCCCGCGAACCCGATTAAAATTCGCCAACCCGCCCGCCAATCCATGGGTCGACTCGCGGGTTGCGAACCGTTTGACCCGTTCGACCCGCCCCGGGTCAACCGTTGACCCGAACGGGTCCAACGGGTCGCAAGGCCGTTGGCCTGGGTACTGTAGCACAGAGCCACTCAACAGCTCTTATAGCCGTTTTTGTGGTTTTTTGGGGTTTTTTTATTTTTGGTTTTTTTTGTTTTTGGTTCTTTTTTTTTTGTGTTATTTTAAGCCTATAAATACCCCCCCCCCCCCAAAACCCTATCAAAATATTCACAAAAAATTCTCTTACTCTCTTTGCTATTATAACTCATTTCTAAGGAATTTTCGAACAATTGAAGTATTCAACAAGCAAGTCTTCAAGGCATATACACGATCAAATTCCGATCGCATCGAAATCAAAATTCAACAACGTCTTCAACTCTTCAACTCTCGTCCAACTCCAAGTTATCAAGTCTTCAACTCTCCTTCAAGCTCTCCTCATGTAACACCCCGAATTTCAAATAAGGATAAATTCGAGATTTCACAAGATCTTTACTTCACTTTGTACAATTTTACAAGGAAATTTTAAAACTTTTTATTCACAATACTACATCAGAGTTCCTTTACACTTGGTTTTTACACAGCGGAAGAAATAAAACTTACAACAACTGAAAACAAAAATATAACTTGTACAATTTTACATCATTTGCAACATTTTTAACTTTCATATAGCAATAGCATATCCACTTTATAACTCCATGAATGGTCCTTTACCTGTATGTCAATCTGTGGGCACGTCAGTAACTTACAACTGACGAAATGTTATACACGGCTATCCTCTCTATGCCGGGAATAGTATAACGATCTCATACTTTAACAAATCACAAAAAGATTGAATGAACAAGTAAAGTGTCAAGGGTGATTATTCTAAATATAAGTGTATGTCATGCCTTAATGCCTAATGCACACAATTCTACACTAGGATGACACTAATGCACACTTGTTCAGATTCTATGCATCCCATACTACATAGGTCTGAGGGCAAGTGCCTACGTACTCCATATTGAAGGGTTCGATCCCTCGCCATGAGACTACCCAGTAATTAAACAAGTTTTAGAGTTATTTCACAGATACGGATCTCAGCCTCCCTGGCTAGCCTCCCTGGCTATAATAACAGATCTCAGCCTCCCTGGCTATTATATCGTGAGAATAATCCTGTAAATGCCCCTCTAGCCCCGGTATATATATATTCTTTGGAGTATGGTAAACATCCGCCGACTACCTTAAGTCCCGGATAAAATACAGTCCATCTCCTACGGAGCAACCACAGTCCACCAACTAGGTCTATAGCCACGGAGATCCACCGCCGACTATATAGAAGCACCCATTTACGTTTGCACAAGTCTATTACATCTTCACCTAAGTGCCTAATTATTTGTTTGGTTAAAACATGAATATGTTATCACCCTAGAATCAGTTTTATCACAAAATACGAGATCGCCCGACGGCATTATCTCAAAATCAAGTCTCAAAATCTTTCTTTCAACATTGCCGGTAACCGAGGTCTTACTAATTCTTAATCATAAGCTTTCATGTACAAGAAACATGGGTACACATACCCTTTAATAATCATGTCTTAAACCTAGATTTTCTCATTTCGACTTACTCACAAATGATTAATGTCTTGTCACTATTCATGATCTATTCATCCATTCACATTCTTTATAAGCAAAAAAATAATTTCTTTCAAGAACACAATTTCATCACATGAGATTTCATAATAAATCCAAACTATTACAATGTCTCACTTCACTTTAGAATATTCTTCGAACAAATAAGAGTATAATTCTCTTAAAGAAAATCACTTCACAAACTAATACTTTGCTCTTCTTAATAAAAGAAAGATCTATTCTTAAATTTCCAATTCTTTTCATACTTCAAAATATACAAGAAAAATTCTACAACTCTTTAATAAATGTTATTTTATTTTATATAAAAATCTAATATTTTCTCCAAATTTTTATCCTTGTTTAAACTTGCCAAAAGAAATCTTAGCAAAAATAATACAGAAACCATAACTCCTATAACTCACCACTTAGAAAGAGAAGCAGCTTAAGTAAGCGTAGCAAAAATAATACAGAAACCGAGTTCTATACATTGGTGAGTTTACGCTAATTATGAAATACAAGATTAAATTTGTATACTACAAAAGTTAGTAGTAAAGACTAAAAGCAATTGTAACCCAAAATATTGAAAATGTATAACAAAAACAAAAAAAATAATAAAAGGGTGGCTGGCATCGTATCTTATCGGTGAAACTGAATACTTGAAAGGTTTCGAACCCGGGTCAGCCAACACACTCAGCAACGCCCAAAGCCTAAGGGGCTAGCCACCAAGTTCATTTGGACTTTGTGTTCAGGGTCTTCATCGAAAATCCCTTAAACTAACTCTCGGATTTTGAGTATATTTAAAATCAAGACCAAAAAAATACTTTGGGCCAACAGGTTTCGAACTCAGGTCGACAAAGAGACAGCGCAATGCCAGACCACATGGCCAATTGCGCCGAACAATATTAAGTCCCTTCATAGACTTTTGTTCAACTCACTGTTATTCCATTCTTTTCATAAGATTCGATAATAGATTCAAATTTCAAAGTCATTTTCTTCTCTTTTGTTACAAGAATTCATTTTAATCAAACTAGAAATTTTGTCTTCTCTTACAAAATTTTTTAATAAAATATGTATACCCATTTTTACATTACCAAAACTCCGTTTTTAATTACAAAGAAAATCTCTCCAAACATTTTCACAATTTCTAGTTTCTACACTTGTACATTAACATACAAACTACAATTTTTCCTTACTTTTTGTTCTTATTTACAAGCAACATGACAATACTTTATTTCTCAATCAATAATAATACTTCTACAATTTATCATACATAAAAACATGAAATGCAATCCCTACAATTAGAAAGTATATGATCACCCACCTTAGTGAAGCTTGAACAATTGAAGGGAAGGATGGGACACTTCTTCTAGCTCCAAGACAAACTCCTAGCAATGGCTCCTCCTCCTAGCAATGGCCTCCAAGCACAAAACTCTCTTCTCTCTACCTTTTTCTTTTTCTTTTCTTTTCTTTCTATTACTTTCATTCTATTTTTTGATGTGTGAAATGAAAAGGGGTATGGTGCTATTTATAGGATATGTAGAGGGTTCAATTTGCAAAATTACACACCTAATAACTCACTCAAATTAATTTCTACCCCTTCACATTTCATAACTCTCAAAACTCCTAAACTCTTCACCTCCTTATAACTCCTACCTCTTTAAAAATCCCAACTCCCATAACTCCAATCTCTTCATCTCCCCACTAAAAAAATCCGGTCATGTACAAGCACAACCGGTCATACACAGCACGGGCTCAAGTGTGTGGTGTTTACATCAAATGGGCCTCCACTATTAATTCATTTCTCTTTTCATATATACATAACCATGGGCCCATCTATTCCAACTCAACTATTTAACCCATTTCCATTTCATCCTATTACAAATTCTCAACAGCCCAAACAGCATACATGCTGGTTACTATCTCACGTGGTCCCCACCACCATCACACCATTTTCATTTAAATCAAACCATACTATAAAACCAACTTAGTATATGATCATATATATATACTATATATGTTTAGTAAAATAGTTTTCTTTTTTTTTCAAAATGTATCATGCACGATAAATACACACATTTCATGAAATTTGTTTCGAGAAAGAATACGCCTAAATGCGCGCACCGGAATAAACACGTGCGTCGTACGTGAAAATATGAAAATACGAAAATCGACTTTATTGATGAAAAGTCATTAAATATAATCGAAAACAATATAATCAAAATTACATTTACTAATTTACATATATTTCATGATGAAATCACAACACGTAGAAAACACGTGCATTATACGTGCAGAATATCGAAAAATGCACTTTAATTAAAAAGGGAAAAAAAATAAATTTCTGTTTTATAAAAATATATTTGAAAACATAAAATGAATAATTGAAACCCAGAAATTATCACCCATAGCGGCGGAAAATATGTAATTAATATGTGTATTGAAAACACGTACAAAGCACGTAGAATACAAATATCGAAATATTATATTTTTGTTGATTAAAAATAGGGAAAAATCAATATTGAAAATAAATAAATAGTCGATAATCAAAATACGGGATGAAAACACGTTACAAAATACACGTGCATAATACACGAGGGCAAAATTGTAATTTCCAATTTTGCGGGGTGTTACACCTCAACTCTTCAATTTCGGAATTGCTTATTTCTACTTGTACTTCTATTCTTATTTTCACGGAATTTCTTATATACGCGTATCCACGGTTAACAGTATCAAAATTTCATACCTCTCTTCTTATTTAATTTTTGCTATAGTTATAAATTTTGTTGGTTTTTTCGATCTTCTTTATCTCAACCCTCTTATTTTCTGGATTTTTTTTATAACTCATCACTACATTGTGTAGTTTTTTTTACATACATTACTACATTATGTCTAGATCACGCGGTAGCGGTCATAGCCAAAGTGGGCAAGATTCTATCGGCACTTTCCGTAGGCCACCAATTGTCCCAATTAGTGAGCCCGCCAAAGAATACCATGATCCTCCTACCCAACAATGGGGTACACACGACGAGGTTGGAGGTGACATACAATTAGAATAACAACAACAACCAACCGAAACCACACAATCCCATAGTAGTAGGAAAAGTAGAGGAGAACGTAGTGATTGACATAAGTTTTACGATTATATCTCGGACGAAGAAACTCCGGGTATAGGTTTGAAAGTTTGTAAAACATGTTCTAAGGCATATAAATTCAAGAGGGGTGATGGCACCGGTACAATTAGTAGACACATCCAACATAACCATAAAGACATTCTTGTTGACCTACCCGGCCAATAAAAAATCAACCCTAGGACCGGTCTAGTTAATAGCCACCCTTATGATCCCGATCTTGTTCGTCGGGAAATGGCCCGATTAGTATTAAAGGAAGAGTTACCATTTTTCTATCCCGAGAATAGGGACTTGGAAAATTTTAATCAAACGGCCTTAAACCCTCATTTTAGAAGAATCCCGAGAAATACTTGCAAACCGGATTGTTTTAAAGTATACAATGAAATGAAGGACGCTTTTATTGCAATTGTATGGAGTTTAACTTGTAGAGTTAGTTTAACTTCAGATTGTTGGACGGATGTCAACAATATTCCAACGATAGAAATAACCTATCATTGGGTCGACAATGGTTGGATTCTTCAAAAAAGAATCATATCACTTGCCGCGTTGCCGTATCCCCATAGTGGCGCTGAAATAGCAAACCGTATTTTAGAAATTTGTGATATTTTTCATATTCGCGATAAAATTATGTGTATTAGTTTTGATAATGCATCTAACAACAATGCAGCAATTACTACTTTAAAATTCGCATTAAACCGTCCATCTGACAATATTTTTCATATTAGATGTGCATGTCATATTTAAATTTATGTGTTTAAGATGCATTAAAAAAGCTGATCCATATATAGTTTAAATTAGAAATTGTGTACATTTCATTGCATTAAGTCCCATCGTATTTCAAGAATGGAAAAATTAGTGTAGGATTTCAAATGTACCTTTTAGAAGATTTCCAAAGAATGTTATACACCGATGGAACTCTACTTTTGATTTACTACATGTTACCGAATATAAAGCAGTTGTAAATGATTTTTGTATCGCAAAAAATATGCACAATTTTGAAATGACTCCCACCGATTGGTATTATGCCGAACCTTTGTTGAAAGTTTTAGAACTTTTTAAAACCACAACTTTAAAATTTTCAAAAACATATCAATCTACTTCTAGTAGCATTTTTATTTCATTAGTTAGCATGATGCAAACATTTAATGAAATGTTAAATGATACTTATGTTGGTGATATTGTAAAACCTGCATACAATTTTTTTTAAAGTATTATTTTCCTCCTCCTATGTTGATTTGTGTTGCTACCGTTAAGGATCCTCGTAACAAATTAGAAGGTACGAAGAGTTTGATTGAAATATTTTTTGCATTACTTGGGAAAAATATAGAAATAGTAATTGATTGCGCTACTTTTTTAGTTCAATTTGAATCTACATTAAATAACTTGTATGATTATTATGATAAATGTTTTGCTTCTAGTAGTACAACTTCTGTAGTTAGTTATTCTTCTGGTAGTTCCAAAGGTAAGGGTAAGAGTAAATTTGATGATAGAACATTTAATTTACTTGCACAAATTCAATCCAAAAAACCTAGGACTAATCAACCCAATGAATTAAATTGGTATAACCAACAAGATTCTGAGTCTTCTTCTTCTCCACTAGATATTTTACAATGGTGGAAAGACCATGAACACACTTATAGTATTCTGTCAATTATGGCTAAAGATTTACTAACTCCTCCTGTCTCTACAGTTGCTTCTGAAAGTGCATTTTCTTCAAGTGACAGAGTTCTAACTGATTACAGGAATCGCTTGAAGCCCGACATGTTAAAGATGCTCGTTTGCATAGAAGACTGGCAGAAAACTGAAGATAGGACACAAGGAAAAGTATTATCAACGTCCAGAAGTGGGAGCAACTCGCCGGAACAACAACAACAACAACAATAGCAACCAAAATGAAGAATTCAAGACCAACAACAACAAGTTCAAGGCCATCAACTTCAAGACAATTGTAAATAGATAAAAAAATTGTATTATATTTGTGCTTGTTATTTCAAATTAGAAAAATTGAAGTAAATTGAAATTATATATAATAAATATGTTAGTGTATAAAATATATTTGTGAATTGAATTCTTCATATCATTGGAAATTGTTAAACTTACATAACTTAAATTCATATGAATAATATTTCAATATTTTTTGCCAATTTCACTCTTTCAATCTCATTATCTATATAAAAAATTACAAAGAAAGCTATCAAGTGGCTCACAATCAATTCCCCCCAAAATCAAAGGCCCATATCAAACCTCACAACACATTTTTTCTCAAAAATTTCAAACCCCAAAACCAAATTTTTTCCCCTAAAAAACTCATTACTTTATTACTATCTCACTCCTCTCTTTACTTTTTCATATTTCTCTCTTTCTCTCTCTCTCTCTCTCTCTCCCATTATTTCTTTATTTACTAAGAAAAATTGATTTTAAGATTCGATTTTGTAAAATTTCAGAATTTTTAATAGCAAATATCTTTTCAACAATTAAATTTCATTATTTTCCACACTTAAAGTTTTAAGAAGTTAGATTTTATACCCCATTTATAATTATTTTCAATATAGACTTTTATTTATAACTAATTATTGTCATACTATTCAAACTTGAGCTACATAATTATTGTTTTACTGTTTACATGGCTTTTCGTGTTTTGTATCGTTCCGAAGACGTGCCGTAGGCACGTGCCCACGGGCAAATCTAGTTATTATTACGATTTTTAATATTTATTATTATTATTATTAATATTATTATTTTAAGTTTTTAAAAAAAACCTATCTATCTAAACACGGGCCAACCCGCGGGTCGACCCGACCCGACTCGGGTTGGGCCCGAAAGGGTTCACGGGTTGGGCGGGTCGCCATTTCAAATTTTCGACCCGGCCCGGCCCGGTTAAGCCACTAACCCAGCCCGAACCCACCCAAGTCAACGTCCAACCCGGGTGGGCCCGGCCCGGTCGACCCGAATGCCAACCCTAATGAAATCATTGGGCCGTGGATGGATAAATTATGTCTTTAAAAAAGCAAAGTCTCATATAGACTTTGGGGTAATATAGGCTCTTATAAGATGTGAAAAAAGAACAGATATCTCTTATAAGAGGTTATTTTTATATAACCTCTTATGAGAGAGAGAGTGAGAGAGAGAGAGAGAGTGAGAGAAAAAAAAGAAAAAAAAAAAAAAAAAGGTACCTTAAGGATAGTATTGGTGTGGATTAATGTTTTCTTTCAAAACAACAACAAATAGGATAGTATTGGTGTGGATTGATTTTCCGATCGATATCAAGTATTGGTTCATTCTAAAGCAGCAAATGCAACCATTGTGCTATCAATTCTCTCTAAAAACGATCATTCCAATTTTGATTTACGTTAAACTGGTTTGCAATAATCTCAATTCTATAAAGCAGTTACAAACAACATTGAAAGTCAAGTCGGATGAACTCATGATTTGTTTCTCTCTCCTTGAAATTGACGAGGACGATGGCAACCATTGCACGCTACCAAAAGACAAACACATAAAATGCACGTGCTAAAGCTCTCCTTTGAGTCAGACTCTACTGTTTGTCGATCCCATTTATAAACTCCTCTTCGGAAAAAACCAAGTCCAATTCTTCATTCTCTCGATCGGATCGAGCTCGAGATGACGAAACTCAACGGGCTCGTTGCCGCCGCCGCTCTCTTCTCCCTCCTCCTACTCCGACCGTCCGACGCCTTCTACCTCCCCGGCGTCGCGCCTCGCGATTTCCAGAAGGTAATCTTACCGGATCTTGAAGCCGTACCCTCTTTCAGATCTGAATACCGTTTCTTGTCGGATCTAGGGTTTCTTCATGTTTGAGGTCGATATGTGGTGTTGTTGACTCGGTCTGGGATGTGCGGTTCTTGAAATGGTGGGTTTCGAAGGGTTTGGTTGAGTAGTTTCGTGCGGTTCTTGATTTTGTGCGACTGAGGTGTTAGGATCTGGCGATTTTTGTGTTTTTTGGTAGCTGTAGATTTGTCGGTGTTGTTTACGAAGAGAATGAGGTTTAGGACTAGCCTTGATCCGATATTACTTAGGTTTTACAGTCTACATAGCATTTTGGAACTTGTTTGGTGCGAAGGCAGTATATCTATAGGTAATTTTTAAGTGGAGGAAGATGAATGTAGGTTCTGATTCCATACATAGGTAGGGATACCTACAGGTAATTTTTAAGTGAAGGTCGATGATTGCAACCTATAGGTTGTTAAGCTGTTCCTCTATTTTCTATATTGGCTTAAAAGATAAATTTGGTTCAATTGGAGTTTCCATACCCTTGGTTCATCTCAACTTTCAGGTGAAAAAAAGGGTAGTAGTGTACCTCCAAATATAATCCAAATGAACCAAAGTTTAGATAACTACAAGTAGACATGTTACCTCGAGTAACCTCCTTATTCAAATAGGCCGTGCCTATAGGTTGCACACCTGAACCTTCATTTTTGGCTTCAGAAAATAATTTGGTTAGATTGGAGTTTACATACGGACAGTTTTCCTACTGTAAGGTGAAATAACAAATAACTAGAGGTAACTTGACTCGATGATATGATCCAAATCGGATGAAAGTTTAGATAACTGTAGGTATTCCAGTCACCACCACTGAGCTTTAGAGCTTACATAACCTTTCTATCCAAGCATGGCCTTAGTTTAAGAGCTATGTAATAAACTTGATTTTTGGGATGTGCTAATGGCTCTGCACATGGAAGAATTGAACTTTAAGAGTGTACTACAATTTCTTTTTGAATAACATGTTTGTGTATATGTGAAGTAGGTATTTGAATGTGGAAATGCACGTTGAAATTGGTTATACTATTTGTATCCGGGAAACTCACTATATTGGAAGAAAGTATGTTAGCAGTCCATGCCTAGTTTTTTATTAGTAGAGAAACAAAATAAATTGAGATGATGCTAATGTACAATCAAAATAGGAGGTGCGAAGTCCACTCATGTGTCTGTAATTATAGACTGTAGTAGTAGAGATTGTAATAGGTGGATAGGTGATTGAAGAATGGTTGTTGCTAGAGAAGCAACTTTATTGTCTTTACTAGAGCCTGCGTTGGTTTGCCAGCCTTTGAATTAAGGGAATTTTGGTTCATTGCAAGTGGTTGTGAGTCAACTTGCAAGATTCTTTTTTGATTGCAAGACCAAGTTGTATGTTGGACAATAACATCTTTCACTTTTTAGTTGTACTTTTGCAACTTAAGGAAATTATGTAAGTTGAATTGCAACTACATGCAACGGTTTACTACGAACCAAACGCTCCCTCAATACCAACATGATGAAATCATCCTTTGGGTTGTGAATATCTGTTTAGTTCAACTGTGCAATGATTGAATCCTACTTTATGCGATTATTGATGTGGGTAAAAACCAGGTTCAATCCGAGCCATCTGATCCCTTTAGGATTCGCGAATTCTAGATAATCAGATCTGATCATTGTTGTGGGCTTACTGCTAGTCCATCCCACCAGGCAGGCCCAAGAGACAGGATCAACCCGGCCCGTCTGGGTTAGGGTTGATCACTCTCTGTCTATAAATATCAGATCCCCCTCCACATTCAAGAGGTAATCAACTTTTCTCCACACGAACTCTAGCTTTCACCCTTTTTTCAGTGATTGACTAGATAGTTGGAAGGCCCGTTGCCGGGATTTCTTCTGGTATTTCTAAGCGCTTTGCAGGTACTCAAGGCAGCCAGCTACCAACTGCTCCCTCTCCAGCTCCACACAAAATACCCATCTCATATCCAAATATGTGGCTGAGATCTGTTTCAGATCTATTGCTTCCAGTACAAATTACAACAACTTACATTTGTTGCTCCCACCTCAGAATCAGCAACATCAGATTGGCATCGTCTGTGAAAAATTGACAGACATACTCGATCCTAGACTCGGATCTCACCTGAAGCCGAACCTTCCTATGGCTCCTAAAGCCAGAAGAGCCCTCACAGCTGGACGTCGTTTCGACCCCCATCCTTATCACAGTCACGTGAACACGCAGGGGTCTCAAAGACAACTAGTCAGGGGTCCATCGGGACTTGGTTAGAATGCTTCATGCTCGGTCGCCGATGACCTACGACATATCATCAACCATCGGCAGCCCGCGAAGGACATTCGACACCAGCTCAGTTGATCGAGGAGCAGGCAGCCCCTTCTAACCCAGCTCCGACCCACAGCACTCACCATCCCTGGGCTAAGAGCATAAGCACAGCCACTCCCCAAGGGATCGACCACCTCCTCGTAGTCAAGGCAAACAAGCCCCAGTCACGAGAACTAAGTTCCAAAATTTTAGGAACGAGGTCCTCCGAGCTCTTCGTGGGTCCCCAGAACCGAGCAGCAAAATGATAGCTCGACAGGAAGAGGTCCAGGGCCCCGAGTCTCATGACTCGATCCAGTCACCGAGACAGAACGAGGCCGTCCTTCATCGCCTCTAAGAAATGGAGAATCGCCTTGCCCTCATCAGCGAGGGCGGGCTACAATCCAATTAGGGGCATCAGCCAAACCGACCACCATTCTCTGCTCAAACCCTCGATGCTGAGATTTCAAGGAATTTCATACCGCATCCATTCGAGACATACAATGGGGAGAGTGATCCTGTTGATCATCTCGAAGGGTTCAAAATTCTCATAATGATTCACAGCGCATCGGATCATCTTCTATGCCGCGCGTTCCCAGCCACCCTACATGGCCCCGCACAGAAATGGTTCTCAAAGTTCGCTCCCGGCTTGGTTTTCTTATTCGACCAGCTCGAGGCGAACTTCCTAGCTCACTTCATGATCAGTCGGAAGGTCGAGAAGATGAGCGCGTTCCTTCCGGATCACAAGTAGAAGAAAGGAGAGTCCCTTCGGGAATTCGTGTGAAGGTTCACTACCGAGGCTAGGGCGGTCTCTTCTCTCGACGCTAGCATCGCATTCGTGGTCTTCCGACGCAATGTTCACCACAGCTAGTTGAAGACCTCATTGGCCAAGAAACTGACCCTTGATTTTCTTGACCTTCTTAACAGGGTCGAGAAGTATATTCGAGCCGAGGATGCTCTGCACCCCAAAGGCCTGAAAGAAACCCCAGCCAAGGGAAAAAGGAAACCTAAAGATTCCGAGCCTATGAAGAAGGCTCTGAAAGATGTGTTCTGTCAGAAACAACCGCCTCCGGTCCCCCGCTTTGAAAGATACACACCGCTGACTCAGAACGTGTCGGCTATCCTCATGGAGATAGAGGATAAGGGGATCGTCCGCCTTCCTCCCCGACCTAACATCAACAAGAAGAGGGATCAGAGGTTCTTTTGTCACTTCCATCGGGACAACGGGTACGAGACCGATAATTGCCGTGCCCTCAAAGATGAAATTGAAGCCCTCATCCAGAGGGGATACCTAAGGGAGTTCACTCGAAACCCAAGGGACCGGAGGGATCTGCGGTCTTCACCTCCTCCACGAATGGTCAGCAGGCGACCTGAGCCCGAGCCTGAGCTTGAGCTTGAAGAGGCCAGGGGTTGGCTATCCTTCACTGTGTCCATGGAAGACCTATGGGGGGAGAATCGAACACCTCTCATAAAGCCTTCGTATGGGAGGTAAACTCAGTCCACAACTACCCACCTCCCGGGGATCAGAGACTGTCGGTCTCATTCTTTAGCGAAGATCTTGAAGGCGTCCGACTTTCTCATTGCGACGCCCTAGTGGTCAGCCTCGACATGGTGAACCACGAAGTTCATCGTATTCTCGTTCACAATGGAAGTTCGGTCAATATCCTATTTTTGGCCGCATTTGAAAGCCTCAAGCTCCCTCGCGAGAGGTTAAAGCCCGCCGGGTACACGCTTCATGGGTTCTCCAACGTTCCAATCCAAATTAAGGGAATCGTCACACTTGATGTGACCGCCGGCACAGCTCCAATCCTTCGGATCGAAGCAATGGATTTCATGGTGGTCAATGTCAAGGCCACCTATAATGTCATCCTCGGCAGACCTGGCCTCTGCACTCTTCAGGCGGTGCCTTTTGCCTATCACTTGAAGCCGAAATTCCCTACCGACTACGAGGTCGGTGTGGTTTGAGGTAACCAAGAATCGGTATGTTCATGCTACATGGCCGCAGTGGGGGTAGAGTTTTTTCCTTGATGCGGTAGAACTCCCATCTGATAGGAGTCAGTTCGGCTCAGAGCCCGTAGATGAACTGGAGTTCTTCTTCTCTGAGGAAGACAAATCCAAATGGTTCCGAGTGAGCCGATCTCTAACTCCAGACTTGAAGCAGTCCATCATTGGATGTGTTTGGCGGAATGCCAACCTTTTCGCCTGGGCGCCGTCCGATATGCCTGAGATTTTCGAAGACGTCGTTAAGCACAGGCTAAGTGTCCACCCGACTCAAGGCCAGTCCAGCAGAAGTGACGTAAGTTCGCTCCTGACAGGCAACAATCGGTGAAGGAAGAAGTAGACAAGCTCCTCTTGGCATGGTTCATACAAGAGATCAGCTATCCAGAGTGGCTGGAAAATGTCGTAATGGTGAAAAAAATGAGCAGGAAGTGGAGGATCTGCATAGATTTCACAGACTTCAACAAGGTCTGCCCAAAAGATCCCTTTACCCTCCCGAACATTGACACCCTGATCGAAGCAACCTTGGGTCACAAGCTGTTGAGCTTCAAGGATGCCTTTTCAGGCTACAACCAGATCAGAATGTTCTCCTCGGACATCGCCAAGACAGCTTTTGTGACTGCCAAAGGCCTCTATTGTTACCTGGTCATGATGCCCTTCGGACTGAAGAACGCCGGTGCCACATATCAAAGGCTCGTCAATCGGGTCATCAAAGAGCAGATAGGTCGAAACATAGAGGTATAGGTAGACGACATGTTCATCAAGAGTCGCAGAGGGCAGGATCATGTCAGTGATCTTGAGGAAGCTTTCGAGGTCCTGCAATCCCACAACATGAGACAACCCCTCCAAAGTCCTCTGAAAAGTTCTTCGAATTCGTGGTAAGACAACGCAACATTGAGGCAAACCCCGAAAAGATTCAAACCATACTGGACATGGCCCCGCCGAGAAACGTTAAAGAAGTCCAACGGCTTACGGGTCGACTGGCAGCCATCCGCCGTTTTCTCTCTAAGTCCGGAGAGAAGTCGCTCCCATTCTTCCTGACCCTCCGGGGGGTGAAAAGCTTTTGAGTGGGGGGGTTCTCAGCAACAAGCCTTCGACCAACTAAAATCTTACCTGGCCAACCCCCCTCCTCAGCAAGCCACAGTTGGGCGAGTCCCTCTTCCTCTACCTGGCTGCTTCGGAACATGCGTTCAGCGCCGTGTTAGTCAAGGAGGAAGACGGGGTTCAGAGGCCCCTTTATTATGTTAGCAAGGTCCTGCACGATGCTGAAACTCGATACACTAGGATGGAGAAGGTCGCCTAAGGCGATGCATTAGTGATGGCCGCACGGAAACTTCGACCTTACTTTCAGGCCCACTCTGTCCAAGTACTTACAGATCAGCCCTTTAAAGTAGTACTCAATAAGCCCAAGAACTCTGATCGCTTAATCAAGTGGTCAATCGAGCTGAGTCAGCACGACATTAGCTACCAACCTCGGACGACCATTAAAGGGCAGACCTTCGCATAATTCATCACAAAGTGCACCATCCCCGAGTCCCTTGAAATCCAAGAGGACGACCCAGTATGGGACGTCTATATGGATGGATCATCCTGTGAGGTCGGAAGCGTAGCTGGCATCATTTTTAGGGGCCCCGACCACTTTCTTCTTCAATATTCTCTTCATCTCAATTTTTAGGCCTCCAATAATGAGGTGAAATATGAAGCAATGATCGCCGAGCTCACACTGACCTACAAGGCAGGGGCAAGACGAATACAGGCCTTCATTGAGTCCCAGCTCGTGGTCAATCAGATCACTGGGCCCGCGATGCTCAAATGATCCAATACTTGGCACGCGTGAAACAACTCTTGTCAGTCTTCGAGCGTACGATGGTCGAACGGATCCCGAGAGAACAAAACAGTCAAGTCGACTCCTTGTCCAAACTCGCCTCGTCATCATTCGAAGGCTTAGATCACACTGTCCTAGTCGAGGTCCTTCTCAAGCCCAGCATTGAGAACCCCGAAGTATTTTGCCTCAATCCTGGCGTATAAACTGGGACATGGATGGATCCTATCTGAAAGTTCTTGGTCGAAGGCGAGCTCTCGCAGGACCCGGCTGAAGCCATGAAGATAAGGATTTGATGGTTTGCATGGATCGACGATGTGCTCTTCAAGCGCTCATACACTAAGGTGAATGGGAGACCATATCTTAGATGCCTAAGTCCCGAGGAAGCCCAGTACGCCCTGGGAAGCTACACAATGGAATTGGGGGGTGTCATATGGGCAGTAGATCGCTCGCGAGGAAAGTTCTCAACCACAGCTCTTATTGGTCAACCATATTGCAGGACGCACAAAATCTTGTAAGGTGCGGACCCTGCCAGAGATTCTCTTCGATCAAGCGCAGACCACAAGCCGTACTCAAGTCGCTGACCAGTCGCCCCCTTTTGCCATATGGGGGATGTACCTAGTCGGCGCCTTTCCGAAAGCCACGGGCCAAAGGCGCTGATTCATAGTGGTCATCGACTATTTCACCAAATGGGTTGAGACAGAACCCTTGGCCACGATCACAGAGCATCAGGCCCAACAATTCTTCTGGAAACAAATTGTCTGTCAGTTCGGGATCCTATGCATGCTCATCACTGATAAGGAAACTCAATTCGCCGGCAAAAATTTTCGAAAGTTCTGCGAGGTCCTTGGGGTCCAGCAGCGCTTATCTTCGATATCCCACCCCTAGTTGAATTGTCAAACGGAAAACATCAATCGCCAAATTCTTGAAGGTTTAAAAAACGGTTGGACAAATCTTCCAAGGGGCTGTGGGTCGACGAATTGTCGAGCGTCCTTTGGTCGTATCGAACTTCTAAGAGGATCCCAACGGGTGAGTCCCTATTCAATCTAACCTACAGGACGGAGGCCATCATCCCGCTGGAAATCGGACTCCTGTCACCTATGATCATGGGCTTCAGTGAAGAATCAAACTCGAACGACCTCAGGGCCAACCTGGACCTAGTTGATGAGATTCGGGAGAAATCCATCATCATGAGAAATATCTATCAATAGCGGATTGAAAAGTTCAACAAAAAGGTCCATCCGACCAACATCAAGGAGGGCAACCTTGTACTCAAGAAGCCTGCTATTTCTGACCCAAGCAAGAAGGGCAAACTTGCTCCGAACTGGGAAGGTCCATACAAGGTCTTCCAATTCGTACGCCCTGGCACGTATCGACTCGAAGATCTGGGGGGCACAATAGTCAAGAGACCCTGGAACGCATCTAATCAAGTTCCATTAAGGACCCTAGGAAAATCTGTGGTTGTAACAGGCATTATGCTTCATCCTTTTGTAACCAAGCTTGAAATAAAAGCAATGAAATTTTTTTTCCCAAATAGATCAAAATGTCCCATCTCAACTCTTAACGAGAGATTTCTCAATCTCTCACATCTTCCCCTCTCGGTGTTAACTCCCAACCCAAACGAAGGATTTTTCAATCCCTCAAGTCTTCGCCGCTCATCGCTCCCCACTTACCTCGAGTTGGCTACTATCTTTCACACTAAACTCAGCCTTCGGTGCTCGACTCTTAATGAGGGATTTTTCAATCTCTCAAGTCTTTGCCGCTCGGCGCTCAACACTTACCTCGAGCTGGCTACTAGCTTTTACACTAAGCTAGGCCCTCAGTGCTCGACTCTTAGCGAGGGATTTTTCGATCTCTCAAGTCTTCGCCGCCTCAAGTCTTCGCCGCTCGGTGCTTGATACTCACCTTGAGCTGGCTACTGGCTTTCGTGCTAAGCTAGGCCCTCGGTGCCCGACTCTTAACGAGGGATTACTCAATCTCTCAAGTCGTCACCGTTCGGCGCTCGACACTTACCTCGAGCTGGCTACTAGCTTTCCCACTAAGCTAGGTCCTCGGTGCTCGATTCTTAACGAGGGATTACTCAATCCCTCAAATCTTCGACGCTCGGCGCTCGACACTCACCTCAAGCTGGCTACTAGCTTTCGCACTAAGCTAGGCCCTCGAGGCCTGACTCTTAACAAGAGATTACTCAGTCTCTCAAGTCTTCGCCTCTTGGCGTCAACTCTCAACCCAAACGAGGGATTTTTCAATCCCTCAAGTCTTCGCCGCTCGACGCTCGACACTCACCTCGAGCTGGCTACTAGCTTTCGCACTAAGCTAGGTTCTCGGGGCCCGACTCTTAACGAGGGATTACTGAATCTCTCAAGTCTTCGTCCCTTGGCGTCGACTCAACCCAAACGAGGGATTTTTCAATCCCTGAAGTCTTCGGCGCTCGACACTCACCTCGAGCTGGCTACTAGCTTTCACACTAAGCTAGGCTCAAACATGAGACTTCTCGATCTCTTAAGCTCTTGCAGCTTAGATCCAGGGTCAACCAACGAAACAAACAGAGGATCCTTTTATTGCAACTTAAAATAGTACAAGGCAGGACTGAATGAAGAGTAATACAACTGAATTATACTAAGCAGGAAAAACGCAACTAGTACAAGCCCGGCCTACACTCCCGCGAGGGGGGCCTTAGAACCGACGCGCACCAGCTCAAGCCCAACCGAGCGCGTTTGCTCGCCGACCAACACATCAGGGCTTGTAGGGGATGCCAGGGTGGACACTCCGGCAACCGAACTCTGAGCATCACTTGGCCTCGGTGGCTGCTCCAATCTCAAGGTTGGAGACGGACCCCCAGAGGGCCAACCGCTCTCGAAGGAACGGGTTCGGGATCCACCGATTCCGAGCATCACCCTCAATTTCTGGATCTCCAATTCCTTTGCCACTATCATCTCACGAAGACACGACTCTGAAGAAAGGCGTTGAATGGAAGCGAGAGACCTCAACCATCCGGACTCAGCGTCAACCAGACCTCGATCTGAAATCGCCTTCTTCAGATGGGTTGATTCCAAAGTCAGTTCTTCCGACTTATTCATGAAGTAAGTTAGTGTCGCTTCTCGATCCCTAGCTTCTTTGCGTTTCCGCACCGAACTAGCCTCCAGGGACTTCACCCAATCCCTAAGACGATCAAGCTCGGTGCAGCGACAGTCGGCCATCTAGCGCACATGAAAACAAAATCATTCCAAGGCTCATGGACCTGACCAAAATCACAAGAAACTTCTTAACAAAAAAAAGAGGGGGGGTTGGCCAGGTTTCTTTCATTCATTCAAAAAGTGCGGTGGCCAGTTCGCATTCGGCAAACACAGAAACAAATTTACAACATAGAACTAAAAAAATCTATTGTTGAGAGTGAGGCACCTCATCGTTCCCCCCAACGTCGGCTTCGGGGTCGACAACCGGTTGCTCCTCCTTGGCAGGCGGGTGACCCTCATCCTCTTCCTCGTCGCCTCCGAGGGTCAGCAGAGTCTCGTCGAACTTCATCGAATAATGGAAGTTCTCGAGGTCGCACTAAGGGTACCGGCGGAGCACATGCTCGATCGCCCGATTGTAGGCTTTATTTTGAGATTCGATCACCTTGTCCATCGCGGCGACCCTCAGCTCCTTGAGCTTCTTTTCGATCTCCGCCTCCATCTCCTTCTTATGAGTCTGACGCTCGTTCAAGGTGGTCAGCTCCGCTGGAGAGTGCATTCCCGAGCCTCGGTGGCGTCGAGCCGCAACTTCAGATCACGTTCATAACGCTGAGTGTTCTTTACTTCACGGTGGAGCTCTTGGGCGTGTAGCCTCCGCAGCTGGGCTCCAGCCACCGTCGCCTACAAGCGAGGGACCAACACTCAGAAATTTGCAGAAGAAATGAAATGAAAAAGTACAAATTCACTAGTAATTACCCCCATCTTGGTCTGAGCCTATCTCATATAACAGGACTAGGTCGTCTCGGTCGAAAAGCCCTCGCAATCATGGGGCGTAGCCAGGTGTTTCACCGCCTCGACTGCTATGGGCCCTTCGGACAATGAATCTGCTACTTTCACTGACCAGTTCGGGACCCACGGTAGGAGCCCTGCCTCACCTACGGTGGCTGGGCTCCAGCCACCGTCGCCTACAAGTGAGGGACCAATACTCAGGAATTTGCAGAAGAAATGAAATGAAAAAGTACAAATTCACTAGTAATTACCCCTATCTCGGTTTGAGCCCATCTCATATAACAGGACTAGGTCGTCTCGGTCGAAAAGCCCTCGCGATCATGGGCCGTAGCCAGGTGCTTCACCGCCTCGATCGCTATGGGCCCTTCGGATGATGAATCTGCTACTTTCACTGACCAGTTCGGGACCCACGGTAGGAGCCCTGCCTCACCTACCATCTCTTTGGCCGAGGGCTTCAGGGGCGGGATGCCCTTCGACAGCAACTCAGCAACGGAACTCGGTATTGTCTTCGTCATCGTCCTCGGAGTTCCTGGTACCGGGAAAACCTTCGACCTTTTGGACTTCGGATTCGAAGTCCTCTTCGAGCCTCCTTGGGAAGGCCTTTTCTGATGCTTCGGAGGCTGGGCAGCTTTCTCCAACTGGGCTTACCTACGCCCAATCTCGGCGTCGTCCATTGCTGCGAAAGAATCAAAGTTGTGAGAACGTAGGAAAAACCGTACGAGGAAAATGAAACAAAAAACATACAGGGATTAGCGGTGGCTTAGTCTGATCCGGGCTAGGTGCCTCTTGTACGGTCAGCCACTAAATGCTCTTGCCACTAGTGACCCGTATTACTTTTTCCCACACCTCTTCCATAAGCTCCTTGTTCCTCGGAGGCGTTAAGGTTCGGCCTGTAGAATGACCAAGCAGTCGGAAAATCCCAAGGGTTTGGACTCTGGATGATAAAATACCTATTCTTCCACCCCTTGTTGGAATCCGGGTGGCCATGAACGACTCGATTATGTGGCCGAGGGGAAATGTAGTATATACGCTCGTGTACCGATGATGAGCTCACACTAAGGGCAGCTCGGGAGTACTTCAGCTTCAAAGACACCTTTCTCTTTTCGCTGAGCAGGATGCAACACACCAACTGCTTTCAGGAGTTGGGCCAAACTGCATGGGACAAAGACCGGCCCAGTTCAAGATCTCCTTCACAAACGGGTGCATGGGCAATCTCAACCCTGGGTCGAAGGTATCAACCAGAAACATGCAAAACCATTCAGATGGTGCGTCAGGAGGTTTGATCCTAGGGTTCAGTACCATCAATTCGTGTTCCAAGGGGATTGAGTATTTCTCCCGTATTAGGGGAAGATTGGTGCTCGCCACGGAACTTTGCTCCTCATTTATCTTCAGCTTCGGTTGGCTCGAAAATGAGGGCTGCACTCCATATCGAACTTGGTCCTCAAGTTCATCCGGGTACATCCTAATCGAGCCAAGTTGCTGAAGGTAGAGAACGTCCAGCCTGTGTTTCGGGAAGAACTCGGGCGGGTCCACATGACTATCTGGGAGAGTCCACTTGAGCTTAGTCCTTCGAGCGACCTTCGGAGCGAACGGCTCGGTTTGAGGCCCCCGACAAATCTTCATCCACTCCCTCAACACCTTCATCTTCTTCCCCATCTCCTTCACCCTCGTCATGCACTTCCCCTCTACCAACCGCTTCAGCCTCTTCCTCAGAATCACTTGACTCCACTACAAAGGGTTTTCGAACTCGGAGCAGCACAGGGTTGTGTACTTGCGTATTCTCTTCGAAGCCCCCCGCTGGAGGAGTCACTAGTATAATCAGCTCCGCCCCGGTCAGACGTAGAGGCCAAAGAATCAGACTGAGCCGTCGACATAATATTAATTACTGACCTGTTTTGTTGTACCGGAGAATACGTCATAGAAGCTACCGCCGATGACTGAGCAGTATCTAGAGAGAGAAACTCTGGAGTTAGAGAGAGAGCAAGGTGAAAATGAGATCAGGGGAGGCATATATAGGTAAGGGAAAAAATGCCTCGAAACCCGCAAACAATCTCAACCTTCTGATCTTGATCCAATGGTTGATGAGATTTTGATGCCTCGTTTTCGACAAAACATGACGTCATATACCCACACGGAGCACATGTGCCTACGACGGTTGAATTTTCGACGCCTCGACTTCCACAAATCGTGAAGTCAAGTGACCATGTGTTCACGTGTTGAACACGTGCCAACTATTGCCGAAATTCTTAAAAGAAATCTCTCAAGTTCATCACGCTTGACGCTCGACATTAACTTCGAGCTGGTTACTGGCTTTCTCTCAAAGCCATCAAACGCTCGGAGCTTGGCATGAACTTCGAGCTGGTTACTGGCGCATAACCATCTAACGCTCGACGCTCGGAAACTTGGCAATAACTTCGAGCTGGTTACTGACTTTCTCACCAAGGCCTTCGACGCTCGATGCTCAGAGCTCGGCATTAACTTCGAGCTAGCCACTTGCTCTCACAAAGCCTTTCACGCTCGACGTTAAATGCTCGACGTTATCTTCGAGCTGGATATTTGCACTCACACAAAACGCTCGACGCTCGAACTTGGCATTAACTTCGAGCTGACCATTGGCTTTCTCACAAAGCCTTCCACGCTCGATGCTCGGCATTAACTTCGAGCTGACAACTGGTTCTCACAGAGTTTTCCACGCTCGACGCTCGACGTTAACTTCGAGCCTGCTACTAGATTTCTCATCAAACGCTCGACGCTCGGAGCTTAGCATTAACTTCGAGTTGGCTACTGACTTTCTCACAAAGCCTTCCACGCTCGACGTTCGGAGCTCGGCATTAACTTCGAGCTGGCTACTGGCTTTCTCACAAAGCCTTCCACTCTCGACGCTCAATGCTCGACATTAACTTCGAGTCTGCTACTAGCTCTCTCATCAAATGCTCGACGCTCGGAGCTTGATATTAACTTCGAGCTGGCTACTAGCTTTCTCACAAAGTCTTCTACGCTCGACACCCGGAGCTCGACATTAATTTCGAGCTGGTTACTGGCTTTCTCACAAAGCCTTCCATGCTCAACGCGCTGTTAACTTTGAGCTGGCTACTAACTCTCACAAAACGCTCGACGCTCAGCGCTCGACATTAACTTCGAGCTCGCTGCTGGCTCAAGCACAAATCGCTCAACGTTCGACGCTCGACATGTACATCGAGCTTGCTACTAGCTCTCTCACAAATCGCTCGACGCTCGGCAAACAACTTCGAGCTGGCTACTGGCTTACTCACATACTATGGCTGGCTCTCGAACACCCTATCTCCGAGCATCGCAGCTTGGAGGGTCGGAGCTCAACACCACGCCGTTCGGCTTCGACCCCGTCTCACTCCCTTGGGGGACCTTCAGCTCTTTCCTAGAATATGCTATCAGATAACCTTCTCATGGAATCAGGCTACTCCTCAACGACTGACACATACAACCATTCAGAAGTGGGGAGCCTATGATGTGGGTAAAAACCCAGTTCAATCTGAGCCATCTGATTCCTTCAAGATCCGTGAATTCCAGATAATCAGATCTGATCATTGTTGTGGGCTTTCTAGTAGTCCAGCCCACCAGACAGGCCCAAGAGAAGGGTCAACCCGCCCCATCAGGGTTAGGGTTGACCACTCTCTGCCTATAAATACCAGACCCCCTCCACATTCAAGAGGTAATCAACTTTTCTCCATCTTAACCCTAGCTTTCACCCTTTTTCTGGTGACTGAGTAGATCGTCGGAGGGTCTGTCGCCGAGATCTCTCCCAGTGTTTCTAGGCGCTTTGCAGGTACGCAGGGCGGCCAACTACCAACAGCTTCCCCTCTCCAGCTTCACACAAAATATCCATCGCAGATCCAGATCTCTGGCTGAAATCTGTTTCAGACCTGTTGCTTCCACTACAAATTACAATAACTCACATCTGTTGCTCCCACTTCAGAATCAGCAACATCAATTATGTACTTAAGCTGCTGGATTAAGTTGAGCAGTTTAGCATCCTGTGGCTTCTTACTTGAGAATTCCACATGAAAAAATAGGAAGTAGTGCTGCTGAGGCTTGAGTCTTTCTGGTTCCATCATAAATTCTCTCTAATATATTTGTTGATATCCATCTTTCTATAAAATTGATTTATTCTTTCAATCTATGTTTATTAGTCTGCCCTTAATGTTGTTCTGTCAAATACATTTCTTTGCTTCTCTAAATTGACCACGTGGTGATCTCAATTTCAGATGTCCAAACCATCTAACTGTTTCCTCATCTTTTTCAGTATGCCTCTATTTTCTAATAGATGCATGCATCTCTTATTCTATCATTTAGTGTCTCATCTATTTCAATGACCTTTATTATCTTTTGGCAGTTTTCTCTATTTGTCAACATTGATCCACATAGCATGATTTGTCTATCATTGTCTTGTTAAAGCTTACCAATGACCAGGGAAATTTTATGCAATGGGAGAGCCAAAAATTTTCTCAAAGGTGGGTGAAAGTAATGATTAATTCTTTTTTCCAAAAAATTATTTGCTCATATATAAAGACCAACGTATGAGAATCCCAAATGCATTAAGTGCAACACAAATAGTTCCAAAGTCATTATATGACAATAAAAGATCACTAAAGTATAAAGCACTAATGTTTACATTGAGGCGAACAGAATACTCGAATTTATAGGTGAAGTTTTCATTATCTAAAATGATTGTAATCACTTTAAGGGTCATTTCATGGACTATCAGAGCCATTCATCATGATCTTCATGCAATAAGGTGTAAAATGTAAAAAAGATCAAGTGGTTTGGGGTACTCATCTATTAAGTGGTTCCAAGATGAACTGTTTTCAGCAATATAACAAATTGAAATATTGATGAATTGGTAAAATACATCCATATCGCTTGTTTTTTTTTTTTTTTGACACATACATCATGCTATACGAGATCCCTTTTCTCTTAATTAAATTATTAGGTCCAGTAACTAGTAGACCAATTAGAAAAAATAGGATAGGAAAAAAAATATTAAATTTATTAGTCAAAAAGAAAATATTAAGAGATTAAAGATCGACATAGTTATTTGTCTTCCATCAAAACATGAATGATGAGTTGATTAATGCCAGTTAAATAATAAAATACTGATCATTCAATTGTAATAGCAAACTAATAAAAAATACTGTTATCAGTGACTTTCAAGTTTCAACGAGAAAGCAAAAACCCTTCTTACCTTTGGTTTTTCCTACTCTAGTTTATTACTATATAGAGTCAGGTGAGAAAATGCTTTACAAATCTATATATCTTATGTTTTTCCTAGTTCTGCCCTTTTTTCCCAAAAGATTAATGAGTGAGGCAATTGCCTCCTACCTCTAGCCTGACCCCGCCCCTAATTTTATGGTTGAATAAAACTACCAAAGCATTACACCATCATTTTCATTAATTATCTCTCTTAGATAGTTTGTCTATCTTTAAGACTGCCATTTATTCGTTCATAGCTTTGGTATAGTTGCTATTCATTATTCATACATTATTTCTAGTTATGTTAAGTTATACACAAAATTAGAAACAAAATGAGAAAATAATATTTATAAGCTTGCTAAATAAAGGGATAGAAAAACAAAAGATCTGGATACAATTAGGTATATTAAGAGCGAGGATTCAAGAATCTTAGTAAAAGATGAGGAAATTAAGGAAAGATGGCAAAATTACTTTGAGAAGTTATTAAATGAAAAGGTTGTGGACAACTTAAATATAGAGGACTCGAGGGAGAATCGAAAGCATGTTTTTCCGTAGAATTAGGATCTCGGAGGTTCGAAATACTCTAGGAAGGATGAAAATAGGAAAAGTTTTAAGACCGGATGATATACCCATTGAAGTTTGAAAGTGTCTTGGAGATGTATGAGTGGGTTGGCTAACAAAATTATTTAATAAAATTTTGAGAACTAAGATGCTCGAGGAATGGAGATAAGTATTTTAGTACCTATATATAAAAATAAAGGAGATATACAAAGTTGCTCAAACTACCGAGGAATTAAATTAATGAGCCATACGATGAAAATTTGGGAGAGTGATCGAACATAGACTGAGACTAGAAACTACAGTGTCTGAGAATCAGTTTGGGTTTATGCCTGGGAGGTCAACAATGGAAGCAATTTATTTACTTAGGAGACTTGTAAAAAAATATAGGGAGAATAAGAAAGATCTACATATGATTTTTATAGATCTAGAAAAAGCATATGATAAAGTCCCTTGAGACATTGTATGATGGGTGTTAAATAATAAAAAAGTAACAATTCGGTATATTATGGTAATTTAGGATATGTGTGAAGGGGCAACGTCGCAACGACCACAATTAGAACAACCACAGGAAAGACCATCGATTTTTCTATTACAATAGGTTTATACCAAGGTTCGGCTTTAAGTCCCAATTTCTTTACTTTGGTTATGGATGAATTGACGCGAGGAATACAAGATGAGGTGCCTTGGTGTATGCTTTTTGCCGATGACATCATCTTAGTGGACGAGACTAAAGCAGGAGTCGATGCTAAATTAGAATTGTGGAGAGAAACTTTGGAAGCTAGAGACTTTAGGATAAGCAGAACTAAAACAGAGTATATGGAGTGTAATTTTAGTGATATTCGGAACATAACTGAGGAAGTAGTGGAGCTTGATGGCCAAGAGATACATAAGAGAGACCGTTTCTGATATTTAGGCTCAATTATACAGGGAGATGGGGAGATTTGTGAAGGTGTTATACATAGGATCCAAGCAGGGTGGCTTAAGTGGAGAAATGTCAATGGTATTTTGTGTGACAAACGTATACCTTTATAGGATGACTGTTAGACCAGCAATAATGTATGGAGCAGTGTTGGGTAACAAAGAAACAACATGTCCAAAAAATGAGTGTAGCGGAGGTGAGGATGCTAAAATGGATGTGTGGTAAAACAAGGATAAAATTAGAAACGAGCATATACGAGACATGCTGAAGGTAGCTCCAACCCAAGATAAGTTAAGAGAGAATAGTCTCAGGTGGTTTGGGCATGTCACACGTAGACCTAGCATTGCCTCCGTTAGAAAGAGCGATTTGATAAGTATTGAGGGTAAAGTTAGGGGTAGAGGAAGACAAACTAACTTGGGTGGAAACGGTGAAAAAAAATATGATAGCTTGTGACCTTACAGAAGATATTGAGCTAAACCGAGCAGAATGAAAAACCAAGATTCATGTAGCTGACTCCAACTAATTGGGATAAAGGCTTTGTTTTTGTTGTTGTTGTTGTAGTATTTCTAATCATGTTAAGTTCAATCTAGATTCTAGATCTTCTCACTACTATTATGTAGAAACTATCTCATGTAGATCTCATCGGCTACTCAATATTATGTTGAATAACATTCATCATGGGATGTCTTCTAGATAAGTACGGTAAGTTTATGTATAGCTAATGCGAAAAAGAAACTACACTAAATATTGATCCTTCATTGAGAATTCTGCTTTGAAATTTAGAACTCCTTGGCTGTTGGCCCGCATTTAATTAATTGAGAATTCCACAAACTTGGAAATATGACTCCTTTAATTAAAAAGAAAATAATATGTGAATTCCACCAACTTTGATATTTCTATCTCCTATGGGTTTATAATTATCATGAAATTGGACATACTTATTCCAATAGAAGTACAAAATTTGGCATATTTAGCCAACATCGTGTTGGCTAACTTTTTTTTTTTTTGAGGAAAATCGTGTTGGCTAACTTTGATAAGGCATTACATGTGACTGCAGACAAGAAAGGGTCTGTGGATTTTATTTCATTCTTGAGAAGGTCGATTTTGTGTTATTTTTTCATATAAATATGAATTTCCTATGACCCATTTATTAATTGGGTTAGCCAAGTCAGACACAGTTATGACATGGATTATTGGTAGCATTATCCCAGTAACTTATCAATAGTTATGCATGGAAAAAAAGGATGGGGGAGAAACATCTAGGGCAAGTTCCATCCTAGTTCCTATAATTGCTGTGTCTGTTGGAAACACGAAGAGAATGCAGTGAAATAGAATGTGAATTGGGTTGATCTATTTCATAATGAAGCCTCTGAAGCATAAATCGTCCTCACCAGATTTTTGCTGAGCGAGAAGAGAATTCCGTGATATACGTATCAAGTTAATTATACTGTGGGAAATCTAAAACACTATCTTGAGTACCTCCTAGGTTGGAGAGTGGTAGTTCTCCTCTCTTTTTTACTTAAAATTTAATCTTGTTATTTACCTTGCTGTAGGGCTATATACCTTAAAGGCAATTCTACAAAAGGATTTGATAAAGTTTAAGTTTTTTGTCTTCCAGTCAGGCTGGGCAGGCAGATTGTGTCACAAATGGCACATCTGCTCACGAGTTTCAGTTGTTGTTTCTTGTTAATAAATCATAGATGTCTGCAATTAGATCGAAACCTTCCTTACTCAAAATTATTTCTTTATTCAATGTTTATGTGTGCTTTGTGGATCCATTTGCTTGTCACACTTTTGAATTTACTTTCCTTTTGAAAGAGTGCCAATGGTTCTTCTACTCGCTTTTCCATTTTTTCGTTTTACTGCCCAACTTTCATTCTTCTACTCACTTTTCCATTTCCGTGGTTTACTTCCAGACCATCATTCTGTTTTTACATGAGTATCTTCTTGATCTTTATTTAATTATTTTCATCTGTTTTGTGCCAGTCATTCATTTCCATCTCTAGCTTTCATTAATTACAGCAGGTATTGTAAGGCTCAATTATTTCTGGAAAGCACGTTACTTCTGCTGGTTAGTGTTGTAAATTAAATCTTGGTATTGGGGTCAAAATTCGTAGTGGATGCCTAATGAATCTTTTTTTTCCTGTTTTCCTGGCCTAATCTGGGTCCATATTTAACATCACGACATTTTGTCACTGTTAATACATTATATTTATTAATTTAATCACTGAATACGTACATCTCAACAATGGTTACTTTTTTTTTAACAGGGTGATGAACTTCAGGTGAAAGTGAACAAACTTTCATCAACAAAGACACAGCTTCCTTATGATTACTATTTCTTGGATTTCTGTAAGCCCCATAAAATCTCGAACAGCGCTGAAAATTTAGGGGAAGTCCTTCGTGGAGATCGCATTGAGAACTCTGTCTATGTAGTGAGTATTGTTCATGTGTCAAATTAACTCGTATAATTTATTTCATATGAACAATGTAACTATGATTTGTTCTTTCTTTTTAAAAGGTAATTAAGAAGTTATCACGTCAGGACTTGCCTATTGTGTTACATTGTTAACCATCCTTCCTTTGTCATCTTATATATTATGTATTATCCAGTTTAAAATGAGAACAGAAGAGAACTGCAAAGTCGCTTGTCGCACAAAGCTTACTCCAGAATCTTCAAAAAATTTCCGGGAGAAGATTGATGATGAATATCGTGTCAACATGTGAGGATCTCAATGCATGACTTCCCCATATTTTCCAGCCTATATGTTTCTCCCCTTATGCAAAACATCTGATCATTTCTTAACTCTAGATATTAATTTCTATATGATCCCAGTATTAAAGAAAGTTGTTTATACTTGGTAGGATCTTGGATAATCTTCCTGTTGCAGTCCCTAGACAGAGGAGGGAAGGCAGCCCCTTACCTGGTTATGAGCATGGGTACCGCCTTGGTGGTAAAGTAAGCAATTTCAGTAGCATATTTTGCAGTTTCTGCTTTTCTTAATGACAAAATCACCAAACTTTTGTCAGCTAACTTTTTTTGTCGGTATTTGATCAGAATAAAGATGGCAGATATTTCATTAATAATCACCTAAGCTTCAAGGTCATGTACCATCAGGACCCTGAGACTGAGGATGCGCGCATTGTAGGTTTTGAGGTTACTCCAAGCAGGTGCATGCCCTTTTTTGCTTCTGTTAGTAGTTCCATTCATTACACTTTTGCATTGTTTATATTCGACTGTCAATTTGGTTGTTTTTCAATAGAAAAATAGAAACTTTGAGGTGAATTCAGAAGGCTATACTATTGGATGTTTAGTTTGTACAATTGTGCTAGGAAAACTACATACATACCATGGATTTCTAAAACAGTAAAGAAAAGAAGTTCCAGAGTTGTGATACTCCATGTCCGTAGATTAAGTTAAGAAGGATGTGAGAGCTCTGATATATCAAGTCTTTGTCAGTAAGATTTCTTATGTTCCTGGAATTTGTTAGATTTTTTATGTTTTTGATGCCACTGTTTGGCTTGTAATTCAAGTCTTTATATCTTTTCACTTGGAAAAGTAGGTTCAGCCGAATAGAAAGTCCATGCTGTATATATATTATATATGAGAATAAGGGGGGTAGTGTGTCTCCCTAACCCATTCAGCTCGGGAGACGTCAAAATTCAGATTTCGACCCTCTAAAATGAAAATATACACCGTCGGATATGATCTAGGATATGATATACATCGTCAAAAGTATGTACAAATCTCTAGGAATGCTCAGATCCCATGGTTTTTGGGGGGGATAGCATTTTGATTCTCATGGGAGTCCCTTATTCCTTTCAAAATATGCTTGCCACTTACCAAACAGGGTAATCTAGGGGGCAGGGAGGGGGGGATTCCCTTGCACATTCCCATTTACCAAACGCCCCCTAAGATGTAGGAGTGTCTGAGATGTAATTTTACCGAAACAATTGTCTATTTGACATCGATAGCCAAGTGTGGATTAATGACCCTTTCTCTGCTCAAATTAATCTGTCATCATCATGAGATATTGAAGAGAATCTGGTCCGTAGATACAAAGTGGGAGGTCTAAAGTTGAGAAATGCTTCTTGAGTATCGTCTCATTGCAGAGTATTCATGAAACTGATGGTGTCCTTTATAATGCATCTATAAGTTGTGACATATAGTTTGGTTTATAGTAGTGGACAACTGAAAAGGATGTTGAGAATAGAGTAGTTAAAATAAGAAATTAAGGTGGACGAGACTTAAAGATAAGAATGAGTTCATCTATATGGATTTGCTTTTCAATCCTTCAGTAACTCAATTGTCTCAGGTTGTTTTTATTCAAGAGTTTGAGAGATTGCATCTCATTTTCTTCATTGCTTGTTGAATATCCAATGCAAATCCAGTTATTCTCCTGCATTTCTTAGATTGTGGTTTATTATGCTCTGCTTTTCTCATGTGGATTGCTTAAAATTATGTCTGTGCCGCCACTGCAGTATATATTATTTCATGCATTGGCAACATATCCTTTCTTTTTATCTCAATCTTATTTGTTTATATGAACAGTGTAAAGCACGAGTATAGTGACTGGGATGAGAAAAACCCCAAGTTGACTACTTGCAATGCAAACAGTAAGATTGCTCCAGGTAGCCATGCTCCTCAGGAAGTAACTGATGATGCATACATCGTATTCACATATGATGTTTCCTTTGAGGTATGCATACTTCCTTAAAATGGAACGCAAGTGCAGAACCTTCATTCTTTTATACTTTTCTCTTCACACACATCTCGTTTCTCTTGCAGCCGAGTGAAATCAAGTGGGCTTCTCGTTGGGATACTTACCTTCTCATGAATGACGATCAGATTCACTGGTTTTCCATTATCAATTCATTAATGATCGTTCTCTTCCTATCAGGCATGGTTGCTATGATAATGATGAGAACCCTGTACAAAGATATAGCAAACTACAATCAGCTAGAAACTCAGGATGAAGCCCAAGAAGAAACTGGATGGAAATTAGTTCATGGTGATGTTTTCAGGCCGCCTGTAAATTCAGGTCTTCTCTGTGTTTATGTTGGAACAGGGGTTCAGTTCTTTGGAATGACATTAGTCACTATGATATTTGCATTGTTGGGCTTTCTTTCACCCTCTAACCGTGGCGGTTTAATGACCGCTATGGTCCTTCTGTGGGTTTTCATGGGCCTCTTTGCCGGATACTCCTCTTCTCGTCTGTATAAAATGTTCAAGGGCTCCAACTGGAAGAAAAACACTTTGAAAACCGCATTCATGTTTCCAGGCATCGTCTTTGGCATTTTCTTTGTCCTGAATGCCTTGATTTGGGAAGAGAAGTCCTCTGGTGCAGTTCCCTTTGGGACCATGTTTGCGCTCGTGTTTCTATGGTTTGGCATTTCAGTGCCTCTTGTCTTTGTTGGTAGCTACATAGGGTTCAAGAAACCTGCTATTGAGGACCCGGTGAAAACCAATAAAATCCCAAGGCAAATACCCGAGCAAGCTTGGTACATGCAACCCACTTTCTCTATACTAATTGGGGGTATTCTTCCCTTTGGTGCAATTTTTATCGAGCTCTTCTTCATTTTAACATCAATTTGGTTGAATCAGTTCTACTACATCTTTGGCTTCCTATTCATAGTCTTTGTCATCCTCCTCATTACTTGTGCGGAGATTACGATTGTACTTTGCTATTTCCAGCTGTGTAGTGAAGACTATCATTGGTGGTGGAGAGCATATCTGACAGCAGGTTCTTCTGCTCTATACCTGTTCCTATATGCTGTGTTTTATTTCTTCACCAAGTTGGAGATCACGAAGTTTGTTTCAGGGGTCCTTTACTTTGGTTACATGTTGATTGGATCTTATGCATTCTTTGTGTTGACGGGAACAATTGGGTTTTATGCGTGTTTCTGGTTTGTCCGCAAGATATATTCATCGGTGAAGATAGACTGAAACTATTCATCAGTGAAGATATGATGGAGGTTTAATCTAGTTGGAATGGGACTGTGGGAGGAAGGTTTATCACAGTACAAATAGGATAAAATTACTTGAAAATATGGACGCTTTTTGTAGAGAATGAATCAGAACCGTTATAATAGGATGTGGTTTGTATCCCTATTTCTTCATTTCTTTCTCTTTTCTGTTTTTAGAAAAAACTAAATTTGTACGTTGATATGTAGTTGTCTGTAACTGTTTCATGGGTCACAATTCGCTAGTCTTGCATTTAAAAAACGGACTTACTGTTCTCAAATGAAATGTTCACATTGTTGAAGTTGATAACAATACTCTTCTTTTTTCCTTTCTTGTTATATATTCATTTTCCCAAATATTTGATTCAATTGGTTTGAAACTTCAGGGACTGATATAATGATTGATCCAAATCATACTGAATCGCAACATTCTTGGGAGAATGCTAGCAGTATCTCATAATCTGTCTATGCATCCACGAGAGTATGCAAGTCTATATATGGTTAATTTCTCCAATTAACTCTCGTTGTGATGCTCGGATGCTGAATTATTTGTTAATCTGGATCTTTCACGAGTCATTTGATGCTTGCCTGTGAAGGTTTGCCTATTCTTTTGTTAAAGCTACAGTCATGTTTCGAACTTGACTGCATATTTAGAGGCAATGGTGATGCAGGTGACTAGTATGATCCAAAGTTTATTTTGTTGGGATTGGGGCGTTAACAAACGCCTCTGATCACAGCGGAACTAATTAAGAGTAATGAGGAAGTCGAAGAGATGAGACAAATCAATTGAGTAAGCAAGTAGATCCACCAATCCAAACACAAACACAACGAGAATTTATGTTGGTTAGCTTTTGCTTAATCCGGAGGAAAATATAGGGAGATATGATATTCAACTAGAAGAGATTACAAGGAGTTACTGATTTACTTAATACAAGAAATTAAACTCACCTACTAAGAAATATCTCTCTCGAGTCTCTCTTTGCAATAGAGAAAAGAATTTATGAAGTACTCTACTCTCATATTGGAGGAGTTTACAATAAATATAGAAGAATAGAGAGAAACCTAGGTCTAATCTTTGATTCTCAGTCGTTCGATATAACCTGGAAAAGAAGTAACTGAATAGGAGTCGTATGATCTAACTTGGAGTTGAAAATTGGGTTGAAACGACCTAACAAATCGAGGCCCCAAACGAACACAGCGTCGCGGTCGGTCGACCGTCCACCTCTCTGCCAAACCCAGTGCAACTGCGGTCGGGTCTGCGGTCGGGGGTGCGGTCAACCGCAACTTGGGACAGTCGACTGCAACTATGCCCGCACCTTGCCGCTGCTGTTTTCTTCTACTTACTTCGATGTTTCGACTTTCGTGCTTCATCTTACCTTCTTATAATCTGAACCACGAGTATTCAAGACACACCTAACAAACTCCACCTTAGATTGCATACGAGTTCTATCACATGATGTGTTATTCATCTCCAAATTTTAATGAATTCCACTTGCAGGAAAAAACTTAGAATAATAGTTTCTTTTCCTAGTTGAACTGATCTCTACCCAATCTCACCTAATCCAATGTAGCCCCTCAAAGGCACACCTCCGTAGATGTACTCACGAAGTTGCCAAACTCCACACGAACTCCACCTATCCTTAGGCTTTCTCCCCCTCTTGACGATATTCGAACGTCGTGGTCTCGTCTCGATGATTCTAGTTGCGGCAAACTAGCTGAGCTTGTGGGAATAACAGAAAAAGAACTAACAACCCCTGTGCAGGATTTTCGAATTCTCCAAAGCTTGTAAAGATTGTGTTGCCTTGGTCCAACCACTCTCATACCTCTAATCACTTCACGACGACCTTGAAAAACAGACAGAACTCCACCTCGAGCTGTGTACCTATAACCCCGTGCATCTAGAGTTCCCAAGGAAATCAGATTCTGTTTCAATAGAGGAATATGCAAAACATCTCTTAAAGTGAACATGTTTAGACCTGGCATCTTCAACTCAACTGTCTCCTCAACTACTACTTCACAAATCTCCCCAGTTGCCGTTGTCACACAACGCCCTGTAGTAGACTTATAAGTAGAAAATAACTCCCTCTCGGAGCAAATATGAGAAGAACTCCCTGAGTCAAGAATCCAACTAGAATCCAATTCTAAAGAAACTTGAACAAGAAGACACGAATCACCTGAATCAAAGGCACTAAACACATTAGCGGCTGAACTTCTGTTCTTTGCGATCTCCTGATTCTGCAATTTCCAACATCTTTCTTGATATGCCCTGGCCTCTTGCAATAACGGCAACGGATCGAATTCTTTTGCAAAGCACTTTGTCTTCCCCCCAAGGACCATCCACTGCTAGACAACTTGTAGGAATAGACGATGATGATTTATGGGTCTCCTTTCTAAGTTGATCTTCCTTCAATGCTTTGATTACACCATCGACCGAAATACTCTCCTTGGCAGATCTACCATGTAGCATGGTAGTTATCAAAAGCTCGTACGAATTCGGTAGTGAATATATCACGTTGAAAGCTTTATCTTCCTCACACACAATCACGTTAATTACCCTAAGTTTAGATAATATCTTATTGAACTCAGTAATGTGGTCTTGGAGATCGGTACCTTCCTTCATAGATAAATGGAACAACTTTCTCTTCCAATGCATCCGATCTAATAACGACGAACCAGAGTAGTCAGCTATGAGTTTTTTCCCAAAAACTCGCCGCATCAGTTTCTTCAAGAAATCTGCACTTGACCTCGTCCGCCAATCTTATGGCTCTTTCACGAATATCTTCCCAAATATCCTTCTTCACGTCGGATGGCCTTTCTTTCTTCTTAACGGCTAACTGCAAATGTTCTTGAACAAGGACATTATATATGTCAACATTCCAAAGATTAAAATTGATCTTTCCATCGAACTGTTTGATCTTCAAAAGACTGTGACCTGTCATTTAACCAAGGGACTCGGCAAACTGAATATCTGATACCAATTGTTGGGATTGGGGCATCAACAAATGCCTCTGGTCGTAGCAGAACTAATTAGAGCAATGAGGAAGTCGAAGAGATGAGACAAATCAATTGAGCAAGAAAGTAGATCTACCAATCCAAACACAAACACAACGAGAATTTATCCTGGTTAGCTTTTGCTTAATCCGGGGGGAATATAGGGAGATCCGATATTCAACTAGAAGAGATTACAAGGAGTTACTGATTCACTTAATACAAGGAATTAAACTCACCCACCAAGAACTATCTCTCTCGAGCCTTTCTTTGCAATGGAGAAAAGAATCTATGAATACTCTAATCTCATATTGGAGAAGTTTACAATATATATAGAATAATAGAGAGAAACCTAGGTCTAATCTTGATTCTCAGTTGTCTGATATAACCTGAAAAAGAAGTAACTGAATAGGAGTCGTAAGATCTAACTTGGAGTTGAAGATTGGGTTGAAACGACCTAACAAATCGAGGCTCAAAACGAACACAGCACCGCGGTCGGTCAACCGTCCAACAAAACCGGTCGACCGTCCACCTCTCTGCCAAACCCATTGCAACTGCGGTCGGGTGTGCAGTCGGGTGTGCGGTCGATCGTAACTAGAGACAGTCGACCGCAACTATGCCTGCACCTTGCTGCTGCTGTTTTCTTCTACTCACTTTGACGCTTCGATATCCGTGCTTTACCTTACCTTCTTCTAATCTGAACCCCGAGTATTCAAGACAAATTCTTAACATATTTTTCCTTTCTGATGTGATGTTTCTAGGTGGCAGGATGCCCTTGGTATCGGAATTTCCCTTGCTACACTGATCGGAATGGTGTAGTTGCAATTCGGTTATTACAATTGCAAGGTTCTCCAAAGTGCTTGTCGACCATTGATTGCTTGCATGTCATATCCAAACCATTACATTGATTTCTCTGCCTTCTCAGGGAACTATATGAAGCTTAGATCCTCATTAATTTTGTTAGTTTGTTTTGTTTCTGTTTTTAAACACTGTTCCAGGGCCTGAAGCTGAAAAAGGTTGTGTTCGTGCCTAACTTAAATGATTTTCCAGTGTGGCAACTCAAATTTGCCCAAGTTCTTTAGTTCTAACAGGCATTGGTTAGATATGCTTGTGTCGTCTCTTCATACTTCTAATCCCTAATTCTTGCTTTGGCATCCACTAGTCCACAACTAAGTAAGTCGAGGTTCATTTTAGTGTCATCGTGAATCTCAGCCACATCTCCTAATTCTTTGCTCTGGCATCCTCAGTTTTAAAACTTCGCTAAGGAGTACATCTCGGTCATTTTATTTTAAATATACAATTTCCAAATAATATATGAAACTAAACTCAGGCTATGGTACACTTGGTTAACACTGTATCTATTATGTAATAGGTCATGTTCCTGAGCTCTTACAATATTATTCTTGTTATAAATAAAATGTTCAAAATCAACATACATGTGTGATACATTTGTTTTTCTTTGTTACACTTCTTTAGATTTGAGAAAGCATGGACCGTATGTGAAGAGAATAGACACGTGATTGCCGACTCCTGGACCGCAAACACAACTGAGGTATCACCAGTTGGAATCTGGGTAGAGAAGACAAGGCGCCTTCATAGGAGATTAAAAGGGTGGTCGAGACATAAAATGTCCGAGATCAATAGCAGAAGAGAGACGATAGGCCACATAATCTCGGCCCTAGAGACTATGCAAGAAATAAGAGATCTGCTAGAGCTAGAAAAAGATGAATTAGGGAGCTTAAGAATAAAGGCCCAGTAGATAGGGAACATGGAAGAATTATACTGGAGATAGAGATCAAGGGTGCAATGGCTCACGGACGAGGACGCAAACACAAAATATTTTCATAAGGTGGCAAGCGGAAGAAGAAGACAAAATCATATTACTGAATTATTAGTGGACGACTCTTGGACTGAGAACGAAGGGCAGATCAGAGATCACTTAGACAAGGAATTTCACGATTTACTAGGACGCGAATCTGCAGGGAGATGCAAGTGCGCATCGGATATGTGGAGTACGTCCAGATTAGACGAAAGCGAAGGTATCGAAACGAGATTCACAGAAGTAGAAGTTTACGAAGCAATCAAGAATCTTGGTCAGGACAAGGCCCCAGGGCCAGATGACCTACCTATTTTTTTCTATAAGACGTATTGGCATATCATCAAGGCGGATCTATTGAATATCTTCCATGAGTTTTACGACGGGTCCACAAAGCTGGAAAGGTTAAACTACGCCTCAATTATTCTTATCCCCAAGAAAAGCCAGGTTAACACCGTCGAAAACCTTAGACCAATTAGCTTGCTCAATAGGTCGTTCAAAATAATTTCCAAAGTCTTGGCCCAAAAATTAGCTCCGCATATGAACGAGGTGGTTGCCCATTCCCAAAGTGGCTTCATTCGTGGAAGTGACATTATGGACATCATAGCATCAACCCACGAAATGGTTTTCAGGGGTAGCAGTGCGAAAGCGGATGGATTTCTTCTTAAATTAGACTTCCAGAAAGCCTATGATTCTGTGCACTGGGAATGCATAGCTGAAGTGATGTATCTCAAAGGATTTGGGCTGAAATGGAGGATGTGGATCAAAAAGTGCGTACAGGGGGAAAAATCTTCCATCCAAGTAAACGGCTGGCAAGGCCGAGAGATCATTTGTAAAAGAGGACTAAGGCAAGGAGATTCCCTATCGTCTCTTCTTTTTGCACTCGTTGCGGACGGTCTGGCCAAAATGATTAGGAGGGCTCAGCAAAAAGACATTATCAAAGGGGTGGAGATAACAGGTATCGCAGAGCCAATGGCAATCTTACAATACACGGACGATACACTGCTTTTTGGAAAGGCTAAAGTAGAAGAAGTAGCGGCGATAAAGGCAGCTCTTATCTGCTTCCAAGGCTGGTCAGGGTTGAAAGTGAATCTAAACAAAACAAGCATCATTCCGATCAGCGATCGACTATCAACCCTTGTCAGCGACATTTTGGACATTCTTCAATGCGAGAAGGGTGATTTTCCTTTAATTTACCTTGGGACCCCAATTAGACCGGGCAATATTCTTAAGGAGGACTGGTCCTTTCTGTTTGAAAAAATTTCAAAGAAACTGTCAGGATGGAAAAGCCGATTCCTATCTTTGGACGGAAGAATTATCCTGTTAAATTCGGTCCTTAGTGCAATTCCGACGTACATAATGTCTATGTACGAACTGCCAAAGTGGGTTATCCAGAAGATCGACAAGCTTAGAAGAAAATTCTTATGGAAGGGAACAGGTGAGGGGAACAAAGGGGTGCACCTGGTAAAATGGGGCATGGTCTGTAAGAGGAAGGAATTTGGGGGTTTGGGCATTACAAACCTCTATGATATGAATAGAGCACTCCTAAGCAAGTGATGGTGGAAAATGGTTAACAACCATAAAAGGTGGTGGTCTTTGTCTTTCGATCCGTTCCGCAGGAGACGAAAATATAGGTTTGGTGGCAGAAGTGTGTCTGCAAGAGTGTCGGTGCTCTGAAAAGGAATTTCGAAGCAAGGAGAGACTTTCTTTGCTAACACCACAAGTATAGTGGGAAACGGAAAAAGTACCAGATTCTGGAAGGACAAGTGGTGCGGGACCACGCCACTACGCTACAGATTCCCATTTGCAGCAGCTTCAACGCCAAACTTAGAATCGATGGTAGCAGACATACGTAAGAATGGTAAACTCACATTCATAGTCACGGAAGGTCTCACCCAGGAGGGTATCGACGAGATCAAAGATCTGAACAGATTCATCCAAGCGGAAGGGGTACAGGAGAGCAACGCAGAAGACCTCAGATGGTGGGACAAAGAAGATACAAAAGTCTTTTCGATGGCATCAATGTATAAATGGTTAAATGACGGAGGAATCAGAGGTAAAGAAGAATGCATCATCTGGGAGGCAAAAGTGCCGATGAAAGTGAAAGTTTTCTGTTGGCTAGCTTATAACGACGCGATTCTGTCCAAAGCGAACCTAAGGAAGAGAAACATGTTATCCGACGCAGCATGTGAGTTATGCCCCAACGTTATTGAGGATACCAATCACATTCTTTTTCTTTGCCTTAAAGCTAGATTAACCTGGGAGGTAGTTTGTAGGGGTTTCGGGTGTTCAAAATTACAGATTTCAACCGCTGACATCTGGGGGGGACTTAGAGACGATCATATCAGGATAGAAGATAGAAGGGTATGGGATTTAGCTTCCACCGCATCCTTATGGAACCTATGGCTAAACCGAAATGCGTTAATCTTTAGCAATAAATCATACTCTTTTACAATTTCAGTGCATAAGATTTTTCTTCTTATACATGAATGGGCAGGTGCTGTGGAGACCAGGAAGAGGCTGAAGATAACCGAAGGGGAATAACAAGCATTGCACAGATGAGGATGAGCAGTATCACAGTGCATTTTGGTGTTTGTATGTCGATTCCTACTCTCAGTGTTAGTAAGGGTAGAGAGGTTGTACTAGGTAGAGCTGACTGCTGCGTGTGTCTTAGACCATTGTTGTTTACTTTTGAACTCGGGTAGTCCCGAGTACTTTTGATGTACCATGTAGCTTGTTGCTCACGAGTTTTTAATTCAGCTGTACTACTTTGTTTCGTTATTTCTCATTAATGGAACGATGACGAGCATCATCTCTTATCAAAAATAAAATAAAATAAAATAAAATAAAATAAAATTATTAAGCATCATTAAACATTCCATCCGATAAATATGGGTAACAACATGTGAGTTACTATGTGGTCTTCATAATTATGAGAGATGTCATTTTTTTATACAAGAGATCATTATGAGGTGGAACATGCAACACAAAAACATAGTTGTTTAAAACCAAGGTAGGGTGAAATCCGTACCTCAAGATCTAATTTAGCATATATTAGAATAAATACATACAAAAATATAGGCTAGGAGCACTAGAGAAAACTAGGGGAGGGTAAAAAGATAAGGAGGGTGGATGAGATGTCGCTCAAATCTATAGTGAAGAGAGGGTAGAGGACTACTGTCGTACACCTCTACTTGCCCTAAGATTGAGCTCATAGACAAACACCCAATGTCAAAGCTCCCTTACAACAAATTGGCATCTCAAAAGTGCACTAAATCAAGCTAGGCAGAAAACTAAAGATACAGTTATAGAGTTATTACAAGACCAAATAAAAGAGTGGCAACAATAAGTTCAACAAAAAAAGCACAAAAAAAAGATGTTGATTGTTCGCTAATGTTCTAAATATTCTGCAACCCAGTCAGGTGTGGGATGTCTGTAGCTCCTCATCACTGATTTCCACTACCCTCTCAGCAGGTTGAGTAACATAGGTGGTTGGGGTTTGAAGGAGGCTCTGAACATCATGTTCATTCATCACTTCTATCAACTTGGCCTTCTTCCTGCTTGTAGGAACTGCATGCATTCAAGAGGTAAAATAGAAATTTACATTAGAAATGAGCTTCTCAATAACATAAAATGCACAATTGAAAATCCTATTGTTTCTCTCTAGCCAAAGCACCCAACATTTACTAGTAACCAACAAACACCAAACTTTTTCAATTTGAGGCCTATATGGAGCAAAACACCAAGAGGATAAGCAAGAGTGCAGTGAAGTAGGGAGTGCAATGATGTGAAGAAGAGTGCAAAAGTGTATCCAAACATCCCTAGCAAGGGGGCAATCAGATTAGATGTGAAAGGAAGATTCAGATGAGCATGCACATGTCGTGCATGTTTCATCTCCTATTCAACCCCTTTTCCTTAAGTTTACTTTAGAGGCAAGCTTATCCCAGTCTAGCAGCCACAGGAATATTTTGCATTTAAAAGGGGCATATGTCTTCCAAGTAGTTGCAGCATATGGTGATATTATCCCTCTGTTGATATAGAAACAATAAGCATATCTGACAGTGTAAGACCCTGTTGCTTGGTGTTTCCAACTTGGAATATCTCTACCATCAGAAGGATCATAAACAACAATAACTTTCATTAATCTGTTCCTCTCCTCAGCCAACTCCCCCACCATAACTCTTCGCAACCTGGGTCTCCACACCCAATGCTCATCTTTCCAATACCCCTGAGTAGGAAGAGGTGCCTGAATATCCTATGCAGCCTCTGAAAGCTTAGGGAAATTGTCCCCAATGCTTATGTCAACCAACCAGTTTGATCTCCATAACTGAATGAAAGAGCCATCACCAATCTTCCAAAAGATACAGGAGAAGAACTAGTGCTTCAATGGGCAAAGACCTAACCAAAATGCATATGCTAAGGAAGGAAGGTGGTAAGTGCATAACCTTGAATTATAGTTAAGCGATTGGAGGGTCTGTCTCACAAGATTATGGGGCTCAGCTTTCAGTTTTCATCATCATTTCATCAAAAGAGCTTGATTGAATATGTTGACATCAAGAATATCCAATCCACCCTGAGTCTGTTGTTGACAGGCTCTCTGCCATTGCACGCTTGCCTTTTCCCCTACAATCCTCATTTGTCCCATTCCATAAGAACATTTACATGAAGAGAATCATTTGTCTACTTTAGCAATGAGTGGTATCCATTCCCTCTTCTTGGGCTTACCTTTATCCAAGGGCATACCAAGATACTTAACAGGTAGCTTCTACTCCTAGCATTCAAGAATGTGAGAGAAACATAACTTGTTTGGCCTTGGATATGCCAAAGTAAACCAGTGAAGATTTGATGAAGTTGATATATATCAAGTCTAGAAACATCACCGAACAGGTGGAGGAGGAATTTTTAAGTGAATGACTTAGTGTTCCTCCCCTTTGCATAAGAGAAGAATGTCATCCGCAAACTGAAGAACAGAAAGATCAGAAAGGGGGTTTAGGATATTAAGTGATGAGAATATATCATTCTCTCTGCCCATCTTCAACATCCGAGCTAGAACATCAACCATTGGTATAAAGAGCATGGGTGAAAGTGGATCATCCTACTTGAGCCCCCTCCTACTGTGAATGGTATCCGCTCTTCTTCCATTCAACATGGTGAATGGCTTCGCTGAGTGGAGATTCATATGTATCCATGCACACCACTTTTTTCGAAAACCCCTAGCCACAAGCATTTCCTCAATAAAGCTCCAGTTGACAGAGTCAAAAGCTTTTTTGAAATCAGTTTTGAGCATCATAATGTCCCTTCTCTTCTTTGAGCATGGGTTAATTATTACTTCATGAGCCACCTAGAAGCAATCTACTGTGGACTTGCCTTTGAGGAAAGCATGTTGGGAGGATCACACCAGGTCTTGGAGAAGAGGGCTCAGCTTGTTGGTCAAGACTTTTTGTGAAGATTTTGAAGTTGCAATTTAAGAGACTAATAGGCCTGAAATCGTGGACCATGTTTGCTTCATCGCATTTGGGGATAAGAGCAATATATGAGTAGTTCAACTTAGAGATGTCTACAGTGCCAGCGTGAATAACATTAAACATATACATAATGTCATTTTGGATTACATCCCAGAAGGTGTGGTAGAAACTCATAGAGAAGCCATCAGGGCCAAGAGCTTTATCTGCACTCATGGAAAAGACAGCTTGCATGATCTCTTCTAAGGTGAATGACATATCTAACTTGCTCGGGTCATGCTGATTAGGGTACAAGGTAGACCAATCTACCGTAAAATTTGAACAACTTGATGAACCACAAATTGATTTTGTTAGAATTAAGGATGGGAAAAAATACTTTATTATTGATTGATTGAACTAAGTACAATATGTCTCCTATATATATGAGAGAAGGAAAGAATAAATCAATACATTATTCGATATGAGACTAAACTAATATCTCTCATAATATCTAACATAATATCTAACACCCTCTCTCTAACTCAAGCTGGTTCAAACAACATGAGTTTAGAATATTGACGATGTTCATGTGGCAGGAACGAAAAACTGTGATGCAGGAAAGACGCTCAAGTAGATGGCGTAGGGAAGGCGCTCGATGACGCATGTGTTGGGATCTCACCCCAGACTTGAGAATAGTAGTAATAGTGGAAGGAAGTAGTGGCGGCGTACTATTGAGATCTCCATATCCTGAACAATGATGGGATCTCACCCCTGACTTGTGACGTAATAGTAGTAGTAGTAGTGGCGCACTGTTGGGATCTCACCCCTGAACTGTGGCAGGATCTCCATATCCCGAACTGTGATGGGATCTCACCATTGACTTGAGAATTGTCCTTGAACTGAGGAACTGGATGCAGAAGATGGTGAACGTTGACAGAATATGATGGAGACGAGAACTCTGATGATGTTGATATCTCCTCCTCTCAAACTCATGATGGCAGTATAAGGTTGTTGACGATCTGGATGTAGAAGTTGAAGAACCTGCAAGAAAGACCTTTTTTGGGGTGGGGGGGTTGGACTTTTTTGGGGGGGTAAATAAAATAGAAAGCGGGTTTGGGTTTGGGCATACGGTTCGGGTAGGGTAGATCTAAGGGTAGGGTTTTAGGTGAGAAATGGGCGGCTAGGGTTCACAGGGGGAGGCGGCTCGACAAGCAGCAAGGGGAGACGACGAGATTCTTATAGGAGGAGAAGCAGCGGGTGGAGTCGTCGGGTTTCGGGTTTGGATATGGGGTTTGGTATGTTGAGGTTTCGCGAAGATGGGAGAAAGATGTGGCGACTAAGGTTTCGGCGAGGAGGGAGCGGAGGGAGTTGACAGATTTGAGGGGGGATTAGGGATTGTTGCCGACAATTGTTGGAGTGGATGGTGGCACCGGAGTTCTTGCTGTTGATGAGAGAATATGTTGTTGTTGATGGGATTTGTTAGCAGAGGTGATGAGGGTTGTTGGTGATGTCGAAGATGTTGGTGCTGAAGTTTGCTGGAGTTGGATTTAGGGCGTTGACGGGAAGCAGCGTGTTGTTGAAGAAGATGGTGCTGACGGTGTTGACGACGAGGAGGAAAGTAGATTTGCTGTTGGTGAAGATAGTGAGAGGAGTTGGGGTTGCTGGATTTGGAGTTTTCGGAGTTGTTGAAGGAGACCGAAGTTTGTTGGTGTAGCAGTTTCTTCTTGTTGTGGATTAGGGTTTCGGGATTTTGACAGTTGATTTGATTAGAGTTTCGGGAGAGGTACGTGATGCTGGCTAGGGTTTGTGTTTGAGAAGGGTTTTGATTTTGGAAATTTGGGATTAGGGTTTTGGGAAAGATCGAGAGAGGGAGAGGGATGTCGACGACGGGAGGTAGAGTGATTCCGATGAGTCCCGGGGATCAGCAAGATATGACTAAAGGGAAGACCCAGTCTACCGCCGTCTCCATGAGATGGAGAGGTGCCTTGGCAGATTGGACAGAGAAGAGGAGCAACAAGCCAATAAGTTTCGGCCAAGCCGACCCCCTTTCTCTAGGGCCATCATGGAAGCTCCGGTCCCCGAAGCCTTTAGGCCGCCTCGCTTTAAATCCTACAATGGGGAGTCAGACCAGACCGATCATATCGAGAGTTTTAAAACTCTCATGATGGTTCATCAAGCCTCGGATGCGATCCTCTGCAAGACCTTCCCAACTACATTTAGGAGACGAGCGCGAGAGTGGTACTCTCATCTAACCCCCCCTGCCTCCATCTTCTCATTCGAACAGTTTGAGGAGCTCTTCCTCACCCACTTCGTGGGTAGTCGCAGAGCCGAGAAAACAAGTGCATTTTTGCTAGCACTTAGCCAAAGAAAGAGTGAGCGCCTAAGAGATTACGTCCGGCGCTTTATTACTGAAGCCCGGTCTATTGCTTCCTTCAACCAATCAGTAGCTTCTGCAGCATTCAGGCACAACGTCACTAACGTCGACCTCAAGGCGTCACTTGCTAAGAAGCCTCCTCGGGACTTCTCGGAACTCCTGCTTAGGAGCGAGAAGTACATCCGAGCAGAAGAAGCTCTCAACCCCCCTAGTCAAGAGGAGTCATCTTCCGGGAACAAACGAAAGAATACAAGCGAAGAAGGGTCCCAAAAATTACAGAAGGATGACAATGGCCAGCACCGCCCAGCTCCTCATTTTGTGAAGTTCACCCCCCTCAATGCTAGTATATCAGCAGTTCTTATGGAGGTGGACAAGGAAGGGCTACTCCGCAGTCCTTCTAAAATGAATACCCCCTGACAAGAAAAGAAACAAGGATAAGTGGTGCCGCTTTCATAGGGACCACGGCCACGACACAGATGATTGTCGAGCTCTCAAAGAGAAGATCGAAGAACTCATACAGCGGGGACACCTGACCAAGTTCGTCCGAAAAGACAGTACCAATCCTCCACCCCGAGGAGCCAACAATCGAACCGAGTGGCCTAACGAGTTCCAGGACTCCGAACCTGGGGCCATCCTCCACCTTATCCATGGAGATCCAATGGGGGGAGAACCAAACTCCTCCCAAGAGGCCTTCACCCTATTATAGAAGTAGGTTTTCAGTTTCAATAAGACCGATGCTTGTAATATGGCCAAAAGCATGTAATAATGGTTCGCCCCATTGAAGCGTCCACTTAGTTTATCTCAATAAAACTTAGCTTTTTTCTATTGAAAATTATTGCATTTGCCTCATTCCTATCTCTCTGAGTCACATCTACGACTCCTTAAATGTTGAGTTCGGAGTCCAGCTTTTCCTATAGGACTGCTCCTACAACCTACTAAGCTCAAAAAATGAGTTTGGAGTCCAACACTTGGTTCGATGCCGCTTGTAAACAAACAAGTGCAGAGCAGCTCACCATACGGAATTGCTCCTACAACTCGTTAACCCTCTTAAACAAAAAGTTCGGAGTCCAACATTTGGTTCGATGCCGCTTTAGCTACTTGTGAACGAGCGAGTACAAAGTAGCACACCATTCGAAATTGCTCCTACAACTGTTGAAACTCTCTTAAACGACAAGTTCGGAGTTCACTTGGTTCGATCCCGCTTTAGCTACTTGCGAACGAGCGAGTACAAAGTAGCACACCATTCGAAATTGCTCCTACAACTGTTGAAGCTACCTTAATGACAAGTTCGAAGTTCACAATCATAGTTCGAAATTGCCCTCACAGCTTGCAAGTATGCGGTTTCGAGGCTCAAAATGAACATTCATACTACTCCCACTACTGGTTAAATTTTGCAACAAGCAAGTTCAGAGCTAAAACTCTCCCCTAGAGTTGCTCCTTAAACGTGTCTCCCAAATGGCTCTCTCCTAGAGCTTGAAGATGTTCTTTTCCCAACACACCTCCCGAGTGGCCATCTTTCAAACGAGTTCGGAGCTATAACTCCTAGAGTTGCTCCTCAAACTAGTCTCCCAAATGGCTCTCTCCTAGAGCTTAAAGATGTTCTTCTCCTAACTCGCCTCCCGAGTGGCCTTCTTTTAAACGAGTTCGGAGCTAAAATTCTCCCCTAGAGTTACTCCTCAAACTTGTCTCCCAAACGGCTCTCTCTTAGAGCTTGAAGATGTTCTTCTCCCAACTCGCCTCCCAAGTGGCCTTCTTTCAAACGAGTTCGGAGCTATAACTCTTCCCTAGAGTTGCTCCTCAAACTTGTCTCCCAAACGGCTCTCTCCTAGAGCTTGAAAATGTTCTTCTCCCAGCTCACCTTCCGAATGGCCTTCTTTCAAACGAGTTCGAAGCTAAAACTCTCTCCTAGAGTTGCTCCTCAAACTTGTCTCCCAAACGGCTTTCTCTTAGAGCTTGGCGATGCTCTTCGCTTCACTCGCCTCCCGAGCGGCCTTCTTTTATACGAGATCGGAGCTAAAACTCTCTCCTAGAGTTGCTCCTCAAACTCGCCTCCTAAACGGCTCTCTTCTAAGATCCTGGTGGTACTTTTTGCTCTGCTCGCCTCTCGAGCGGCCTCTATCTAAGAGAGTTCGGAGCCTAACTCATCTAGAGATGCTCCTACAACTCGCCTCCAAGAACGGACCTCTCCTAGAGTCGTACAAAGCTCTTCTCAACTTCATGAAGGCGAAGATGTTGTAGGACTATTTTGACCATGAAGAAGGGTGATTCTTCAACTAACTTCTTATGAGAAATTGTAGATCTTCGAGTCAGCTTCGAAACGAGGGGTCATACATCCCAATCCGACCTCCGTAGCACCGGGAACGTCGGTTATAATATAGCTGTGCCGAAGCCTCCCTACCCCTCGGCAGCTCTCACCGAGCGTTCTTGCCACTGACGTCCAAATGCGAGAAAATTCATTGACTGGTCAACGGTCAACGGTCAACGATGCCATGTGTCGCTCTCCTGGACTTCGACAACAAGTGCCGAGCATTCTTGCCACCAACCCTGGAATGAGAGAAAAAACCCCCCTCGCGATTCGCGCTCAAATCATGATCAACGGTTATGATTAAATCAAAAAATAAGAGAGTCAACGGTCGACCATTAACCGCCACGTGTCAAGCCGCCGAAGCCTCTCCTGGGTTCGAAAACTCGATCCGAGCGTTCTTGCCACCAAACTCAAAAATGGAGAAAAACACTCTGCCTCAAGATTCGTGCTCAAATCTGAATCGACGGCTCAGATTCGCACAACAAAAAAAGAGAAATAATAATAATAATAATAATAATAATAATAATAATAATAATAATTGATGGGTTAACGGGTCGGGTTTGAACCCGTTAGAAACCCACACCCTCAACTCACTATCTTTTCTTCCTCATGCAAAAGACTCTCCCGCCAAAAACTCCGGACTCCATCTTCGAGCCACCTTCAACCTCAGACCTCGCCACCTTCCAAACCCAACGTCTATGCCGACCTTCTCCATCGCCTAGCTCGCCATCGCTGAGCTCCAATGGCGAGCTCACCTCCGCTGCGAGCTCCAACAAGGAGCTCTGTCACCCACAGAGCTTCCCTCCGTCATCTCCGCCGCCAAGCACTACTCCGAGCTCCGAACTCCTCCAAACTCCAGCTCCTCTGAAGCTGTCGAACTCCAAACCTATCACCGCCATTGTCGAGCTCCACGTCGTCGAACCCCTCCGTCGTCGAGCACCACTCCTCGAGCTTCGTTGAACCCAACATCTCCACTGTCGAGCTCCGACCTCCATTACAGCCAACCGCGAGCTCTCCTCTTCCTCGCTGAGCTCGAGTTCCTCTCCGCCACAAACACCTCCGTCGAGCTCTTCTCAACTCCGAGCTCCCCTCTCGACCATCAGCACCATCGTCGCCAAGGTCGAGCCCTAGTGCCGAGCTCCATCACTCTCACTGTGCTCCACCACCTTCGCCGAAGCTCTCTTGCCATAGCTCGGAGCTTCGTCGAACCGCCAACTCGACGAACCCCTCCGACGTTGACCTCGCCTCCACCTTCGCCAAGCTCTAGTAGCGACGGGAGCGTGAGGGTCGGCAGCATCGCCGAGCATTCTTGGCACCGGAGCGCAAATGAGAAGAAAGACATCCCACTTTGAGATTCATGCACAATCGCGATCAAACGACCGTGATTAATTCAGGTAATAATTTATTTATTTAGTTAATTATTTAATTGAGTTAATATTTTTTAAAAATCCGAATAATTAATTAAAAATCAGAAAAAATTAATTAAAAAATTCTAAAAATAATTTTAAAATTCTGAAAATAATAATTATTAAATTAGAATAATTAATTAAAATTTTCGATAATTAATTATTTAAATTCGAAAATTGAATAAAAAATTCGAAAAAATGATTAAAAATTGAAAAAATTTCAAAGAAATCTGAAAAAAACACAAAAAAACCAGAAAATTGTGAGAATAATTTTGGGTACTTTACAAACTCGGATTGATACTGTTACACCCCGAGCAAGATCCAAACTCTCCTGAGAACTCCGATAAATTCTATAAGCCATTAAAAATGGGCGAACTACTCCTCAAAGACTGTAAAACTCAGTCTCCAGGAGTGGGGGGCTTGTGATATGGCTAAAAATAGAACCAAATCGGAACTGTTCAAATCGAGCACGAATCTTACAGCTCCCAGGGGTAAAACGGTAATTTTACCTACAAACAGGTCTGAAATGGGAACTTGGTCTTTCTTCAAAGCCCAATAATCCATGAACGGATCTGTTCTATTGGGTATGGGTAGCAACCCATTACAAACCAATTCAGATATTTAAAGAGTAATTCAAATTCATGGTTATCTCTATAAAATGATTTAAACTCTACATCTTATCCAAAGATACCAGGACATATGGATAAATCATTATTTCTAAACTGTCTCTAAAGGCGACTATAAATACCCCTCTCCCCCCACCACAACAAGGTAATCAATTTTTTTTTCACATAAAGCTCTTTCATAATCTGTTAGAACCCGAATATATAAATAATAGAAAATCCCAACAGAGATTGCGAAGAAAATGAAATACAGGAAAGAAAACAGTAAGTCAAAGAATTTGCACAGAGTCGAGACTGATAATCTCTGTCCTTAAAGCAGAATTCGTCCCGTAGTGTGACGGTTACCGGCGAATTGCTTCCTAGGATACAACTGTACCTTCTCTGAAGAACGTAGCACCCTTGCTTCAGAGATTCAGCGAACCGTTACCTGTGATGTACTCTCAGTTGACACTGACCCAGAGGAGAAGAAGAAGAACAGATCAAAAAATTCTCTATCTGTATAAAAGACTTTGTCTGGATTTATATAGGAAGATTTTGGAGACTGGAGACAGTTCAGATGCCATTACTCTATAATAGCAGAGTAATGGAGACTCTTCAGATTCATAACTGGTGAGCCATTACTCTGCTGTTACAGAGTAATGGGTACCAGTTACTGAATCTGAAAAGCCTTTTCAGTTCAGTAGGGGAAGAGTTTTTGTCTGGGCAAAAAAAAATTTAAGCCAGACCAAACCAAACATAACCGAACCGAGCCGAAGCCGAAGCCGGGGCCGGGGCCGGAGCCGGGCCGGAGCCGGGCGGGCGCACGCACGCGCGCGTGTGTGTTTGTCATTTTGGCTAAGTCCTTTCTCCACTACACGTTAGTGGTAACCCCCGGGCCATGCCCTTTAGTCCAGTTTTCTAGTATATATACTAGAAAAAATCTTTTTCAATTTCCGATATGGGACTATCCATTTTCTCCAAGTTTCCAAGTTAGTACCTTTCAAGTACCCAACTTTGGACCAACATTTCTCATTCATACGGAATTCATTTTTGGCAAGTGAGTATAGTACGGAATAGTACTCGTCGAGAGGATTGCAATCCACTCATTTTTCGGAGCCGCCGGTGGCCGGAGCCTTCCGGAATCTGGCCCGAAAAACTGCAAAAATTAATTCCAACAATCCCCCACATGAATGGAAATTACCAGACCATGAAATTCAGACACGACAGAAAAAACAAAAAACATGACAGAAAGACTCTGAGAGTACAATTGGAAAATCACTGCATCAGGAATGGTAGTAATTTTTCAACTTTGAACCACCCTTAGTAATTAGCTATAGGATTCACTTGACCAGGTAGTGCTCATGATGTCTTGAACTACCCTGGCTTTGATGTGAACCTAGATAATAACTATCACACAGTTTCATCTCCTCACAGAACTAAGTTCTCTTGTTGTGTTCATTTTGGCCTTGAACATCCCTGGTTAATCGTGAATGAACTTGGAGAATGTAGCCTCTCTTCATTCTCCTAGAAACGACCTCATTTCACACTCACAAGGTGATTGCCCATAAAGAATATCCTGCTATACCCCACTTTTATTTCAAAGCTCTGGGAATCATTAAAAGCCAAGCTTATCCTAACTATTTGCAGGTAACACTTGTTTTATCATCCTAAGAGTGGGTATGAGATGTTAATCTCTCAGTGCTTCCGTCGATTCAACAAGATTTAGTTGTCCCTTTGAACCTAGATCTTGGGATCTGCAATTCCTAGGTAGGGTTTCCATCAAGTATCCTCTTTCGTTATAGGCTTTAAACCCATTCCTCTTGATGATCTCACAACCTGCTCTCGCGACAGACCTTTAGTAAATGGATCCGCTAGGTTGTCGGCCGATTTTATATATTCTATAGAGATTACTCCATTTGAGAGCAGTTGTCTAATGATTTTGTGTCGCCTTCTGATATGACGAGACTTACCATTATACATACAACTCAGTGCCCGTGCTATAGCCGATTGGCTGTCACAGTGTACACATAAGGCAGACACTGGTTTTTTCCACATAGGAATATTCTCTAAAAAGTTTCGAAGCCATTCTGCTTCCTCTGCCATTTTGTCTAAAGCAATAAACTTAGATTCCATGGTAGATCTGGCCAATAGCGTTTGTTTAGAAGATTTCCATGACACAGCTGCACCACCAAGTGTGAAGACATATCCACTTGTGGATTTTGAGTTCTTGGAGTCCGATATCTAGTTGGCATCACTGTAGCCTTCCAGTACTGCTGGATATCTGGTGTAATGCAGCGCATAACTCTGAGTATGTCGCAAGTAGTTTAATACTCTAGTTATTCCTTTCCAGTAACTTCGTCCTCGATTACTCGTGTATCGGCTCAGTACGTTTACCGAATGTGCAAGGTCCGGTCTTGTACAATTTGTTAGGTACATCAGACTACCAATTACACGTGCATATTCCAGTTGTGATATGCTTTCGCCTGTATTTTTGAACAAGTGAAGACTTGGATCGACGGGACTTTTTGCTGTCCTATTGGAGTAATTCTTGAATCTTTCAAGTACTTTCTCAGCATAATGAGCTTGAGACAAAGTAATCCCCTCAGATGTCCTGGAAACTTTGATTCCTAGTATGACATCTGCAACTCCCAAATCTTTCATGTCAAACTTGCCACTAAGCATGATCTTAGTTTGTTTGATAATGTCATTATTGCTTTCAATAATGAGCATGTCGTCTACATACAGACAGACCAGAATGTATCCATTTGGAGTATCTTTGATGTAGATACATTTATCACATTCATTTATTTTGAAACCATTTGACATCATAACATTGTCAAATTTTGCATGCCACTGTTTTGGAGCTTGTTTCAGGCAGTACAGTGATTTTACAAGCCTGCACACCTTGTTTTCCTGTCCAGGAACTACGTAACTCTCAGGTTGTTTCATGTATATTTCTTCTTCTAAGTCCCCATTTAGAAATGCAGTTTTAACATCCATTTGATGTATTTCCAGGTTACGTAGAGCTGCAATAGCTATCAACATTCTTATGGATGTTATTCTTGTAACTGGGGAATATGTATCGAAGAAATCTAGGCCTTCTTTTTGCCTAGATCCTTGTACCACAAGTCTAGCCTTATGCTTCTCTATTGAACCATCTAGTTTCAATTTTTGTTTGAAAATCCATTTGCATCCTAGAGCTTTACATCCAGAAGGCAAGTCGTCTAACTCCCATGTATGATTTTACATAGTAGAGTCTATTTCACTTTTGATTGCTTCCTTCCACATAGGAGCATCAGGCATAGACATGGCTTCCTTAAAAGTTCTGGGCTCATTCTCTAACAGAAAGGCCGTCTCAAAGTCAGGACCAAATGATTTTGATGTTCTAGCTCGTTTACTTCGTCTAGGCTCATCAGTATCATATTCTAGTTCATCAACTGAAGTGCTTGCATTCCCTTGTTCACGTATATGTTTGGGGTACGTAGTATCCTTGCACGGAAACACGTATTTAAAGAAGGAAGCATTCCTTGATTCCATTATTGTATTCATATGGATATCCGGTATATCCGATTTGTATACCAAGAACCGATATGCACTACTGTTGTGTGCATAGCCTATGAATATGAAATCAATCGTCTTAGGTCCGATGGTACCTGTTTTGGGTTAGGTACTGCCACTTTTGCTAGACACCCCCACACTTTGAGGTATTTATACGAAGGTAAGTTACCTTTCCACAGTTCATATGGTGTCTTGCCAGTTTTCTTATAAGGTATTTTATTAAGAATGTAGTTGGCAGTCAGCAACGCTTCCCCCCACATGTTTTGGGGTAAGCCTGAATTCAATAACAAGGCATTCATCATCTCTTTTAGAGTTCGGTTCTTACGCTCGGCAGTACCATTTGATTCGGGTGAGTAAGGAGCAGTTGTCTGATGAACGATTCCATGTTCTGAGCAGAACATATTAAAAGGTGCATCATATTCTCCTCCTCTATCACTTCTAACGATTTTAATCGTTTTGCCAAGTTGATTCTCAACCTCAAGTTTGTATTCTTTGAATTTATCCAAAACCTCATTTTTACTATGTAACAAATATACATAACAGAATTTTGTGCAATCGTCTATGAAAGTCACAAAGTACTTTTTGCTTTCTCTGGTCTGCACACATTTTAAATCACACAGATCCGTGTGAATTAGACCTAGAGTTTATGTGTTTCTTTCTACAGAACGTGATGGGGTTTTAGTGAGTTTGGCCTCTGTGCAAACTTCACATTTTTCTGAGTTATCTACCTTAAATTTTGGTAGCAAATTCATGTTAATTAATCTATGCATAGAATTTATATTAACATGGCCTAGTCTTTCATGCCAAATAGAGGAAGACTCAACAACATAGGCAATAGGAGTTATTTCATTAACTTTGGGAACAGCAGGAACAATAGTTTTAGGGATGACTGTCATTACATTAAACTTGAGCAGTCCATCCTTTACATATCCTTTACCCAAGTAAACCCCATTCTTAGACAGTACAAAATTATCAGAAACAAGAACAACCTTAAACCCATTCTTGCTTAGCAAAGAACCTGATATCAAGTTCTTTCTAATGTCTGGAACATGCAGCACATTTGTGAGTGTTAGCTCTTTGCCTGAAGTCATTTTCAGCACTATCTTCCTTGTTCCTTCAATTTTGGAGGTGGAAGAGTTTCCCATGAACATCTGTTCATCTTTGTTGCACTTCTGGTATGAGGTGAACATTTCCTTGTCCGAGCAGATATGCTTGGTGGCCCGAGTATCGTACCACCATTCACGAGGATTGCTCCCCACAAGATTTACCTCTGATACTAAAACACAGAGGTTCAGGTCAGAGAGACCAGTGGACAAGTTCTCAGCTATGTGTGCGTGGAATTTTTCATTCCCATTTACATGTCCTGTTCCTGAACGATTACTGTCCTTGCTGCGGCACTTAGAAATTTTGTGCCCCAGCTTACCACACTTGTGGCATTTCCCAGCAAACCTCTTTGCGAGAGGTTTTTTGTTTGAGGCCTGTGGCAGAAACTTCCTCTTCTTGCCTTTCTGTTCGTACTCCACCACATTGGCCTTTTCTATGGACTGATTTCCATAGGACCTGTCACCCTTGCGATTCTCTTCTTCGATCAGCAACCTGACAATTAGGTCTTCAAGAGACATCTCCTTTCGCTTGTGTTTGAGGTAGTTCTTGAAGTCTTTCCACCCAGGTGGAAGTTTTTCAATAAACGCTGCAACCTGGAATGGTTCGCACAGCGTCATATTCTCTGCAGCAATGTCGTGCATTATAACCTGCAGTTCTTGGACTTGACTCACCACAGTTTTGGAGTCAATCATCTTGTAGTCCAGAAATTTTCTGACAACAAATTTTTTGGACCCGACGTCTTCTGTTTTGTACTTCTTTTCCAGGGACCCCCACAGGAGTTTGGACATCTTGAAGACACAGTAGATGTTGTACAGGGGGTCTACCAAGCCATTCAGGATGTAGTTCCTGCAGAGGTAGTTGCCCTGAGTCCACGCATCAACTGCAGCAATGGAGTGTGCATCCATTGGCGCCAGCATCGGGGCAGATTCAGTGAAGAATCTGTCCAGCTTCAATGTGGTCAGGTAGAAGTGTATCTTCCCTTGCCACTTTTTGAATCCAGTTCCATTGAACTTTTTCGGTTTTTCTCCCATGGTTATGTGCATGGGCAAAACGACCGAATGTGCCGCAACCAATTGAGCAATCACATTTTGGGTCACCGGTGTTTCGATACTGAGAAGCCCGTTGGCAATGTCAGTTGGTGTGTTCTCCATGTTCTTGTTTTCTCTGAAATTGTTCGAAACAGAAACTGTTAGTTGTTTTTTCCGAACAGCACCTGTAAATAGACTTCACAAAACTGTTAGAATCTGTGAGGTAAAAATTCTGGTTTAAGATTGTTAGAACCCGAATATATAAATATTAGAAAATCCCAATAGAGATTGCAAAGAAAATGAAATACAGGAAAGAAAACAGTAAGTCAAAGAGTTTGCACAGAGTCGAGACTGATAATCTCTGTCCTTAAAGCAGAATTCGCCCCGTAGTATGACGGTTACCGGCGAATTGCTTCCTAGGATACAACTGTACCTTCTCTGAAGAACGCAGCACCCTTGCTTCAGAGATTCAGCGAACCGTTGCCTGTGATGTACTCTCAGTTGACACTGACCCAGAGGAGAAGAAGAAGAAGAAGAACAGATCAAAAAATTCTCTATCTGTATAAAAGACTCTGTCTGGATTTATAGAGGAAGATTTTGGAGACTGGAGACTGTTCAGATGTCATTACTCTGTAACAACAGAGTAATGGGGACTCTTCAGATTCATAACTGGCGAGCCATTACTCTGCTGTTACAGAGTAATGGGTACCAGTTACTGAATCTGAAAAGCCTTTTCAGTTTAGTAGGGGAAGAGTTTTTGTCTGGGCAAAAAAAAATTTAAGCCAGACCCAACCCAACCAAGCCAAGGCCGGGGCCGGGGCCGGGCCGGGCGCTCGCGCGCGTGTGTGTTTGTCATTTTGGCTAAATCCTCTCTCCACTACACGTTAGTGGTAACCCCCGGGCCACGCCCTTTAGTCCAGTTTTCTAGTATATATACTAGAAAAAATCTTTTCCAATTTTCGATATGGGACTATCCATTTTCTCCAAGTTGCCAAGTTAGTAGCTTTCAAGTATCCAACTTTGGACCAACATTTCTCATTCATACGGAATTCGTTTTTGGCAAGTGAGTATATTACGGAATAGTACTCGTCGAGAGGATCATAATCCACTCATTTTTCGGAGCCGCCGGTGGCCGGAGCCTGCCGGAATCCGGTCCGAAAAACTGCAAAAATTAATTCCAACATAATCTTCCAGATTACTAACAAGAGCGTCGGAGGGTTCGTCGCCGGGATTCATCCCGGTGTATCGAACTTTTTGCAGGTTCACGGCAGCGACGAAAAACCAGTCAAACGCCGGTGAAAGTCAACAGGTTTACTTATTTGTTTTCTTGAAGAATCCACAAATTCATTTATTTATTCCCACACCAAAATCATCAACAACAATTTTTAAACTGGCTTTTCCTTCACCAAATTCATAACTCTCAGTGTCAAAAACTTTTGCCACTTCTATTAGTTTTAATGACTATTCCTGTATGATTTGGTTGTTTTTGCTAAACAAATGATCTTGTATTATATTGATGCTTGTGACATTTCCTTGCACAATCTGGCACTAAATCAAGACATATCTTGATAATGACTATTCCTGTATGATTTGGTTGTTTTTGCTGAACAAATGATCTTGTATTATATTGATGCTTGTGACATTTCCTTGCACAATCTGGCACTAAATCAAGACATCTCAATCAAGATAGAGAATATGTGAGTTGTCCTTTTAGATACTTTTTTGCAGCCATGGAATTCTCCACCATGTTTCTTGTTCTGTTCGCCCCAACAGAGGCAGGTCATCAAGTGCAAAAAGAATCACCTATGTCATTATTCTTATTTGGCATTGATGTTCCAGAATATTCCATTGTAGCTTTTGTTGGCAGTAAGCAACAAGAGAAGAAGACCGTTCTCTTGTAGAAATACTCGATGTAGTATTTTTTGTTTGTTCTTACAATAATTTGGAAGATCCTTCTTCTTAGACTTGCTTAGCTGCTTGCTCACAAAACATTGAAGTAGATGGCTGTAAATGGAAGATGAAAAGACAAACTAAATGAACGCGTGACATAGAGGAAAAATGACCCGGCACATCCTAGACTATCCAATCCCCTCGAAAACTCCCATCCATGATCATCAGATCACACTTAAGCCCATGGGCTTCTACTCCAAAAAAGCCCACGGGTATACGGCTCCAGACCCGACCCAAACGGATCCATACCCGTTTGGACACTCTCCCCACTTCAAAGGTGATCAATCTTTTCCCTCTTAAAACCCTAGCTACTGTTGCTCTACTTCAGTAACTAACTAGACCGTCGGAGGGTCTGCCACCGGGATCAACCCCGGTGTTCCTAGGCCAAGTGCAGGTACACGAGACTCCTGGATCCGAGCTTCCCGATCCGAGCCGAGCCTCCACTACCGAGCCGACCATCCTACCTCTGCCTCAGTACCCGCTCGTACAGTCCTGTACCGCGCCCTTCCACAAAACAAACAAATACAACTCACGTCTGGTGCACCCACACCACCCAAAAACAAACCGCATCAGGTTGGCACCGTCTGTGGGAATCTCTCTCGCTCGGTACGGACATCAGCCCGAACCTCGCCAACAGCGGCATCCCTCGATCCGCGCTCCTATGGGACCCAAGCCCAGGAGAGCGGTTACCTCCGCTCGTCGTCCGAACAGGCCTCCTCTTCAGGACGCCCTCGACGGCGTTCACGAATCGAATAACCCGAGGGTCAGCCTCGGACACCAACAAGGCGCATCTTAGCCAGTCGGGCCCGACCTTCGTCGGGTCATCCACAACCGAAAGGCGAGTCAGACTAGGGGAGGGACCGCTTCCAACTCGGTCCCAAACCACTCTAGACCTCCGCCCGAAGGACGAGCATCGGCACTCAGCCGCATCGGTCGAAGATCGCCGCCCCGGCATGACCCGGCTGACCATGGTGCGGTCACAAGAGCCGAGTTTCGCAGCTTCCGGGACGAAATCATGGAGGCCATCCACGGAGCACCCAAAGCCGAGACGTTCAACCAATCCCACCGGGCGGGCGAGGGAGGGAGTTACACTCGTGACCCGACCCATCTCCCAGAACGCGAAGACGAGGTGCTCCGACGCCTACTGGAGATGGAGAATCGCCTCGACCACCTCGACAACGGTAATTAAACCCCGCTCTAGGCCGCAGGCCGACCCGACCGCCTTTCTCGGCTGCCATCCTAGAAGCGAAGATCCCCCAGAACTTCCGGCCTCCACAGTTCGAGACCTATAACGGCGAGGGTGATCCTACTGATCACATGGAGGGTTTCAAGACCCTCATGATGATTCACAGCGCTTCGGATCCCCTGTTGTGCTGCGCATTCCCTGCTACACTCCGAGGACCGGCTCGCGAGTGGTTCTCTAAACTCTTCTCAGGCTCGATCTTCTCGTTTGACCAGCTAGAGGCCAACTTCTTGGTCCACTTCATAACCAGCAGGAAGACCGAGAAGACCAGTGCATCCTTACTAGATCTCCGACAGAAAGAGGGAGAGTCACTCCGCAACTTCGTCAGGAGGTTCACCACCGAAGCAAGATCTGTCTCCTCCCTCGACGCTGAGGTAGCCACGGTCACCTTCCAGCATAATGTCCGACATAGCCAACTGAAGGTCTTCTTGGCCAAGAAGCCTCCCCAGGACTTCCCCGACCTGCTCAACTGGGTCGAGAAGTACATACGGGCAGAAGAAGCTTTAAACCCGGAAGGCGCCAAAGAAGCCACAGGGAAGGGCAAGCGCAAGGTTGATGTCACGCCCCACTTCCCAAAATAAGGAATACGAGTGCATGACGAAGCCCAGCGAATGATCTTAACATCATTCATAAGCTGTAGGATCGACTCAGCATCAGAACAAGAATATAACAAGAAAGATATATATAACCAAGCATGCATGAATAATTTATTAGCAACAGAAACAACTGAAATATAATAAAACATCCAAATAGTTTCAAGTCTGGATCAAGTTAAAACTCGGGAATATCAGCTCATTACAAGTTCTCAAATTTGCGAGAAATAATAATCCAAGAAAACAAATAATGTAGGAAATAAATATTCTAATCAAGTTCTTTCTCCACTTGAAGGTTAGAACCTTTGCTCACCAATTCCAGCGGGTAGCTCGTCTCCAAAGTCTGCTTAATAAATATAAAAGGGAAGACAGGGAAAAACAAGAGAAAATGCCCTTAGTGCAAGCTAGGACCACAAATAGTGAAAGCAAGTACAAGTATGGGGGACAGGAACTGGAATCAAGAATGTAACTGGGATACAACAAGTAATGGAAAAACCAAGAACTAGCTAGCAAGAGGGACATCTTAGTAAACAGGTTGGATAAAAACTGCTAATGGTAAAACACATGACAAGTGAACCTGTAGGGGTATCTAACATCAAGTGACAAGTCTCAAGTCTAGTATCATATAACAAGTGCCAAGTCTGGTGTCAAAATTTTATTTCAAGTGTCGAGTCTCAAGTAACAAGTTGTTGAGTATCAGGTAACAAGTATCAAGTTCAAGTTTCAGGCTTCATGTTTCATGTATCATATCATCAAGTATCAAGTAACAGGTGTCATATTCAAGTTTCATGTTCAAGTCTTGTAGTTATTACTATCTAGGTAGCACTTCATGCATCCATCTTTTTACTATATGGTTGCTACAGTCAAATCAATTTCATTTAGGCCTAGTAATGGAGTCTATAGGGCGACGTACTCAGGTTTCAGGTATCAAGTATCAGGTATCAGGCATGCACGGTTCATGAATACGAAATTAAATAACAGGTTCACGAAACGAGTTCGTGAATACTAACAGGTTCAAGGACCACACAGTGGGTCCATGAATACAACAGGTTCATGAGCCAAGTAACTGGCTCCATGAATACATCAAGTGTAACAGGTTCATGAACCGAGTACTAGGAAACACGGGCCCCCTTCTGAGTACACTTACCTATATTGTCCACTACTATGGTCTTTCCCTTAAACCCCGACTTTTTACTTTTATTTTTTTATCAAGCAAGCATACATGTGTACGAAACGAGTCAAGAAATCAGGGTCATGTACATGGGATGAGCTTAGGGTAATTATATGGCATAATCGAGGGTCGATGTAAATAAATTATCCAGCTAAAATGTTCAGGCAGAATTTGTATATATGTATTCATACATATGAAATAGTGTTGAAATAATGTAAACTAATTCTAAGAAAATTTGGGGATGCCCTATAGGGTGTCCAGCAACTATATATAAAATTTCATGTCCAACGCTTGCTGTTTACACAGCTAAATTAATTCGCAAAGTAAAGGTGTACAGTAGTTTTTGCGAATCTGTGCCTACCGACACAGCTGCAGTAAATCTGCATTAAATCCTAGACCGTAACTCCAAATTCGAAAGTTTCGGAGTCTAACGACATCTAGACATCCAGGGCTACATCTTCTATTCAGGTCTCGGGTTCAGATTCTAATGGTAAATGGGTCGAAACAACAAAAGAAGATTCAGGACAGCAACATGTGGGAATAACTTACTAGTATAGATTTTATGGAAATTTGTTATTAGGCGTCTAAGTTATTGTGTGTTATAAATACATGCTATTGGTGGTCCAAATAGCAAGTAATAATTATTTTCTAAGTCATATGGTTGTAAGTTCATCAAATGCACAATATACCATGTGCCTACAAATTTAGGTCTCTTTAATCTCATGTATTCATGTGTTCAAGGGGTAAAAGAGTCCAAGTAATTATAATTTAATACAATGAAATTTTTGTGACTCTTAGAATTATAAAATTTTGGAGGATTGATATTGATCAACAACGATAGTCAAGGAGGAGTCACAATTCTAACTATTTGTAGTATTTTTCAAGGGATGCTTGTACTAGAACAAATAAATTGTACAAGGGATACTTGCCTTAATTGACGACGATAGATCCGATAGTAGGAAAAGATGGGATCAAAAAATCTCGGGCGAAGTTCCCCAAAAGCACGTGTGAAGCACGTGCGAAGATCCAATAGAAGAGTAAAATCCACACACACCGGATCGGCAGAACAGCAAACAGCGTCCTGGGATTCGCTGCGCCAAAACACGGAACAGCGAGCTGCGCCAATGGGATCGCTCCTACGCAGCGGATCTGGCCGAACAGCGAAACAGCGAGTGGGATTCGTTGTGGGCACAATACGGAACAATGATCTCAATCGCACGGATCTTGAAGCGATCCGATGGCTGAGACCAAATCCCGCCAATTCGCTGTTCTTCTTCATTCTCTTCTTCGTCGAAACACAGCACAAGAGAGAGAGGCGTAATGCCGGCAGGGGGGAAAAACTTCGACGGTGGCTTTGTGATTGTAGTGACGCGACAGCGTGGCTGCGACGGCCACGGAAAGGCGGCGACGAATGTCGAGGGAGACGCGCGTGGCTCTGTTCGTGGGTTCGAACAGAGGGTGGAGTTGGATTCGATGGTGGACGACGATGGTTGGGTGCTGAAGTGATGGTTGGGGTCGACGAGGAGAGGGAATCGAGTTGGTGAGGGGACGAGGAGACTGGCGATGGTGAAGAGTGGGTTTTCTCGGAGCTTGGGCAATGGCGGAGTTGGGTTTGGAGTTTGGTTGATGGTGGAGACGACGGTGATGGAGGTTGTGGTGGTGTTGACGATTGATGGTGGTGGACGGTGCTATGGTGGTCGAAGGTGAAGGTGATGGAGATCGGAAGTGATGGAATTGGATTGTTTTCGGGTGGAGGCAAGAACGGGGAAGGAGAAGTGAGCGGGGGGGGGGGGGGGGGGGGGTAGTTGTGGGTTTGTTTGGGAAACAGGAGAGGGAGAGAGAACGGGAGAGAGAGAGAGAGAGTGGGTTTGATAGAGTAGTTCTGATTTGTGGGGAAATGGGGAAGTTTTTAATATAATAAAATAAGAGAAGATCATGGGGAGTTGGAGAAACGTGGGATTGAGGGGAGAAGGAGTTTGGGTCTTAGTTAAAGGGAGTGGGTTTGGGTAGATTAAGTCTTGGATCCAATATCCAATAAGGGTATGGGTTGGGCTTATATGTAGTTGGACCAAAATACAATAAATAATTGGAATTAGTGAACCCACAATATGACAAGGCCCAAATACAATAAATTAGGGAGAAAAAGACAACAATAGAAATACAAGGATAATAACCCGTACAATCGGAAACAGGGATTACAGTCGACGAGACCGAGCCTACCCGAAAAGCATCAAAAGAAGGGGTCGGAATGAAGAGGGTGCCTCCGGTCCCCCGCTTCGAGAGATACATGCCCTTGACACAGAACGTGTCTGCCATCCTCCTGGAGATAGAGGACAAGGGCCTTGTCCGATTACCCCCTCGACCGAGCAACAACAAGAAGCGAGACCAACGCTTCTACTACCGCTTCCATCGGGATCACGGGCACCAAACCGACCAGTGTCGGGCCCTGAAAGATGAAATCGATGCCCTCATCCAACGAGGGTACCTTCGTGAGCTCACAAGGGAGAACTAGAGGGAGCAGAAGGATACGAGAAACCAGAGGCCTTCGCCCCCCACTCGCACTCCGAACTGCCATCCCGAGCGAGATCTCAAAACCGGAGGGACCGAAGGGCAGACTATCCTACATTGTGTCCATGGGGGACCCATGGGAGGGGAGTCTAATACTTTCCGCAAAGTGTTCGTCCGAGAGGTGAATGCCATCCGAGACCTCCCGTCTCCTCGGATGCAGCTACTCCATGTCTCTTTTTCGAGAGAGGACCTGGAAGGCGTCCGCCTTCCCTACTACGATGCCATCGTCATTAGTCTTGACATGGCAAATTTTGAGGTTCGCCGGATCCTCGTCGACAACGGGAGTTCGGTGAACATCCTCTTCCTCGATGCCTTCGAGAACCTAAAATTGCCCAGGGACAGGCTCAAGCCGGCCAGATACACCCTGCATGGGTTCTCCGGCGTCCCGGTTGTGATAGAAAGGATCGTGACCCTAGATGTCACCGCGGGTACGGCTCCCCTCAGACGAACCAAATCAATGGATTTCATGGTAGTGAACGTCAAGGCGGCATACAATGCCATTCTCGACCGACCTGGGCTTTGTTCCCTTCAGGTTGTGCCGTCGGCCTACCACTTGAAGTTAAAATTTCCCACAAAGCAGGAGGTCGGTGTCGTCCAAGGTAACCAGGTGGCAGCACGATCCTGCTACATGACAGTGGTCGGAGGGGGTGTCTTTCCCCTCGACATCGTCGAACTTCAGCCAGAGAGAATCCAACGGGATCCCGAACCAGCGAACGAGCTGGAAGAAGTCTCGTTCGAAATCGGGGACGAGTCGAAGTGGTTTCGAGTTAGCCGCTCCCTCGCCGAGGATCTGAAGTCAAATATAGTTGCCTGCATCCGCCGCAACATCGACCTCTTTGCCTGGAAGTCGTCCAATATGCCCGGGATATCCGAAGACCTGATCATGCACAGGCTGAGCGTCATTCCGGGGTCGAAGCCGATCGTCCAAAAGAGGAACAAATTTGCCCCAGAGAGGCAGCAGGTTGTAAAGATTGAGGTAGACAAGTTATTGTCCGCCCGATTCATCCAAGAGGTCAGCTACCCCGAGTGGCTTGCAAACGTTGTCATGGTAAAGAAGGCAAGCTGGAGCTGGAGGATCTGCATAGACTTCACGGATCTGAACAAAGCATGCCCCAAAGATCCATTCCCTCTCCCCAGCATCGACTCCTTGATTGATGCCACCTCGGATCACGAGCTCCTGTCCTTCATGGATGCCTTTTCAGACTACAATCAGATCCGGATGTTCCCGCCGGACATTGCCAAGACCTCCTTCGTCACGGACCAAGGTTTCTTTTGTTACCGCATCATGCCCTTCGGGCTGAAAAATGCAGGAGCCACATACCAGCGGCTCGTAAACCGAATCTTGAAGGACCTGAATGGTCGTAACATGGAGGTCTATGTCGACGACATGCTCATCAAAAGCAGGTAGGGACGGGACCACGTCGCTGACCTCGAAGAAGCCTTCGGCATACTCCGGACACATAACATGAGGCTTAATCCCGCCAAATGTGCCTTCGGCATCTCGTCCGAAAAATTCCTCGGGTTCGTCATCAGCCAGCACGGCATCGAGGCAAACCCGAAGAAGATCCAGGCCATAATAGACATGGCTCCTCCCCGAAACGTTAAGGAAGTCCAGAGGCTCATGGGAAGGTTGGCGGCCATCGACCGTTTCCTCTCCAAATCTGGGGGAAATCCCTACCCTTCTTCAAAGTTCTGAGGGGAAAGGGGGGCTTCGAATGGGGTGCCCCTCAACAGGAGACATTCGAACAATTAAAGCAGTACCTCGCCAACCCACCTCTCCTTAGCAAGCCCGATCCGGGCGAGCCACTCTGGCTGTACTTATCCGCCTCAGAAAGCGCCCTCAGTGCAGTCCTCATCCGAGAAGAGGTCGGTGTTCAGAAGCCACTATATTATGTGAGCAAGGTCATGCTCCCGGCCGAGACGAGGTACGCGAGAATAGAAAAGGTGGCCTATGCTCTGGTCATGGCCGCCCAGAAGCTCCGCCCTTACTTCCAGGCGCACTCCATCCAAGTGCTGACTGACCAACCCCTCAAGGTCGTACTTCACGAGCCAGAGAACTCCGGCCGCTTAGTCAAATGGTCAATCGAGCTGAGCCAGTACGACATCGGCTACCAGCTAAGGACGGCGATCACGGGGCAGGCCCTCGCCAAGTTCATCACTGAATGCACTATTTCCGAACAACCCAACATCGAAGATTCGGATCCGACCTGGGAAGTCTATGTCGACGGATCCTCCTGTGAGTCCGGGAGTGGTGCCGGGATCATCCTACGGGGTCCCGACCACTTCCTCCTTCAGTATTCACTCCGCCTTAACTTCCCGGCCTTCAATAACGAGGCGGAATACGAGGCTATGATTGCCGGACTAACCCTGACACCAGGCCGGTGCAAAGCAGATCTGAGCCCTCAGCGATTCTCAGCTCGTCGTCAACCTCATCACCGGAGATTACGAGGCCCATGATAATCGAATGATCCGATACTTGGCCGTGGTTCGGCGGCTCCTATCATCCTTCAACTGTTCCACGGTCCTCAGAGTCCCAAGAGAGCAGAACGCCCAGGCGGACGCCTTATCAAAACTCGCCTCCTCCTCCTTCGAGGGCCTCGACCAAACATTACTCATCGAAGTCCTCCTGAAGCGGAGCATCGACCTCCCTGAGGCAATGTGTGTAAACAACGAAGCCAGTCTGGATGACTGGACCTCCCCTATCCGACGGTTTCTACTGAAGGTCGAGCTCCCCGAAGACCGGGACGAGGCGAGAAGGATCAAGGTTCGAGCTGAAAGGTTCGTCGTCATCAATGACGTCCTCTTCAAACGCTCATACACCCTAGCAAGCGGGAAGCCCTACCTTCGCTGCCTCACCAATGAGGAAGCTAGCTACGCGCTTAAGGAACTTCATGAGGGGATCGGCGGATGTCACATGGGAAGCAGATCGCTTGCCCGGAAGGCCCTGCACCACGGGTATTATTGGCCAACGATGCTTCAAGACTCCCAGGACCTGGTCAAGAGGTGCGACCCGTGCCAAAGATTCTCCCCTATCAAGAGACTTCCTCAGGCCAACCTCCGCTCGCTGGCCAGTCCGCCCCCATTCACCATGTGGGGGATGGACTTGGTCAGCCCCTTTTCCGTGGCAACCGGACAGAGAAAATTCCTAATAGTCGCCATCGATTATTTCACAAAATGGATTGAGGCCGAGCCACTGTCCACAATCACCGAGTGATAAACCCAACAATTCTTCTGGAAAAAATATCGTTTGCCGGTTCGGGATTCCTCAGGTCCTTGTCACGGACAACGGGACCCAATTCGCGGGCCAGAACTTTTGCAGGTTTTGCGAAGACATCGGCATCCAGCAGCGCTTCTCCGCCATATGCCATCCCCAATCAAACGGCCAAGCGGAGAACGCGAACTGACAGATACTTGACAGCCTGAAGAAGCACCTTGACGGTTCCTCCAAGGGACAATGGATAGAAGAACTGCCCAGCATACTGTAGGCACACCGGACTACAAAGAGGATCCCTACGGGCGAAACCCTGTTCAATTTAACCTACGGGACGGAGGCAGTTATCCCCGTCGAGATTGGCCTCCCTTCTCCGCGCATCATGGCCTTCGACGAAGCCGACAACTCGTCCGGCCTGAGGGCCAACCTGGACCTCGTTGCTGAGGTCAGGAAGAAGTCTGCCATAAGAAGAAGCATCTACCAACAGCGAATCGAGAGGTTTTACAACAAGAAAGTCCGCCTCACTGACATCAAGGCAGGAAACCTCGTGTTCCGCAAACTGTTCGTCTCGGAACCCACGAGAAAGAGGAAGCTGGCCCCCAACTGGGAAGGCCCCTACAAGGTAACCGAGGTTATATGCCCGGGCACATACCAACTCGTGGACATAGAGGGTCGAGCAGTCAAAAGACCCTGGAACGTCGAACATCTGATCAAGTTTCTGGATGGGCAGAAGTAGGGTTTTTTTTTATTATTATTAATGTAAATAACACTTTTGTAACCTACCCTGTGTAAAAGGCCGTTAGCGCCTCTCTTCATGTACTGAAAGGCTCAAGTAAAAAAGCTCTTTTCGTTAAACTCCTTCAGCACCGGTAACAACACCGGGCGCCAACCCTCAACTCCTCGGTAGCTCCAACCCAATGTCTAGCACATGGGTAGCTTTCTCAAGCTATGGCGCCCGAGTAACAATACCGGGCGCCGACCCTCAACTCCTCGGTAGCTCCGACCCAATGTCGAGCACATGGGTAGCTTTCTCAAGCTATGGCGCCCAAGTAACAACACCGGGCGCCGACCCTCAACTCCTCGGTAGCTCCGACCCCATGTCGAGCACATGGGTAGCTTTCTCAAGCTTTGGCGTCCAAGTCCGAAGACTGGACGCCGACCCTCAACCTCTCGGTAGCTCCGACCTAATGTCGAGCACGTGGGTAGCTTTCTCAAGCTATGGCGTCAAAGTAACAACACTTGGCGTCGGACCTCCTATCCTCGGTAGTTTTCCCAAAAACTGGTTGCAAGAGCAAAAAGAGAAACGAAAATCCTTATTCACACTCTTTTATTAATTAACCATCGTCGGAAGAACCAGAATGTTACAAGCCACTTCACTCAGCTAAAAAAGGAAAAATTAAACTCCTCAGTACCCCTTGGGTCTGGCACCGGACAGCCCGACTCCGACCGAACGATCAGGGCCTCCCTCCTCGTCACAATGACCCTTGGGGTCGGCCAATGTCGAGACACCGGCTACGGAGCTTTGGGCATCAGCCGACCGAGTATGCTCCAGTAACATCAGCACCGCGGGAACACCCTCTGCTCGACGACCCCCCGAAGAAGAGCCCGTCCTCGTCCCGGATATCCCTAGCATCATCTTGTAATGGTGTATCTCCATCTTTTTTTCCACTATGACATCGCGAAGGAGCCTCTCCGATGAGGGTCACTGCACCGATGCACTCGACATAGTGTGCCCAAGGCCGGTGTTGCCCAGATCGCTATCGACCATCGCCCTCTTCAGCTTGGTTGCCTCCACACTCAGCGCCTTGGATTTATTTCGGTAGTAATGAAAAGCGGCATCCTGATCGCGAGTCCCCTCCCGGTAGCAGACCAACGTGGACTCAATGACCTTGATCTTGCTCCGAAGCCACGCCACATCGGAGTGACGAGGGTCCACCCCGGAAGGAAGGGTCGGCACCTAACAGGGGGAAACAACCATCATTCCAAAGTCCAAAACACTTCCCCAAAATAAACGGTCGAAGTCAAAATACTTGGCCAAACCAAAAATCCTTTTTTATAAATCAAGATCGTCATACAAAAATGCGGTGGTCAGTCCGTAGTTGGCAAATACAACAAAGAAAATAGAGAAAACAAAAACAAGGAGACGAGCGGCCTAATTCCCCACCTCTGGATCGGTCTGGTCGAGGGGAGGGTCTGCAGCTGAGGCGATAGGTGGTTCTTCTTCCTCGTCCCTTTCAGGAGTCTTCGGGTTCGGCTCGACGACCATATCATAATCGAAGTCAGTCAGGTCGAGGGTCGGATAGAAATGCCTCACATGACCAAGGGCCTTCTCATAGACCTCGTTCTGGGCCTCGATTATCATATCTTGGGCCTTCGTCATGAGCAGCTCCTTCTCCTTGGCAAACCTCTTCTTCAGCTGGCCCACCTTCCGAACGCAGTCGCTTTCCACGGTAGCAAGCTCGGCCTTCATCTCCTGCTCCCTCTTATGAGAGCCCTCGAGCTCGATCTTCATCTCCTTCATCTCCCGCTGGTACTTATTCGCCCGCTCCCGCTCTTGCTCCAGGGCCTTCTCGTGGAGCTTCATCACTTAGGCCCCCTCCAGACAAGCCTGCAGCATGGATGGTGGTTCGAAAAAAGAGTCGCCTCCTATAAAAGTTACCAAAGAAAAAGGGCAGACAAATCTTACCAACACGTTCGCCAATGCCAGTCGCATGCAGGCCACCTCCAAGTTGTCGTTACTCATGCTCTTGCAATCCCGGGGAGTCGCCAGCTTATCGGCGACCTCGATGGCAATGGCCCCTTCGGTCAAACTGTCGCCCTTTCGGATCGACCAGTCCAGGGCCCAAGGCTGCAACATCTCCTCGCCTACAATTTTCGCCGCATCGTCCCGGAGCGGAGGGACCATCCCCTTGGAACATTCGGTCACTGTGGCCGCACCCGGGCTCGGCTAGGCGAGCACCTCCTTGCCCGCCTCGGGGCGCGCCTTCTTCGCCCTCGGTTCGATGGGGGCGTCGGAGATAACCTGCCAGGAACCCCTCGCTCTCTTCCCTTGCTCACCCTGCTCATCCCTCTCCTTTTTCAGGGCGATCCTCCTAGTCTTGATCGATTCGGGGTCCATACCTGCAAGAAGACCCATTAAGAATAATGAGCACAAAAGAATACTAGAATGAACAAAATGGAACAAACTACATACTAGATGTAGCCGGGCTCAGTCCGACGTGAGCCATGTTACCTTCCGTCACCTTCGGCCAGCTGATGCTGTTCCCCTTCCGAAGGCAGTCGACGTACCCCCACTCCTCGGCGGACAGGTCCTTCGGTCTCGGCGCCTTGAAGTTCGGCTTGTAGAAATTCCATTGAGTGGGAATATCCTAAGGCTTTTTGCTCCGGATCACAAAGTACTTCCTCTTCCACTCTTTGATCGAGTATGGGTGGCCATGAACCACTTTCTCTCGGCCCTAAGGAGAGATATAAAAGATGCCCTCGAACTCCCCAGACGAGTTGATCCCCAGCATCGCTCGAACGCATCCAACCTCAGCGGCAGCTTCCTCTCTTCGCACAGTAGCACGAAGCACACCATCTGTTTCCACGAGTTCGGCCCATATTGCATCGGAGCCAGAGACGCCCAATTGAGCACTTCTCGGATGAACGGGTGGATCGGCAATCGCAGCCCGGAACCGAACACATCGGCTGGAAATATACAGTACCACTTAGACAGAGGATCGGTGGGCCGAAGACCTGGGCTCGGCAACATCAACTCGTATTCTGGTCCAATGTGGAAGTCCGATCAGATGACACGCAAATCATCTGCCTCCAGAATCGACGGTGTGGCATCCATCTTTATCTTCTGACGGCTCGGCGAGGACGGCTGTACCCTGTACAAGATTTTGTCTGAAAGATCGGTAGGATACTGCCTGATCGACCTCAGCTGTGATAAGAATCCAGTCGCCAAATCGCGAACAGGGGTCGTCCTGTCTGGACTGCTAGGCATCGTCCATTTCTTTCTTGGCTGCCTCTTTTTCATGGCCTTCTCCAGTGAGGGCATAGCCAAGGGCTCGAGGACCGTCACCGTCGAAGAGGAGCCTGCGCCCTTGCCATGCCTCCGAACCATTGATTTTCCCCTCTTGCCCTTCTTCCGAACCTCAGGCACTTCGGTCTCTCCTTCTTCTGCACTGTCGTCCGACACCAGGTCCAATATCTTCAACTCATCCGAGCTGTTGCTGCCCTCCTCCTCAGAATCACTGCTCTCTACAACGAACGACCTCCTAACACGAAGGGGCTTCACATCATACACTTTGGTATCTGCCTTCCAGGACGTCGAGTCGGCGAGGCCCGTGAGGGGGTCGTCCTCCCCCCTTGAGGTCGAAGCCGAAGAGCCCGACTGAGCCCTAGACATACTAAGGGAAAAAGCGACTGAACTATCCTGATCGGCTTTGGCGAGACGAGCGAGCGCAGCAGACTAGAGAGAGAAGCGCTGAAGACACCGTTTTCTAGAGAGAGAGAGAGTAAAAGTGAAGAATGAAAAAGAAAGGGGGGTGGGGGATATATATAGAGTCAGGAGACTCCTCGATTCTCGCAATAGCTGTTCCTAAATTTTCGCAAAACAGTTCCTAAGAAATCACAATAACTGCTCCTAGAAACTCGCGACAGTGACGCCACCAAGCGGTCTGCAACCATTCAGTTTCCACACAATCATCGCCGAACACAGGCCATTAGGTCGAACGATGGATATCGGCCGCGAGCTGGACTCTGGCCTTTTCAGGCCTTGTGCCCCACTCTGCTCGGCGATGGCAGCCCGCTGCTCGCCAAAAAGTTTACTTTAAAGATTTAAGGTGCTCGCCTTCGGCGAGCGCCTTGAGCTTCGGGGTTCGGTCGGCACCCCTCTCGCCCACGAACAGTTCGGGACTTGTGACCCCCAAAAGCCAAAACCCCGAACTGTTCGAGGGCGGGAAGAGAACCACCGTGCCCGAGCTGTCGATCCCGAACCTGCGTCCGCCGAACCTGATATTTTCTGGTATACCCATCTGAGCCAAACCACGGGCTCAGATTGATATACCAAAAAATATTAGGGAAACAGCAGACTCTCGCCTCCCAGGCCCCAGACCTTGGTCGGTATGCCTACCATCCCTGCCTCCTTCGGACAGACAGCCTTTAGAGTCGTGTACCCAAAGGAAGATCGGGATGGCAGGAGAACCACCCATCCGAGGTCCTCTGCTTTAGTCAACCGAACCTGACATTCTTAGGCATACCAATCTCAACTGAACCTTGGGCCCAGATTGATATACCCAAGAACACCAGACAACGACAGACTCGTCTGCCCAGGCCCCGAACATCGGTCGATACGCATCCCATCTCTGTCTCCTTTGGACAAGCGACCATCGGAGATGCGTACCCAAAGGAAGACCGAGTTGGTAGTGGAACCACCTATCTGGGGCTCTCGGCCTTAAAAAGTTTCAATGTTAGGCGTCCGCCTGCGGTAGACACCTCTGATAGCCGATGAGCTACCAGTACATTCTTCTGCCAGGAAGGCAACAAGGGGGGGTACTTATAGCCCTCCAAAGCCACAATTATGACCTCGGGGAGGCCAAGCATCACGCCACACGAATTATGAAGCGTCATCAATGCCCCTTGGAAGCTGAAATGCCACACAAATTATGAAGCATCATCAATGCCCCTAGGGAACTGAAGCGTTGCGCGCGAATCCCGGAGCCTCATTAATTCCACTGGGAGACTGAAGCTCAGTGCTAACTCTGAGCGCAACGGCTCGCCATCGCCCTTGCCGACCCCTAAACCCTCGACATTCCGAGATCAGGCCGAGCACCAAGGTTGCTTTCTCAGGAAAGTGCAACGTCTCTCCATCGCCCTTACCGACCCCTAAACCCTCGACATCCCGTGGTCAGGCCGAGCACCAGGGTTGCTTTCTCAGGAGAGTGCTACGGTTCACCATCGCCCCTGCCGACCCCTAAACCCTCGACATTCTGAGGTCAGGCCAAACACCAGGGTTGCTTTCTCAGGAAAGCGCAATGACTCGCCATTGCCCTTGCCGACCCCTAAACCCTCGACATTCTGAGGTCAGGCGGAGCACCATGGTTGCTTTCTCAGGAAAGCGCAACTGCTCGCCATCGCCCTTGCCGACCCCAAAACCCTCGACATTTCGAGGTCAGGCTGAGCGCCAGGGTTGCTTTCTCAGGAAAGCACAACGGCTCGCCATCGCCCTTGTCGATCCCTAAATCCTTGACATTCCGAGGTCAGGCCGAGCAGCAGAGTTGCTTTCTCAGGAAAACGCAACGGCTTGCCATCGCCCTTACCGACCCCTAAACCCTCGACATTCCGAGGTTAGGCCGAGCACCAGGGTTGCTTTCTCAGGAAAGCGTAACGGCTCGCCATCGCCCTTGCTGACCCCTAAACCCTCGACATTCTGAGGTCAGTTCGGGCACCAGGATTGCTTTCTCAGGAAAGCGCAACGGCTCGCCATCGCCCTTACCATCCCCTAAACCCTCGACATTCCGAGGTCAGGCCGAGCACCAGGGTTGCTTTCTTAGGAAAGCGCAACGGCTCGCCATCGCCCTTGCCGATCCCTAAACCCTCGACATTCTGAGGTCGGGCCGAGCACCAGGGTTGTTTTCTCAGGAAAGCGCAACGGCTCGCCATTGCCCTTGCCGACCCCTAAACCCTTGACATTCCGAGGTCAGGCCGAGCACCAGGGTTGCTTTCTCAGGAAAGCGTAATGGCTCGCCATCGCCCTTGCCGACCTCTAAACCCTCGATATTCTGAGGTCAGACCGAGTACCAGGGCAGCTTTCTCAGGAAAGCGCTATGGCTCGCCATCGCCCTTGCCAACCCCTAAACCCTCGACATTCCGAGGTCAGGCCGAGCACCAGGGTTGCTTTCTTAGCAAAGCGCTACGTCTCGCCATCGCCCTTGCCAACCCCTAAGCCCTCGGCACTCCGAGGTCAGTTCGGGCACCCGGGATGCTTTCTCAGGAAAGTGCACCGGCTCGTCCCGGCCTCGAGATTCCGGTCTCCGAGCCTCGCCCTGGCACCTCATCAGAAGGCCCACGACCAGCCTCGGCGACGATGCCGAAGGCCTCCAGGAAACTTCCCCCACTCTTCCTCCACGACCAAAACTACTCCTCCACGGCTAGCTCGCACATCCCTATAGGAGTGGGGGGCTTGTGACATAGGAGAAAAATGACCTGGCACATCTTAGGCCATTCAATCCCCTCGAAAAGCTCCCATCCATGATCATCAGATCACACTTAAGCCCATGGGCTTCTACTCCAAAAAAGTCCACGGGTACACGGGTCCAGACCCGGCCCAAATGAATCCATACCCGTTTGGTATGCCTATAAATACCAGACCCTCTCCCCACTTCAAAGGTGATCAATTTTTTCCCTCTTAAAACCCTAGCTACTGTTGCTCTACTTCAGTAACTAACTAGACCGTCGGAGGGCCTCCCACCGGGATCAATCTCAGTGTTCCTAGGCCGAGTGCAGGTACACGAGACTCCTAGATCCGAGCCGAGCCTCCACTACCGAGCCGACCATCCGACCTCCGCCTCAGTACCCGCTCGTACCTCTCTTGTCGAGGGTCAGGCGTACAGTCCTGTACCGTGCCCTTCTACAAAACAAACAAATACAACTCACGCCTGGTGCACCCACACCCCCAAAAACAAACCACATCAACATGCATCTTTGCTTTGCTTCTTTATCTATTCTATGCCCTTTGCTTTGAATACTCTTTTTCAATGTTTATCCTGCTGAAAAACCAGAACAGCTTCATCCAAAATATTGGATTTCACATGCCGTGTTCATTGTTTTGGTCCTTGACGGAATAAACTTGATTCTTGCGCAATCTAGTGCATGTCTCTCAACTATTCACAACTGTAGAAGGTTATATATATATATATATTTATTCATCGCTAGTGCTCAAAAATATTGTTGTTCCTTCTTTAAATCTCTTCCTTATTTCACCAGCTCATGTCTTCCTCTCGTCAACCTCTTGTTGGTAGCTTGCGTCTCTGTCTACCTAAGCTATTGTGAGCGTATATGATCAACAATGGTATAGGAAATGTACCATTGATCTTGGCACTTCACGAAATCTGTTGTCTGAACTATTTTACCATCTCTTGAATCGCTCAGCAGGAGAAAGAAAAACATTTTTGTAAATGTTGGTATTTTGAGGACAAATATACTGCAGTACACACCAATTGCCAAGTAAACTTCCATTTTAAGTTCACAAGTAGTTTACACGTGCGATCCTCATCTAAATAAATATAGTTTTTTTAAAAGTAAAAATTCAGACATAATCTGAATTTGATGTAAAACTTCATTTACAATAGTTATGCTTATGCGTTACACGTGTTGGTAGATGGACAAATTATACTAAGGCCTTCACCCATTATAATAGTAGAGATTGTAACTCAGGAGAATTGTGCATGCTCTTTGTTCTCTATTTGTTAAGCAATATCGAATAATTGATTACAATTACTACGCTTTGAAGGAGAAAGATGGTTCTTAATTATACCATTATGATGAAAACATTAATAGGAGAAAGCAATAATTGCATTAAAGGGAAAGAGAAGTATTCAAAGCTTAAATGGGAAAGAGATATTTGCTTCTTTGTGAAACTTTTGATGACTATCTTATAAGTCCTTGATAAGGTGAGCTCATAAGCTAACTAGTTCTTTTTGAGATGTACAAATTTAAGATAGACTACTACTTATGTTCTTTTGCGATGTTTATTCTCATATTCTTTTTTCATATGAGAATAAACTTTCAAGCATGCTTCTAATTGATATTTCAAGTAATGTTGATCTAGCATTTCTCAAGTTTTGCGTGCATGTGTTTATGCATTCAAGTGGCCTATTGGAAGTCCTTATCTCTAATTATAACTGAAATAATGATATTCATCCAATGGTTAAGTTGATCGCTTACACAAAATTGACTAGTTCATTGTCAATGCACGTGCTTTCTTTTTCTTTTTATGCATCTCATTTATTGTCTAGTAATTGATATATATCATCAATTTTCAATAAATACGAGATGTAAATATGTAAGGCCAAACAAGTAAGGCTTATATCAACATCTCAAGTCCGGATCCACTTCCAAATGGATATCCACTACTGACCCGACCCATTACAAAAGGTCCCTTTTTATCGAGATTTTTGCCGTTATAGGCCACTTTTTTGATAGTATTTGCGTTTTTGGGTCAGTTGCCCAACTATTAGCGCTTTTGGATTAGCCTGTGCCACGTCAGCAGCGGCCACTATTCCCAATAGCGGCCTCTTAATTTCGAGGCCGCTAATGGGAATAGCGACCGATGTTTTAATTTTTTTTGAATTTTTTGTTTGCAGTCGCTATTCCCACTAGCGACCTTAGTATAATGAGATTAGTCGACTCGAATGAATGTATTGAGACACTTAGCGATTCCTAAAAAGTTTTCCCTAAAAATTTAAAACTAAGGTCGCTATGGGGAATAGCAACCTTAGTATACTAAGGTCGCTATTCCCAATAGCGACCTAAGTAGGAAACACAATCTACTTATTCTTTATAAAATTTGTAAAATAGTTTTACAACTAAGGCCTCTATTCGGAATAGCGACCTTAGTTAATAAAAGTCTCTATTCAGAATAGCGACCTTAGTTTTAAAAAAAAATTAATTGTCATTTTTCAGAGAGTAAAAGCTCTCTAGATTTTGCTAAGTGCTAGAATACAACTCATTAAAGGTCGATAATCCCATCAGCGACCTCATTATACTAAGGTCGCTAGTGGGAATAGCGAAAGCAAATAAAAAATTCAAAAAAAATTAAAACATAGGTTGCTATTCCCATTAGCGGCCTCGAAATGAAGATGCCGCTATTGAGAATAGCGGCCGCTGCTGACGTGGCACAGGCTAGTCCAAAAGCGTTAATAGTTGGGCAACTGGCACAAAAACGTAAAATCTTTCAAAAAGTGGCCTATGTACGCAAAAAATTCCTTTTTATCCATCTCTTTAGTCCCAACCACACAAATAAAGCATCATATAAAATCCCAAATATTTTCTCCTTTCCAATTCTCGCAAATAAACTTCTCCTCTTCTCACAAAGAAGAGGAATCGATCTTGCTCAAATCCCAATATCTCGATCTCCAAATCGCGCTCTCGCCAACTTCAGGTAACGATCGGATCTCTCTTATCGTTTTCGCGCTGTGATTTCGACCGATCTCGCGGTTTTGCGGCGGTTAGGTTTAGGGTTTCGGGAAGCGTGCAAAAAAGCGCGTATCTTTGGTGGTTTTGATCGTATTTTAGGGGCTTGAGTTCGGATTTGGTTGGATTTTAGGGTTTCGTGTGCATCTGTGTTGAAAAGTTAGGGTTTTGGCTTAGATCTCGGATTGGGCGTGGTAGGGTTGAGTACTTCTTGAAAGATGTGCTTTTTGGGATGTGAGAGGTTTTAAGGGAGTGTTTCGACTTCCGACTGAGTAGTAGGATTGTTGTGCATGTGCGGTTGTTTTGTTGTGGAACGTTAAGTTTTTTATAGTTAATATGGAAATTTGTTTCGGTCCGGTTGTTGTGATGTTTAACCTGATTGTTTTATTGGTTATTGAGTGTGGTTCAGAGTAAAAAATGACTTAATGTGGATTCCCTTTTTTTTTTTTTTTTTTTCTTTTCTGCTTAGGTATCATAGCCCTCCTAAAGTTACAGTCTGTGCTAACAGAGTACTGTGTGTTTCATAACAAAGTTAAGATAACCAAAGTTTTCTTTTAGTGAAGGTGAAGGTTTTGTAAACTTCAACTAGCAAACATCTACCTCCACTCAAAAGATAACTTTAGTTATTTTATGAATATGGCTCCGGTTGGCATTGCTGCTAACGAAAAGTGTTTCGCTGAAAAGCTACGTTACAAAAACAAGTGTTGTTATAAAGAAATATGTTTTGAACTTCAAATTTTTCTTAATAAGTAAAAACATTTCTTGAGAAGCTAAAACCATCATTTCGGTGTGTTCAGAAAAATGGTAGAAAGGGTAGTTTTGGGATGGTGGAACACACTTGTAATTAAGTTTCACAAACACCTTTATTGAGTGAGAAGTACTTTTAGACCGAAAAGCACTCTCCAAAATCAAGTCAAACTGGGACTTAGTATTTGGAGTAGTTGAACTCAATATAGGTATCTAACTTAATCTTAGAATCCTTAATCTTATCACAACTGGGACTTTGAGATGGCAGGGTGGATTTTAGATAACTAACCTTATCACAACTTTTTGGCTAAGGAGATAACCTGCCATCTCAAGATTCTCAACTCCGGAAAAAAAAAAACCCCAAACAACCCAAAATTAAGATAATTTAGTGTTTTATGAAATAACATTACAAAGCTCTAGGTATCTAACTTCATTTGTGAACACACCCTAAGATTTTTAGTTCCTGTTGCAGCAGCTTATATGCCTTTCTGGGATGATGATACCCCTATAAAGATAGGTTAGAAATGGACATGGTTCTAGCAATGTTTTAGATGTAATGATATGGCATTTTCTTCCTGCCGCTGTATTTATATTTTTTAGCAAAATTTTATTTTTAAAGTTTAGGTGGTTAAATAAATTAAAGCAAATTTAGGGGCATTTGGCATTTGAAGTGTGCATATTGTTTATGATTCATGTGCGTACTATAGCTGTGTATGGTTTTGGTTATTTGGTGTACTTGTGGATCTTGTAGTTATTTGTCTCTTGGTTTTACTGTTTTATCAGGACACCTAGCTGTGTACTCACAATTGTATGCATGATTAATTATTTTAATGATGTTCTTCTGGCTCTTTTCTTGTGGTGCATAACACTATATTCTTTTAATTATCCAAATGCAGGTAAACTTGGGAATATGTACATGGTGCTATTTACGTTTCCATAGACTGGGGGCATTTGAATTTTGAAACTTTTGATTACTTAAAATCTGAGACAAAAGTTGATTGATTTGTTATTAATATTTGATTCTTTTTCTATAACAGCTCTTTAAAAATTAGACTAAGGACCAAATTATGTGACATTTAGTATATTAAGAGAGAGAGGAGTTTTAAATTGGCCATAAAAAATGATACAATTATCTGACTGGAAGATATTTCAATTGTTTCCCAGAAACTACGTGCAAATGTGGATTTATTTTGGCATTTCTTTGAATGTAATTGCAGTGGTTCATATCTCTTGTTATTGTTGTATGTAGTAAATTTATCTTTTATCATTTAGAGATTCATTGACATTTCATCTTATAGGTGTAGTCACAGGAGCTTATTTGATTGAGTAAGTTTTACTTTATAGTTTACCATGGATAAGAAATTTACATTGAATTACCTTATTTTTTTGGTCATGGTAACAAATTTTGTTGCGTTGCATTTTATCCTATGGATGGTGAATATGCTGTTCATGTCATTCTGAATTCTTGAGAAGATTGAGTAATATGCAAAGCTATGATGATAAGACATAAAATATTTAGTTGTTCTGTACATGTGTTCGGAATAAATAGTTTCCTGTTGTTAATAGGTTTAGCTTGAGGGAATAAGTGCCTTTCTGCCCTTATCTCAAAAGAAATTTCTAACAATACACATTTCTCATCTCAAATAAAACCGTTTTCTTTCAGTTGAACAGAAAGTGTAGTGAGTTTAAATGGCATGACATGCTGGAAAAAGAAATTAGAACGTATAGAGGTAGCAAAAGTAACCTCTGTTGTTTCCATTTCGTATGGACACTACTCCAAAAGTCAAAATAGAAGTGTCCATCCAACATCCAGCTTTTCACATCAAATAATTTGGAAGTTTCTTTATTGCAAGATAAGCCGCTAATATGTGTGCTTCTTAATTCTACACTTGCAATAGCAAATAGGGTGTTAAATAAGTATATGATATGAGAATCTGTTACTTGCTTGGGATATCTGTTTATAGGTGGGATGCCATAGTTGGCTGATGCCTCTTAGTATGTGGCTGTTGCATGATACAAGCTGTACTGACATTTTTTTGTTATTACTTTAATGTTTTTTGCCAGTCAAAATGTTTAGATAGACTAATGATTTATCAAGCATGTGAGATTCATCTTGATGTTCTCTATCATGTAATAACTAATAAGTTTAGTTTATAGGGCGGAAACTACTAAAATATTTATGTTAATTATTATGCATAAATTTGTGAAACCTGCATTATATCCGTCATTTGTATGTTACATAACTTCAAATAACGAAATTGATATTGACATTCATCATGTGAAATATCTTAAACCTCTGTATAGTTTACATAACCTTTTATGCTCAACATTTGTTTAACTTGACCTTGACATTTCTTAGGTTTGCCTATTTGTTGACATTTTAACTTGGTCTAGGTGATCACAACTCATCTAGAAAGCGTTGTATTATTTATATGAGTAATTGTATTGCTCTGTATCTGCGTTTACTTGAGCTGCTTAATCATCACGTTTCTTTTCTTACCTTGTATTTTTCCTTACTAAAATCTCATAATTGCCAATAGTTTGAGCACAAAGGTGATACTATTAGTTGTTTGCTAATTGAAGGACTTTGATACCCAATAATCTAATAATAGAATGAGGTTTCAGTGGGGTTTCATGAGAAAAATGTGATGGTCATCCATGAAGCCACCCTTTGTATTGTGTTGGACCATCACTTGTTTAAGCCTTGTGAAACTCATATTCTTTGATGTTTTATGCCGAAATATACAGTCCCTCTTAATGATTGGATTGTATAAAGTGCCTTGATTTTATATTGGGTTTGAGAAACACATCCTAATGTTCAACAAAATTTTAAAAGGATTGTCTGTAACACCCCTAGCCCCTAGCCCTGCTCAGCTGTGCACGCGACTACGTGTGCGCGCAATACGCAAACAAATAAAATCCTAACAATTGCCCACCACAGGCGCGCCTCACAAAAGGTGTTCGGACGAGTAGGTAACCTTTGATCCTTGGCTTTCCTATATCACCTCTCACTCTCTCATCTCCACCCACGATGTGGGACAATACACACACATGCCACGCCAAACACCAACACCCCCCACTACTTCACTTCATTTCATTTAATGCATTTATTAATGCCTAAGCCCCATAGGCACTTTCTATAGGCCACAACCATTAGTCCATTAATCTATAGCTTATAGAAATCATATAGGCCAACCACCTTCTCTCACTCATATATATATATATATATATATATATATATATATATATTATATTTCTATATAATATTTTATATATACCCGCTAAAGTACTGGGTGTTACACACACCCCCCTTAAGAACTCAGCGTCCTCCTGGGACCTACAAGCTGATACAGGATCGCCTTTCTAGCCGATGTGGAGTGGAGTACCCTGCTAGCGTACTGCCCCTGATCTTTCTACCAGCGTACTGTCCTCAGCCAGACGTACATCTCTCCCATTCTTACCCACAATCGGTGTCGAAAGTTGGCTCTAATACCATTTATAACGTCCCGAACCCCATAGCTCACTCTATGGGCCCTCACATCAATCCTTTTTAATTCCAAGCCCATAGAAACTCTATAGGCCAACTCCAACCATACTCCTTCCATATTATAGGGCTATGGCTGTTGGATTGAGAATGGAGCCTATAGGATGGTCTATGGGGCTTAGGCATATTTGTGCATTAAAAATGAAATGAAGGGAATAAGGTGGCTACTTCCATGCATGATGACGACGTGGCTTTGGCTTGGGAAAAATCCCACATTGTTGGAAATCATGTGAAGGAGTGAGTTTATATAGGATGCCAAATGATAACGGTCACCTATGGGTTAACCCACCCTTTGATGATGCATGTGGTGGGCGTGGTTAGAGTTTTATGTCCGTTCTTTCGCGTGCGGGCACACGTAGCTGTGTGCGCAGCTGAGCCAGGTCCGGGGCGTCACATTGTCCGATTATGTGAGTTGAGTTAATTTCTCTGTTTAAATTCGAATCTGGAGCTGCGAACAGTTATTGGCTCCAGTTTCATGTCAAAGATTGAGATCTATTTGTTTTCATGTGTCTTGTTTTTGTTTTTAGTTTTCTTTTAATTGAAGTTCTTTTTGGTCTTGGATGTGAGAAATACACCTTAATCTTCAACTGGATTTTAGAGGGATAATTTTGAGTCGACTTCTATCTTTACTATTCGATCTGGAGCCAAGTGCAATAATTGTCCCCCCCATTCATGTCAAAGATTGAGATTATCTGTTTTCATCTTATTTGTTTATTTTGTGAAGTTAATGTTTGGTCTTGAATGCACTTTGCAGACAATGGCAGGAATGGCAGCAGAAGGATCCCAATTTGATGCTCGTCAGTATGATGCTAAAATGAGTGACCTGTAATTTATCTATCCTTATCTAAAATTTTCTTTCATATAAACCTTTCTTCCATCTTTGATGTTGGTAACTTATGTATTTGGTTTTTTCTCATATAATTCAACATAGGCTTGCAGCAGATGGCCAGGATTTCTTTACCTCTTATGATGAAGTCTATGATAGCTTCGATGCCATGGGCCTGCAAGAAAATCTGTTGAGGGGCATTTACGCCTACGGTATATTTTCTAAATATTATCTTTTACTCAATAGCAATTGTTATTCATGATTTCATCATCTTCATGTTTTAATTGATGATTTGTTCCTGGGTTTATAGGGTTTGAAAAGCCCTCAGCAATTCAGCAAAGAGGAATTGTCCCATTCTGCAAGGGCTTAGATGTAATCCAGCAGGCCCAGTCAGGAACAGGAAAAACTGCAACTTTCTGCTCTGGAATCCTCCAGCAGCTTGACTATAGTTTGGTTGAATGCCAAGCATTGGTACTTGCTCCTACCCGAGAACTTGCACAGCAAATTGAAAAAGTCATGAGAGCTTTGGGAGATTACCTTGGCGTGAAAGTCCATGCATGTGTTGGAGGAACTAGTGTTCGTGAGGACCAACGCATTCTTTCGAGTGGCGTTCATGTAGTTGTTGGCACGCCTGGTCGGGTGTTTGACATGCTGAGAAGGCAATCTCTTCGCCCCGACTACATCAAAATGTTCGTATTGGATGAGGCAGACGAAATGCTTTCAAGGGGTTTCAAAGATCAGGTGCCATCCTCTTTGCATATTCTTTTTGATTTGGTTGTTTTCCTGTCTATGTACGCATAATAGTGTTTGGTCCGTGCAAAATGGTATCACCAGCCCATATATAATGTGGCTCCGAAATGGAAAATTTAATATTTAATTGAACCATTTTCTGCACCCCATACTTGCGTCTGCCATTTTATATAGGCAATCTTGAGAGTTAATCCTGGGTCCTTTCCACTACTTCAAACTGTTGCTGCTATTGTATGGTTTATGTCAAAAAATGATAATACTAGTTTACACAATGATCGTTAGATGTTCACTCAAAAGTTATACCCCCCCCCCCCCCCCCCCCCCCCCCCCCGGGCCCCATTTCCTGTCCAACAGCCATTGCGCTGACTTTAAATGTTAATTTGTTCCTGCGATGTAGTGTCATTTTTACCCATTACTTCAGTATACTCATTCCGGCTCTTTTTATTGTTTTCTGCGTCAACTATATCATAAAAAAACTGACACTCAAATCTATTTCTCTTCACCCTATTCAAAATTCACCGTCCTTAAATGTATTATGTTAGTGTTAGCTTGGCTATCCTTGTAAAAATATTTTCAATCTAAATTTATCTCTACCTTGAAGATTGCATGATTGCTTTCCATCCTTTGTTCCCCTTCGGTCGTCTTTATTTAGCTTGGACTGTAAGCTTATTCAAGTTGGGCAGCCAAAAATTTAAATAGAAATTAAGGGTGTCTATGGTTTGGATTCAAGTTGCAAGTGCAAATTAGGTTCCTCCAAAGTTTTTTATTCAATTATATATCCACCTTGAGGGTTTCAAGATTTATTTCCATCTCCCCTCTTCAGTCCTCATTGTTAGATAGTTCAAGTTGGACAGCCAAAAATATAGAGATAAATTAAGGGTGTGTATGGTTTGGATACAAGTTGCGAGTGTAAATTTTGATTTTTCTCAAAACTTTTTGATTTAATTGCATCCCCAACTTGAAGATTGCATGAGTAATTTCCATCCTTCCTCTTCAGTCTTCTCTATTTAGAGTATTGATAGCTAGTTCAAGTTGGACACCCAAAAGATAGGAGAAATTAATGGTTGGTATCATTTGGATACAAGTTGCAAGTGTAAATTTAGATTTTTTTTTCTCCTAACTTTGGACTCAATCATAGCCTCTATTTTATATTTACAACCATCATTTCCTTCAAAAAGTGGAGAGGTTATTTCAGTAATGAAACAATAAGTTTGGAGTGAAATTTAGATTTTTCACTTGCACTGCACATCCAAACCAAACACATGGCTTTATGAATGTAGATTGCTTCTTTCAGTGTCATTGAACTTTATTTTTTTGGTTTCATTCTCTTTGATATTTATTTTTCTTCAACCATTCCAAGCTGAAAGATCTGCTCATCAATGTCGTTATCATAGTTGTCAACTCGTGTATTGTGTTGTCATATCTTATCATGTATTGTAAGATTTTATTGTTACATATCAAAAAAATTACATTTATAAACTATACGGCAGTATTTTCTATATGTACGAGCAAATTTAGAACATGGAATAGTTAACTAACATGAATAATTACTAACAAAAACTAGAGATGCAAACAGGAGGTTTATATAGAAACAAAGAACTTTAAAAACTGCAACCCAGACAAGTAATATTTTTTTATAATTTAATTTCTAACAAATTTAATCTTTTATTTTAATTCTACAAATTCATAATTCTTGTTGTTTTGTTGAGCAACACAAGAAAGATACTTAAAATTCTTTAGCTTAATGATATTAGATACCACTTTGAGATCCAAAGACGAGAAAAGAATTGAAAGCGGTGGAAGAATAGAAGATGAAAATTAAGATGTGAATAACATTCACAAAAGAATTAACATCAAATGTAAAGCTGCACGGAGCTGTATATCTTTTGTGGAATATGCAAATTTAGAACATGGAATAGTTAACTAACATGAATAATTACTAACAAAAACTAGAGATGCAAACAGGAGGTTTATATAGAAACAAAGAACTTTAAAAACTGCAACCCAGACAAGTAATATTTTTTTATAATTTAATTTCTAACAAATTTAATCTTTTATTTTAATTCTACAAATTCATAATTCTTGTTGTTTTGTTGAGAAACACAAGAAAGATACTTAAAATTCTTTAGCTTAATGATATTAGATACCACTTTGAGATCCAAAGACGAGAAAAGAATTGAAAGCGGTGGAAGAAAAGAAGATGAAAATTAAGATGTGAATAACATTCACAAAAGAATTAACATCAAATGTAAAGCTGTACGGAGCTGTTTATCTTTTGTGGAATATATTTACGAATGACTAATTAACAATATCGAATGTTTCAGATTTTCAGTTGATATTCAATATAAAAGCAAATTAAGTAGTGTTATAATTTAAATATAGAAATTAGAATCATACCATACCATACCTAGAAAATAGTCAACTACCAACGTAAACCAAGGATGTGTCAGTTAGTTGAGGTTTTTTTTTCTTTAACTGCTGAACATGATCGTATCAGATGATACTTATCGAATCGTGTGATACACAATGTATATCGTACGACACATCTGATACATATCATTTCTCCTATGAATATGTATAGTTCAGTTTGAACAACTATGGTCGTTATCTATGCTGCTGCTAGTTCTTACTGACCTTCTAATCAATAGAATCTAGTTTTTACTGACATTCTAATCTATTTCTATGTTGTTGCTAAATATTCATGTTAGTAATTATTCATTTGCTCATGTTTTTAATGCTATGGTGGTTGTTTTTACTAAATAAAGACTGTTTTTAGAAATATACCAGTTTTTCCCAACAATTGTCATAGATTATCTTTATGCACGACTCCCATGTGCTAATGTATTTTACATGAACTGTCGTCTTCGCTCCTTTATTTAACATTCTTACCCCTTTGATGATACTTTAATAGAGAAGGAGTGTGATGTTACCATTTACAGCCTTTTCAATGTAGTTTTTTGAGAAGTTGAAAGAAATTTCATAGGGCAAGTTAATGGTACTTACTACTTAGTTTACTACTTAGTCTTCTTGAAAATATAACTGCATTTTTTGTGATAGTGGTCAGGCACTCAATCTTACTATTCCAGTACTGAGGAGTATCCATCCTGAAAGTTTGCGCCATCTTTAATCTTGGTTGTTCTTAAGGAATGTATCTAACGTTTTTCTAACTACTGTGTCCGTTTGCCTTATCAGATCTACGACATCTTCCAGCTTCTTCCTTCAAAAGTCCAGGTTGGAGTTTTCTCTGCCACCATGCCCCCAGAGGCCCTCGAGATTACTCGCAAGTTCATGAACAAACCTGTCCGTATCCTTGTCAAACGTGATGAGCTCACCCTTGAGGGCATCAAACAATTCTATGTCAACGTTGAAAAGGAAGAGTGGAAGCTCGAGACCCTTTGCGACCTTTACGAGACCCTGGCAATCACTCAGAGCGTCATCTTTGTCAACACCAGGCGTAAGGTTGACTGGCTCACTGACAAGATGAGGAGCAGGGACCACACAGTCTCAGCCACCCATGGAGACATGGATCAGAACACCAGGGACATCATCATGAGGGAATTTCGGTCAGGATCTTCTCGTGTTCTCATCACTACTGATCTCCTTGCCCGTGGTATCGACGTTCAGCAAGTTTCTTTGGTCATTAACTACGATTTGCCTACTCAACCAGAGAACTATCTTCACCGTATCGGACGAAGTGGGCGTTTCGGAAGGAAGGGAGTTGCAATAAACTTTGTCACTCGTGATGACGAGAGAATGCTCTTTGACATACAGAAATTTTACAATGTGGTGGTCGAAGAGCTTCCTTCCAATGTTGCTGACCTTCTGTGATGGGGTTCTTTTTCTCGGATGACTTATCTACTTGCCCTCTTAGGGTTTGTGTTTTCTTTTTAATAATTTATGTCATGTTTTGTATTTGACTTCTGTTGGGTGGGTTAAGAGTCTGGGTGATTTGTGATGATGGAGATTGAATTCAATTCATTGTTGTTCATCCCATCCTTGCAAATTTTGTAGTTGGTGTTTTGGTAGGTCTTGAAAAGGAGGGGATTATGGATATCGGACCTCTTGATATAGTTTGGTTTGTTTTATTTTCTAGGATTTATGTATCATGAGTGCATGACTTATATGTTTTGGTTTGTGATGACAAAACCTTGCAAATTTGCTTCTTATCTATATGGATATTTGGTATTGGTTGGTGGTTTATGTTGGGTATGTAAATTACTTGCTCTTTTCTAACCAATGTTTTCATTTTTCTGGTGATTCATGGTTTCTCCATATTGTCCACTCTTATAAATGGGTTTTTTTGCTAGTGGCCCATTCTTATGCTTACAAGAAAACTAAAATTTAACTCAATACATTTATTATGTTATGCAGGGTTTCTGAGCTACAGGTGCTATTTAACTGCCGCAGAAGTTTGTGCACATGTGAATGCATATCACTGTATTGTTCATTGGAATAATCAAGTTGTTTGAATTGCAGTTTTCGTCGTCTTTCCATGCCTTCTGAGCTTTCAATTGCTGGCCTTGCATTATGGTGTACAATAACAATTAGAAACAATGATACCAGTGTCTCAAAACTCGGCAAAATCGGCTTGACAGAAACTTAGGACTTTTTGTAATGTTTTTTTCTGATTGCTGCGCCATGGTGTCGTCTCTCTGACTGTTGCACCATGGGTTGTAATGTTTGTCTGGGGAAAAAAATTTGAAATTCAATGTCAAAAAATCGACCGATAATAGTAGTTTATAATTCACAAAATTTAGTATATAATTCATAAAATTTAGCCAAAACGGTGAAAAAACAGTGAAATTTAAAACTTCTGAATGTCAGGCTGAAGAGAAAATGAAACCCACAATTCGTAGATAAAAAGGTGACAATTTAAAATTTTCAAAATATGCAGGTATACTTTTTTCAGTGGGTTTTGAAAATTTTTAATTTTCACTATTTTAGTCAAAATATGGCCAAAAAATAAAATAAAATAAAATTCAGAATGTCTCAAAATTGGCAGAGAACAGTGAACTACATAGCCCATGAAATCTAAAAATTGGCTGAGAACAGATAAAACCAAGGAAATTTTAAAAATTTCGAACTATGCAAAAACAGGGGAATATAGCCAACAAAATTTTGCAAAAACAATGAAATTTAGAATTTTTCAAAGTGCCGAAAATGGAAGTCTATAATTACACAATTTAGCGAAAATAGTGAAACTTAAAATTTCTCAAAATATGCCGATAATGGTGGAGTTCATGCCCACAAAAGTTAGTCAAAACAGCAGAATTTGGAAATATCTCAAAATTAATCAAAAAGGGTGGGTTCTAGATCTATAACCCACAAAATGGTGGACCATAACCCATGAAATGAAATCTGACCAAAACAGTGAAATTCAGAATTTCTCAAAATCGGTAAAAATGATAAACTATAGGTTCCTATAACCCATAATTTGTTGACAAAATAGTGAACTTTTTTTTAAAAATGCTGAAAATGGTGCATTAAAATCACGGCTATGCTAAAGGGCTAATCAAGTCCACAAAATATGATAAGAATAGTTGACGTGAGTAAAAATCACGGCTAATCAAGACCATGCGATTCCCGCACGAATCTCGGATATCCTAAAGGGCGAACCAATCCTTTAGCGATGACTACAGGCTCACAGCAAGAATACGGGCCATCCACATGCCCGCTACACCAACTCATCCCACGAGTAAATACAACTGCAGCCCAATTAGGAGAGATTGACCAGCCATTTATCATTGGCGATCAAATCAACTAAAATCAGATAGATAATTAACCGAGCAGATCCTTAATCAAAGCAAATTAGCAAATCAATTAAGAAATCTTTCCCTAATTGCTCTTCCACCGGCCCTATAAAAACAGATCCCTCTCCCCAGTTACGTGGTAATATACATTTTGCCCACTAAATCTAGTTTTTCACTAATGGTTACTGACTACATCGTCAGAGGGTCTGTCGCCGAGATCCATCACGGTGTTTCAGACTATTTTTGCAAGTTCTGGTGGCATCTCGGCCATCCATTTCACATCCATCCACAAATACTAGCCTCACATCATATATGATCGACGAGTGAGTGAGATCTAAGCTTTCTTTAATTATCAAATAACTCATTATCTGTTGCTCACATCGAAAAAAGCAGCATCAATAGTAAAATTTACAATTTCTCAAAAAAATGTGGTCTACAGAATACACACGCTAACAATGAAATCCAAAATTTCTCATATTATGTCGAAAACGGTGGATTTATAGCATATAAAATTTGGCAAAACAATGAAATTTAGTATTCATCAAAGTCACCCAAAAAAACTAACTATATACTAAAGTCCACAAAACCTGAATGAAATAGTGAAATGTTAAAATTTTTAAAATATGCCAAAAATGGTGGACTACAACTACTTTTGGCTTAATGAATTTTGGGTAATGCCACACCCACTCCCAATTCCACTATCAATCTCTTCACTACCTTATTAGAGAGTATTTAGGTGGCACACTTTTATTAGAGAGTATGTGGGAAATATGTGGTAGAACTCTTTAATAAGAGTGTGCCACCTAAAATAGTGAAGAGAAAAGTAGTGAAATTGGTAGTGGTGTAGCATTACCCATGATTTTTTCTACCCTCTTAACATTGATTTGGTCTACAAATTTTAGCTAAATCAGTGTAATTTTGGCTAAAATCTGTAAAAAAAAAATGGTGGGCTATGTAGCCCACAAAATCTAGCCAAAAGAGTTAAATGAGTGTATTACAATCCCCCCCCCCCCCCCCCCCCCCAATATCTAGTTATAACAGTAAAATCCACAATCTTTGGGTAAAACAGTGAAAATTTACAAAATTTTGAAAAATTCCAATAACAACGGACTAGCCAACAAATTTGGCAGAAATAGAGAAATTCAGAATTTCTTAAAATAAGTTGTGTACAGTGGATACTACACCATCTACCAAAAATAATAAAATTTATAACTTCTCGAAATATGCCAAAAACGATGGACTATAACCAACAAAATGAGCCCAAAACAATGTGATTCGGGATTTATCAAAATCAGTTGAACACTATGGGTTATAGCCTATAAAATCTGGTTAAAATAGTAAAGTTCACAATATCTCAAAATCGACTGAAAACGATGAAGTATATTTGTAGAAAAATTGGATAAACAATGAAAATGTTTGACATTTTTTTAAATATGCCAAAAATGGTAAAATATAGCCCACAAAATCTTGCTAACATTGTAAAATTCAGAATTTCTCCAAGTCATATGAAAGCAGTAGACTATTGAACACATAATCTAACCAAAATAATGAAACTCAAATCGTCTTGAAATATGCCGAAAACGATGGACTATAAGCCCACAAAATATGCTGAAACAATAAAATTCAGAAAATTCTCAAAACAAGTTAAAAACAGTGATTTATAGAATACACGATCTTACAGAAATAATGAAATTTAAAAACTCTCGAAAGATGTCAAAAATGGTGGGAGTTCCACAAAATCTTATCAAAACTGTGTAATTCAGGATTTTTCAAAATCGGTCGAAAATGGTGGACTATAGCTTACAAAATTTGGCCGGAAAAAAGTAAAATTTAGAATATCTCAAAATGAACTGAAAATGTTGGAGAATAGAATACAAGTCCACGAAATCAGAAAATGAAATATTTCAAAATATGAATATTTTGAAATGATGGACTATAGTCAAAACAATGATATTTAGAATCTTCGGAATATTTTTTAAATGGTGAACTATAGCCAACAAAATCTGGCAAAATCAAGGAAGTTCAGAATTTCTCAAAATCATTTGAAAACGGTAGACTTTAAAATACATAATCTAGCCAAAACAATGAAATTGAAAGTATAGTCCACAAAATCTATCAACACACTAGAATTCAAGACTTCTCAAAATTAGTCCACAAAATCTCTCAAAATTAGTCCACAAAATCCCATAAAATCTGGTTGAAACTGTGAAATTTGGATACTCACTAAATCGACCGAAAACAATGAGACTATAGCCCAAAAAACATGGATAAAACAATTTTGAATTGATCGAAATATGCAGAAATCTATCGACTATAGCCAGAAAATTTGACCCAAATAGTAATATTGAAGATATCCCAAAACAACAAAATTTAAAATTTATCAATTTTCATTGAAAATGGTGAACTAACCTGGATAAAATAATAATATTTACGAAAATGATGAACTATACTCGACAATCCACGGATAAAATTATAAAATTTAAAATTTTCAAAATGTGCCGAAAATATAGTGGACTAGCCCATAAAATCTAGTCAACCAAATGATTTCAGAAGTTCTTAAAAATAGCTCAAAACTGTGGACTATAGAATCCACAATTTAGCGAAAATGATGAAATTAAAAATTCCTCAAAATTATTTCCAAAAGTGGTGGACCTGGCCAAAACAGTGAAATTCACAATATCTCAAAATCAGCCAAAAAATATGTTTGCGTACTTGGATTTGATGAGAAGAAGATGAGGTCGAAGCGTCGATGGAGAGAAGAAGAAAGCAGCAACCGGCAGCTTCAACATGATTGACGGTCGACAACCAATATGGAGTCGACTGTCCCAGCTCTCGGGTTTGGAATTGTTCAAACACGATCAACTGCCACTTGCATTCGACCGGCAACGACGACATGCAACAACTGGATCGGGTCTACATGATTTGTTTCAAACCCAACTTCTCGTCTAAGTTAGACCGTACAGCTCCTATTGTGTATATCTTTATTCAGGATATATCGGACGGATATTGTGTCAAGACTACAACCTATGTGTATAGTCTCCTTTGAGAGGTAAGAGAGAGAATACTTCGCTGTAAAGAGCAATTGAAACAGTTCTTCATTGTAAACAACATATTATCTTCTAATGAGGCTTGAGATTTTGATAGGTTCTTGATGCGAGTGTAATACTTTGTATATTCTCTAGCTGAATAATATTTTTCCTTACTTCTCACTCGGATTAGGTATAGCCAAACCGGGATAAATCATTGTGTGCTTCGTGTGCTTAATTTGATCTACTTGTTTGATTTTGGATATGTTGTCACTAAACTCAACAATGAATTTCTAACAAAAGAAAGACTAGCTCACAAATCTGGATAAAATAATCAAATTTAAAATTTATCAAAATTCGCTGAAGACGATGAACTAACCTGCAAAATCTCATTAAAATTGTGGAGTTCAGAATTTCTCAAATTCGGTAAAAAAAAGTACGGATTATACTCTTCTCTAGACCAAAATATGTGGACAAAACAGTGAAAATTTAAAATTTTTGAAATATGTTGAAAATGGAGGACTATAACCTCAAAATTTGGTCGAAACACAGAAATGAACAATTTCTCAAATTTTTTTTGAAAATGGTGGATTATAGAATACACAATCTCGCCAAAACAATGAAATTACGAACTTCTCAAAATATATTGAAAATGATGGATAATATATCTCAGAAAAAATCTGATCATAACAGTGAAATATTCAGAATTTCTCAAAATCAACCGAAAATAATGGACCTCATACAATATGTGGATAAAATAATGCTTTTTTTATTGTTGTTGAAAAAATACAGAAATTGGTGAACCATAGCCCACATACTCTGGCCAATGCATTCAGGGCTTCTCAAAATTGGCTAAACCAGTGGGTCCACAAAAATCTAGCCAAATAGTACAATTCAGAATATCTCAAAATTGGCTGACAACAATGAATTATACAATCTGGAGATAAAACGTCCAAATTTAGAATATCTCAAAACCCACCAAAAAAAAGTTGGACTATATAGACCACAAAATCTAGCAAAAGCTGGGCAACTCCAAATTTCTCAAAATCATTTGAAAATGGAAGATTATAGAATATAGAATATAGCCAAATAATGGGATTTGAAATTTCTTGAAGTAGGTCAAAAACGATGGACCAGCTCAAAAAATAAGTCCAAAACATTTTAACTCGAGATTTTTCAAAATTCGGCGTAAAATAGGGGGCTTGCAACCAAAAAAATCTGACTAAAACAATAAAATTCAGAATATCTCAAAATCAGCAAAAAAAAGGTGCAGTATAACCCACAAAACCGGATAAAACAATGAAAATTAATTAGATTATACTTTTCAAAGCAATTAATTGGTCAAAAATATATTTCAAGAGACTAATTAGGAAAATTAGCCATCAAACCAAGGTTTTCGTTTCCACCACACCACACAGAAAATTTCCTAACCCTACAAAAAATATGGCACTTGAAAGCATACAAGTTTCGGACTTTGTATATAGATGGAACTTGCAATATGAAAGCCTACAATTGCATAGTAGAAATGATAAGAAAAGTGATCCTTGAGCAGATCTAACTGAGCTGGGAAAATAAGATGACCTTGTTGCAAATGTAGAAGATGACCAATAAAAGAAGATTCATGCAACAACATGGGAATCAACTTGGTAATCTTGACCTACAGGCTACAGAGGCAAAATAAGACAACTGCAACGCAGGAAGTGCATACAACTAGATATCACCTATTTATAAAAAAAAAGGTGGTACACACAAAGATATAAAATACATGGGTAAGTGGGTCGCGAAATAGGAGCACATACGCAGTTTTCTCATTTAAATATGGTCACACACAGTATCTGACTAGCTTGTAATCTCATGTGGTGCATAAATTTCAATTCTTAAAGCAAACCTTACTCAAGAATTAGTGAATGCAGGTAATAAGAAAGAGATTAAGGTAACTATATTTAAGGTACAACTTCATGCTGATAGTAGCAAAAAGACGTTGCTGGTCCTATTTGAATCAACACTGACCGATCTCACAACTAAACATAAACACCAGTTGATAGTAGCAAAAAGAGAGATCCAAAGCCCTGCATATAAATACACAAGATAATAAATTAGGCAATGTAGAAAATTGAAGCAGGCATTAAAATAAATAGGTATAGTGAACTTACTAAAAAGACAGATGCTACAGCCCCAGTGGTGATTTCCTTAGGCAAGCTGCGGCTCCTTCTGGATGAAGTGGCTTCATATCTGCTCAATGCCATTTTCATGTCTTTAGGACAATCAATTGCATCAATAGAAGCCAAGAACTATTTTGAACATGAGGCAGAACCTACTATTACCACCAATAACACAGGTAATACAACATTCTTTTTTGAGTAATACAAAATTCCAGATCTTCCAGGATCAATCTATACAACATATTTAACATGTCCATAACCTTCACAGGACAGATCTTCCAACTGAATATGTTGCAGTGCATAATCCATAACCTTTTTATTGTGTGCATGATGTAATGGTGATTCTGATGATTAGAGACAAACAGTCATGCCTAAAAAGAAATGAAATTGTCGCCACCCCAATTAGAAGAGCAGTGCCAAAAGGTAATAGTGTCTTTTAATGAGACTATAAAGATCAACAAAAAACCAAAGTATTACTTACGCTCACAAGTAGGATATCAGTGGATCAACTTCATAGTTAATTAAAACTAAATAACACATAGGTAATTAGGTATTATTCTTAATATAAAAGCCTGTGTTCTTGCAAGTAGTATGGAAATCTAATATTCTCTACCATAATTACATTGTATAGAAGGGAATAACAATTTTGAGTGACTACTTTATATTGACCAAACTTACATCTATTGTGTTTGCATCATCAATACATAAAAAAATGGCCCATGAGGCTCAGTTCAGGTGGTCGAGGGTGTGATTGGAAGTGGAGGGTCCCAAGTTCACGTTACATATCAAAGTTAACACCAGACTTTGTTCAACAATAGTAATAGACAAAATTGTATGATATACAATTGAATTGTTGTTCTCTCAATACAATAAAAAGTTGATTAAAGATATGAGAAAGATGGGTAGAACCTACCAAATGTATTTGCCAAAGAAAGGAAAGAAATATTTGTGTAATTATACAATTCTTTGGAGTCGAGGTTTTAAATCTCAGATTTCCGAATTGCTGTGTATTCTTGTTTCGGAAGGGAGGTATATTGGAGAACATCTCGGAAAAAATGGGATCATTGGAGAATTCATTTCGAACATTCAACAAACAACTGTTCATAACTAGACAATATATGTTCTAGATGTCATTTATTATAAAATGCTGCAAGTACAAGCAATAATCAAGCACAATAAATGATTAACTGTTTGCTGACTGTAATAGATATGCAGGAGAGAAATATGATAAATATTATAGAAACATATAATAACAACATGAATTTGCATTCATTGTAAAAATATATATTATAGAGACAAGAATTTAGAATTTCTCAAATTTGCAAAAAATGGCTGACACCAATAGAAGTTGGCCAAATCATGAAATCTAAAATTTATCGAAATTGGCAAAAGCTTATGAATGTAGCATACAATAGATACCAAAAACAGTTAAAGAACAAACCCGTTTAAACCTGACCCAGTCTAATACCGGTTTAACTCATACCAAAAACAGTTAAAGAACAAACCCGTTTAAACCTGACCCAGTCTAATACCGGTTTAACCCATTTTTGACCCTTCTTTCACAAAAAAAAAAAACCCGGAGGAATTCATATTTAAGCACCGTTTAACCCATATTAAATGGGTTTTTAACCCTTTTTTGGAAAGCAGCTGGATTATAACCAACAAAAATGAGCTAAACGATATAATTCATAATTACTCAAACTAGACTTACAACGGTGGACAATTACTGAAAAAAGTTAGCTAAAACAGTTAAAATTTTGAATTTCTCAAAATCGGTAAAAAATGGACCACAGAATTTGGTGCAAGTCATAATTTGTCAATATAGGAAAATAACAGTAGGCTATTAGTAACAAAACTAGCTTAAAAAGGTGAAATCCAGAATTTTCACAATTGACCAAAAACAGTGGACTATAACCCCAAAAATCATGCTAAATAATAAATTCAAAATGTCACATAATCCTTAAAAATGAACAACCATAGCCAACAAAAGTTGGCTAAAAAAAGAAGTTCACAAAAAAGAGAAGTTCACAATTTCCCGGCATCCTCGAAATCGACTAATAGAGTGGATTATATAACCACAAAAGTTTGCCAGAAAAGTGAAATGTATAAATTTTTTACTACAACCAAATAGTGGGACTATAACCAAGAAAATTGGCTAACGAGGAAAAATTCATAGTTTTTCAAAATGTCCAAAATCAATGAACTAACCAACCGAGGTCAACTAAAACGGTGATATTTAAAATTTCCTGAAATCTGATTAAAATGTGGAGTAACCAACAAAATTTGACTAAAAAGGGTGAAATTCAAAATTTCTCCAAAAGGGTGACCTGTAGCCCACAATAGTTGTCTAAAAAAGGTTAAATTTGGGCTGACCAAAAATAGTAAATTAACCCGAAAGAGTTAGCTACAATAGTGAAATTCATAAACTCTAGCAATGACAAAAAAACAGTGTAATAACTCAAGAAGTTGGACGAAACTGTGAAATCAAGAAGTTCTTGATATTGACAAAAAAAATGGACTATAACCCACAAAAGTTGGCAACCAATAAGAAATTGAAATTTTATTTTGAAATCGGTCGAAGACAATGGGTACACACAAAACGGCCAAAAAAGTGATTGCTGATGTCAACTAAAAATTATAGACCACAGCAATTGTTGGCTACAAACGATGAATGCACAATTTGTCAAAACCGGCAATGAATGGCGGACAACCACAAAATCTAGCCAAAAACGAGAAGTTTTGAATATCTCAAAATTGTGTGGACGAATCCCACGAAAGTTTGTCAAAACAGTGGAATCCGGATTTCTCTAAATCAACGAAAATTGGTGGATTCTAGTACAGAAAAGTTGCTATAAACAGTGAAATTCATAATATAACAAAATTTGTCAAAATTTGTGGACTGTTTTGACAAAACTTGGCTAAGAAGGTGAAATTCAAAATTTGACATAATCGGCCAAAAAATGTGCACTGATAAGCAAAATTTGGTTTAAAATGTGAAATTAGGAATTTTTTGAAATCAGCAAAGAAACAAAAAGACTATACCAAGAAAGCCAATCTGGTACTATTTAAAATTTCTCAAAATTTGTGAAAAACATCAGCAGATTGTTCAAAAAAAATTGTTAAAAAATGAATTTCAGAATATCTCGAAATCAGCAAAAAAGGTAGATTATAACCCAAAAAACTTGTTTAGAAAAGACAAATTCATAACCTGTCAAATCGGAAATAACGGTAGACAGTACCCATAGAAGCTTGGCTTAAAAAGGCGAAATTCAGAATTTCTCGAAATCAGCAAACAACGGACTACAACCTAAATCATTTCGCAAAAAATGTGCAATTTAGAAATTTGGAAAATTTGCCAAAAACTAAATAACTATATAACCCACAAAGTTGGTAAAATAGTGAAGTTTGAAATTTCCAAAATCCGGTAGAAACGATATGGCCAAACAAGGTGGTATAACCCACAAAAATTGGCTAAAGGTGAAATGTAGAAATTATGAATATCAGCCATAACGGTGGTCTAAAAACCAACAAAAGTGGGTTATAATAAGTGAAAATAATAATTACTCGAAACCGGACAAAAATAATAATTTCTCAAACGGTCAGACCACGAAAATTTTACTATATCACCCACAAAAGTTGGTAAAATAGTGAAGTTTGGAATTTCCAAAATCCGCCAGGAACGATATGGCCAAACAAGTTGGTATAACCCACAAAAGTTGGCTAAGTGTGAAATGTAGAATTTATGAATATCAGCCATAACAGTGGTCTACAAACCAACAAAAGTGGGTTATAAACGTGAAAATAATGGATTGTCAAGAGATGAGGGAGATGGAGAGTGGGGTGAGGAGAGAGAGAGAGAGCCGTCTTCCCTCTGGACCTGAGCAGATCCTACGCTCAGGTGCTTTTGGCTTCCACCCCCACGCCCCCCTCGTCATCATTATACATCCCAACTGCCTCTTCGATCCACACGCCATCCCCCACTAAACTCCAAAACCTCACATCCCCTTATCCTTTCACATCCCACTTCAGATCCCGCCTTCAAACCAAAATCCTTCTTCCAACCTAAGCCTTCAACCATTTACCCACAAAAGCAACCTTTTAAGCGTCTGAATAACTGCAGATCCACAAAGAAGATGGAACGCCGATGCTTCAAGTGCGGGGAAGGCGACCATTCCACAGCCGAGTGCAAGAAGATGGGGTTCCATTGCTTTAATTGCAAGAAGTTTGGGCATAAGGTACGTGATTGTCCGCTACATAACAGGCTAGACTCGCTGGTGATAGATCTGCCTCACAACAATGCCATCTCTCAGGCATTACCGGCGCTGCATGCAAGCGCCTTTCTCCACTTGATAAATCCCCGCCGCATTCCCCTAACCAAAGATCTCGAGTGCGCTTTCAATTTTTCATGGGGAAGGCAAGGGCGTTGGTGGGTCCTGAAGAGGGTCTGTGATAGAGTTTACCATGTTCAATTTCCAACAACCACTGAGGCTGAAGCTACGATTGCGGAGGGAGTGTTTCATTTCTCCGGCTACAACGCTACTTTCGCCCCTTGGTCACCGAACTTTGGAGCCAGATTGAGGCCAAAACCCTGTTACATCTGGATCAACCTACCACTCCTACCTTTTCACCTGTGGAACAGGGAGTCCATTGACTGCCTTGTTAAGCCCTTCGGTAAGCTCATCACCCTCAGTCGTGAGATGACGAATGCGGAATCCCGAGATCAAGCACTTGTCCTTATCGAGGTTGAAGACCTCACACTCATCCTCAAATCCCTTACTGTTAAGTACACTACGCCGTGGAATCTTCAAAGCCATGATCATGATGTGCCAGTTCTGTTGCTTGGCAACCCAATCCCGGTTGAGGATGTTCAATCTGGCAAGGTTCAATTATTCACCACTGCAGGAGCCTCCGATGAGTTGGGCAGCACTAGCTTCTAGCGTCCTAAGATGCAAGATGAGCCTCGGGCAGACGAGGTTGGAGATCACCGGCGTCACACCGGCCAAGAACGACATTGAAGATGTTTTGAAATCCCGAGATTTGGGGAAGGGGAGCCCAACTGTCCCGCATTCTCCGCATGCAGAAGCAAATTTGGAAAACTTTTTGAATGTCCCTAATTTGGCGGGATCAGGCCTAAATGAGAGGATCTCACCCGCTCCAGCTATATTTCCCAAATCTGCGGAGGACCCCAAGCCAAAATCAAATCCTGCCATGCCGGAGCCACCTTTTGTTCAAATCTCCGAATCATCAAATAGCAACAACAATGTAGCCCCACAGGGTCGCGGGACAGCTCAGCAAAATCTTGAAAACTCATCAAATGAAAACTCACAAGAGGAAGTGAGGGAAATGATGTGGAAAGGCAAGCTTGTTACACTTCCACTTTCCCTTTTCTCCAAAATTCAGCAAGCAGTGGAGGGATCACTCCGTGAGTCTATTAGAGAAGATGCGAGCAAGATGTATGAAGGGGAAAAGGTGATCTTCAGGGATGGCACCAACAAAGGCGGCGCTGAAAGCTTCCACACCCGCTCCCTGTTGTGAAGGAATGTTCCCAGGGCTGCAAGCTCCTTCTCTTCAGTTCCACCGGGCTTTCAGGAAGGCCCTTCAAAGAGGATGAAGCGCTTCAGATCTGCAGGAAAGCTCAAGAGTATCAGGCCCTTCATGAAGCATTTGTCTACTACCATCAAGAAGAAAACTACAGGTACCTCCTCTTCAAATGCTTCAGTTACTAATGCGCATCTAAATCCTTTTGAATTGCTTTCAAATGAGGATACTGTAGAAGTAGCTGAATCCATTGGAGTGGAGGCTAAAGGACCACACTCGTTGCATGTCTTCAGGGGCCATCAGAAGGTTGTAGTTGATCAAACTGATCAACTACAACACTCTGAATAGCTGCCTGGTTATTTTTTGGTTTTTATTGGTGTTGTGCATTTTGATGCATTTCTTTCCAATGAAGATAACTAGCTAGAATGTTAGAGGGTTGGGTAGCCCTGACAAATGCTCCCTAATAAAAGTAGAAATCCGTAGCTGCTCCCCATCTATTATCTGCTTCCAAGAGACCAAGCTCAGGAAGCTAGGCCCACGAAAGCTTTCATCAATTGGAGGTCTTATAACAAAATGGGTACAACTTGACTCCATTGGCAGCTGCGGTGGCATTTTACTAGGATGGAATGACCAACTCCTTGATTGTACATACTCGGCAGTGGATATTTTCTCTGTTTCTGCTTCTTTCAAAAGTCGTTCTTCATCTGAAGAGTGGTCACTCACTTCTGTCTATGCACCTTTTGATTTGGAGGATCGCAAACTATGTTTTTTTGAAATTCAACAGCGCAGAAGTCACCTCAAAGATGCTTGGGTTCTGTGTGGAGACTTTAATGTAACTATTTCAGATGCTGAGAGGTCCAGTGGAAAAGGCTCAACAAGGGATATGAGATGCTTTCGTGATTTCATACATGACTTGGTCATGATTGATCTCCCACTTTCAGGAAGAAAATACACCTGGTCCAATCTTCGAAGCTCCCCATCAATGGCCAGACTGGACAGATTCTTGATCTCTGCAGCTTGGGAATCTTCCTTTCCTAACTGCATCCAGTATTCACTGCCAAGATTTTCATCTGATCACTGCCCCCATCGTCCTCGACGATCAAGTCATCACTCATCAGGTTCATTATTTCAAATTTGAAAAAGCCTGGCTTCAACACTTTGCATTTGTACCTTCAGTAGAAGATTGGTGGAAGACCTTCATGTGCACTGGAATCTGGTAGATAATTTTGCAACAAAGCTTACCCTCCTAAAAAGAAGAATTCGGCGCTGGAGAAATGAAATTTTCGGCCACATCCCAAAGAAGAAGAAGCAGCTGCAAGAGAAATTGTTGAAGTTGGAGATTGAGGCAGAGCAATCCCCTACTGCGGCTGAACCTCTAAAGACAACCCAAGCGGAACTACAAAATCTTATCCGAATTTAGGCAATATATTGGAGGCAAAGATCGAGAGTGCAATGGATAAAGAAAGGAGATGAAAACTCAAAGTTCTTCCACTGTATTGCAAATGGGAGAAGGAGACGAAACTTCATACACAGACTTATCATTGATGATACTCTGGTAACCTCTCCAACCCTGATTAGAGAGGATTTTGAGAATCATTTTCAAGCAATTTGTGGTACAACTCCTCAGTCAGATTTTCGGATTGATTGGCAATCTCTTAATCCCCAAACTGACTTATGCTTGGAGCATTTGGATGACCCGTTCACTATGGAAGAGGTTAAATTGGCTGTCTTTGGAATGAGCAGTGACAAAGCGCCAGGCCCCGATGATTTCTCCATGAGCTTTTATCATACTTTTTGGGATACTATCAAGGATGATCTTTTTGCCATGCTTCAGTCGGTACAAAGGGGAGTCTGTACAAAGGGGAGATACTGATCTCGACAGGCTAAACTACTCCAACATCATGTTAATTCCCAAGTGTGAAGGGGCAAATTTGGTATCTGATTACAGACCTATCAGTTTGCTCAATTGCTCCTTCAAAATTTTTACCAAAATCCTTGCCAGCAGGCTAGCCCCTATCCTACACTCACTTGTGTCCTATTCTCAAAGTGCCTTCCTGAAGGGTAAATCTACGGTGGATTGTTTCCTTGTAGCTCATGAAGCTATCAACTTATGCAGTAAACGCCACTCTGATGCTCTTTTGTTCAAGATTGATTTTGCAAAAGCTTTTGACACGGCAAGTTGGGATTTTTTAGACCAATATTAATCGCTAGAGGCTTTGGGCCAGCATGGTGCAGTTGGATCCATATGATCATGAGGACGGCAAAATCTTCAATTCTTATAAATGGAGAGGGGGGAAGACAAATAAACTCCAAGCGAGGGCTTAAGCAGGGGAGATCCTTTTTCGCCAATACTTTTCATCTTAGTAGTAGATGTGTTAGCTCAGATGCTCTATAATGGTCGCAAAAATGGTGTTTTCTCAACGCTTCCTGTCCGGGGATCACTTGCTGATCTGTTAGTTCTCCAATTTGCAGATGACACGCTCCTTTTCTGTAAAGGAGACGAGCATGATGTTATCAACCTCAAGGTGGCACTACATCTATTTGCAAACATCACAGGGTTGGCCATAAATTTTAATAAATACTCAATTGTTTACTTTGGTAAATCGAAGATGAAGCTTCAGGCTTTTTCAACCATCCTAGGTTGCAAGGAAGAGTGCTTACCTATTCAGTATCTTGGCATGCCATTATCTAATGGGAAGCTCAGCAAAAGAACGCTGATCCTCAAGATTGAAAGAAGACTCTGTGTGGAAAGGCAAAATGCTATCTCGAGGAGGAAGGCTTGTACTTATAAATTCTGTTCTTAGTGCTTTACCGGTCTACTTCGCTTCATTCTTCAAACTACCCCTTTGGGTTATCAAAAGAATTGAACAAATCCGCAGTAGATTTTTCTGGTGCGGCTCAGACACTGATGCAAGAGGAGTGGCATGCATGAGGTGGCAGAAGATCTGTCAGCCTAAGAAGCAAGGTGGGCTAGGGGTTCTTGACTTGAAAGTCATTAATAAAGCACTTCTGATGAAATGGTGGTGGAAGTTGGTAGCATCTGATTCGCTACCTAGCCAAACATTAACGAGTCTCTATCTTAGAAGCAACTCCAACACCCTCACATGCCCCTCAACTGCTTCCAACTTCTGGAAGGAAATTTTTCATCTCAGAGAACAATTCTTGTTAAATGTAAATTGGAGGTTAGGTAAGGGAAACCTTATCGATTTTTGGACGTCGAAATGGATAAATGGCTACAGTATTTCTTCATTATGTCCAACGCTGGCTGCTGCAGCATGGAATCTAGAAGCTGATGTCCTTTCCCAAGGCTCCTGGATTGATGGAAAGTGGATCTGACAACTAAGGCTTAAATGTGTCGCCAACCATTCAATTCGAGAGGAGAAGAAACTTCTTGATCTGATTGTACACTTCCAGCCTTCACACTCAGGAGATCAACCTTCATGGAGACTCACTCCGTCAGCCCAATTCACTGTCAAGTCAGCATGCAACTTCTTCATCACCTCCGGCCTCCGCTCTCTGTTTTTTGCTGCAACATGGTCTTCTTCAGCACCGCTAAAATGCAAAATCTTCATCTGGCAAATGAGTTGGGATAAACTCAACTCCAAAGAATTCCTTCACATCAAAGGCTGGCCTGGAGACACAACATGCACAGCTTGTGCATGTCCTGTCGAATCGACCTACCATATCTTTTTCGAATGCCCTATTGCCACTACTACTTAGACATATTTCACTGCACTTTTCAACATTCATACATAGCCTTCTGACTTACAGGAATGCTTTACGTCTTGGTGCTTTGGAAATCAAATAAACACACATTTGGCACCTTATGACAATTCAATCTGTTGGAGACTTGGAGTTTATGGCTTGCTAGAAATGAACGCACTTTCTCTTCTAAGAATATGCAACCAAAGGAAATTATTTCTAATGCAATTTTTTGGTTTCGATCTTGGATAGATGGGATGGATAGCAGCAAGAAGAAGGCGAGACTCTTTCAGGAGATGGAGCAAGCGAGAGTGCAGGATGCCCTCCTCAGGCAGGCATTGATACGGATTGATCAAGCTGACAGTGCGGGGGATAGCTGCTCAGCCTAGTAGCCACTAGCCACCAAACTGCTCTTTCTGATATTTTGATTTTTGATGTTTTTTGTTGAAAAACTCTATTGTGCTTAAGTTGTTATTCCTTCTTCAGTAGGTTTTTTTGGGGGATCAAGAGTTCGACATCTGTGTTTAGCTGAACTATCTTGCCCCTTTGTATTATTTACCTGTAGTAGTTACTTCTATATTAATATATCTTTAGTGAGGTAGGGACATACCCTACCTTTAACCAGTCAAAAAAAAGTTGAAAATAATAATTTCTCAAACGGTCAAACCACAAAAATTTTGGCTAAGAAGGTGATTTTTTTTTCAAATCAGCCAAAGGTGGACTAATCCAAAAAAATCGGTATACACAGCTGAAATTCAAAAAAAATCGAAATTGGCCAAACCCCATCCATAACCCATGAAAGTTGGCTAAGTAAAGGTGGAACATATAATTCCTCAAATTGGATAAAACTAGTAGATCATAACCGCAAGAGTTAGCTTAAATAGTGAAATTGCTAATTTCTTGAATTCGACCAATAGTGGACTACAACCCACAAAGTAGGTTAAAAACGTGAAATTCGTAATTTCTTGAAATTGGTAAAACACGATTAACAATAACCCACAAATAATGGCAAAAAATTGAAAGGACTCAATATTGGCCTAAACGGTGCAAATCCACAAAAAGTAGCTGAAACGAAGGTTTGAGAACTCGTTTCATGTATCGATATAGAAGATTCCCTAAATGATACATTTTAAGAGGGTTTTGTTAGCTCTTCATTCGTTCCGTGTATCAGTTTTGCCTAACAAATAAGTTTATATAATTTTATATAAGTTTAACGAACAAGTTTTTCTTTATTTGTTGTTGTTGTTGAACAAGTTTGTCTTTATTTTTTATATAAGTTTAACGAACAAGTTAGTCTTTATTTTTGTTGTTGTTGTTGTTGTCGTCGTCGTCTTTAATTATTAAACTATTCTTCATATACACTCAAGAAAGAAAATGGTAAATACTAGCCCAAAGTTAGACCCAAACAAAGATCAAAGTCCAGCCCACAACCATATTAATAAATACAGACCAGACAAAATTAAAATTGAAGTAGAATTATGTCCCTAAACCAACCAAATTGGACCTAATCCAACCCAAACCTACTCCTATTATATTTGCATTTACAAACCCTAATCCACTCATTTTCAACTGCTGCCTCCTTCTCTGAGTTCTCTCTCCCTCCTTCACAAAGATCCGAAAATATGTAATGGTTTCTCTAACTTACCTCCCTCGTCTTATCGCTCATCCAAGATCTACTGAGTTTCCATCATCCCCACTAATTTCTACACCCAAAATAACTAGTATCTTCATGGTTCTAATTCATAATCTTTTTTCCTTTTCCTCCCCTTTACTTCTGTGGTTTCACCAAGTTTCAGGTTGTTTTGGCCGAAACAGTGTGAAACGAAAACTAATTTGTTTCGCCACAGTTTGAAATTGATTGTATAGACTAAGATTCATACTGCCTACTACTGAAACCGGTCCGGTACGGGTGATACCGCTACGTATCACCTGCTACCTTAAACCTTGGGGGAAATGATGACTGTCAAAGTCCAATGGTGGGATCTAACAAATAAATGTTGGCTAAAAATGAGAAGCTTATGATTCCTCGACACCAGTAAAAAACTATGGACTATCAAAAACCCAGAAAAGCTAGACAAAGAGTAATGTTTTGAATTATTTGAAATCAACCAAAAATTGTGTACCATAAAGCACAAAAGTTGGTTAAACATTAAATTCCATAAAATCTCAAAATTGGAAAAGAAAAGGTTGGACAATAGCTTAGAAAAGCTAGCCAAATAATTAAATTTTGAATTTCTCGAAAGCAACCAAAACTTGTGGATTAGTGAGGACCACAAACTACAAAATTGATTTGCATACATTGGAAATCGCAAAATTCTAGTACATGTAAAGTGTTTCGCGTGTATCAACGTATGTGTATATGAGTGAATAAACCTCCAACACAACCCATGAAAAAAGGATAATCTTATTCTCAAATTGAGCCCAGTAATAATTTTCTAGTATTTGCTGGCTTTCATTTAAATATTTTGATTATGTACTCCTTTTTCTTCTTCTTTTAAACGGTTGCTTTCACTTTAATACATGTCTGACTATCCGTACCAAATTAAAGTAAAACAACATGACTGTAATAATTTTCCATTCAATATCCTATTTAGTCTGCTACATGAGGACATACATTTCATCATTTCCCATCCATAAATCGTTCTCTAGCAATTTTGTCATCAATACATGATGTTGGGTATACAAGGTGGTCAATAATACTACCCAAGTACCAGGCATGTCAATGCATATAATATAATGATAAAAAGTAAAGTAAATCCTCACTAATAATAGTAATATGTAACTAAAATAACATGGAAAACTTCATAGGCAAAATGGCATATTCTGACAAGATTAAGTTTGACTAAGTTACTGTAGTTTGCACCAAAAAGAATGTGGATGTGCAATAGTAACTAAGAAATTTTTGTTTACAAAGACTGATCTTTCGTCATGTAGTCGAAGGCACACCTGATGCGCAGCCTGATGCACAAGGTGCAGGCACCTAGACTATTTGCACCTCATCCTTGCAAGGCACATTGAGGCACGAGCCTTAGTCTCGAGAATGTGAGAGGCCATAGGTTCAAGTTATGCTCATTACTTTTGGTATGAGCATTCTTCCAATGATCAAGAAATATATATAATTATGGCACATCTATATAATAAAACACAAAGAAAGCTATCAAGTGGCTCTCCTTCAATCCCCCCAAAATCAAAGGCCCAGATCTAACCTCATAAAACACATTTTCCCCCCAAAAGTTTCCCCCCCCAAAACTCAAATTCAAATTCCCCCCCAAAACAACTCATTTATTTATTTAATTCTCTCTCTCTCTCTCTCTCTCTCTCTCTCTCTCTCTCTCTATATATATATATATATATATAGAGAGAGAGAGAGAGAGAGAGAGAAATATGGACTTTTATACCCCAATTTAAAATTATTTTTCACCGTATACTAAAGGAAACATGGATTTTTATTTACAACTAATTATTGTCATACTATTCAAACTTCAGCTACATAATTGTTGAATTACTATTTACAAGACTTTTCATATGTTGTATCGTTCTGAAGACGTGTCGTAGGCACGTGGCCATGGGCAAATCTAGTAATATTATAATATATGAAAAAGTGATCCTATAATATATGAGAAAATTCTCTCATTTAGATTGATTATTATTGCTTGGCCACCTAATGTGTGATCCATGTTATCATGATATATAATTTTATTTATAAATTTTAAAACCCCCACAAAGTAATAGTGCGCTTTGGTTAAGTGAAGCTTGTACCTCAAATTACACCTGTGCCTCAGGCTTTTTACAAAGTAGTGAAGCTGCTTTGCGCCTTTCGCCTTCGACTACACTGTCTTACGCTATGGATGTTGGCTAGTCGATCTGTCGATGTCAATGACACTCTTTAACATTAGACTAGAACAATGTTTAATAAGCTATAGTGGCAAATCGGTAATCAACAGGATGCCCTACACCTAGATGTGCTACCATGGCAGAACACCAACTTTTCTAACAAAATCTAACTTTTCTAACATTAGACTAGAACAACTTTTAATAAACTATAGTGGCAAATCGGCAACCAACAGGGTGCCCTGCACCTAGATGTGCTACCATGGCAGAACACTAACTTTTCTAACAAAATCTAAAAGCTTCTCACTAGGGAAGTTCATTACAAACTGGATGATTGAAATGGCTTACACTTTCTAAATTCTGAATTGAAAGGAAAGGAAAAACTGAGCAAACAGGAAAACTTGAGGGCATGAGACATATGATCGACCTGTTGACAGATAGATAAGAACTCAGATTTGAAGGATTGCAAAGGTTTCAACAATATGGTCATCAAATTTGCCAAGAGAACTAAAGGGGAGGAGAGGCGCAATCAAGTGACATATTCATTATCACCCCAACCTCAACATTTTACGAGCGGCCGAGGATGATAGCCGAGGATGACAGGTGACAGTGAGAGAAGCGTGCACATGTGAATGAAGCAAAGTAGGAGAACTCTATTTTCGATATTGGTTACAGAAATGTCAAAAACGATGTCTTGTAAGGTTTCGTCATTTTCGTTTCGCTTTGTTTCATGTTTCATTTTTTTTGTTTTGGTAATTATTTTACTTTATACAATTTACATGTTTTGTAATAAAACAATTAATTTCATTCCATTTGTCTGAAGATATTGGGTGTAGGGGGGGGGGGGGGGGGTTTAAGTCTTTTGTCTATTGACTTTTTGACATTTTAAGTGAATGGAATCATGGATATTTGCATTTGACAGATACCACATAAATTTGGCTAGATCAATTGAATAATAAGTTAAATGGGTCAATTTTTTGGAACAAATATAAGTTGGATCCAGCCCAACATAACCTATTAACTCTTCATGCAAATTCATTCTAATTCATCTGGCCTCACAGAGCAGAGCAGCATCTCAAAGAAAAATATTGAACCCAAACATAGAAGAGTCATAATGTAGATGAAACAACAGTATACGAGGTGATAGAAGAAGCAAACTGAATGGCATGGTTTATTTTTAGTCATAAACTGCAAGATTTCTTTTCTTCCCTTCTCCATATGTATATTCTCTCCCACAATTATTTTTCTTTATTTTTTAACCTGCAAATTTATACGAGACGGCCAAAACCTTATACCTTGGGATGGAGACAAAGTGACAGGAGGGATATGAGGGGTTGAGAAAAAAGAGAGAAATAAAATAGGGTTTAAGTGAGGGTGGTCCAATCCTTTCTAGTTAATCAACTTAGACATACTTCAAATATAAAAACCATTCAGATCAAGCACAAATTGCAAACTGCTTTAAGTCTAAGAAGAACTACGTGCGGGCCTTTGCAAAACATTAAGCAAGGCAATCTGCGCAGGCAAGCCCAACGAAAATAAAATGCCACCACTACCTAAACGAGCCCATTCAAAAGAGAATTTGACCACCTCGCCAGTCTAAGAAGCATTAGAGCCCATTCCCCACAACATCAAATCGGACTACAAACTTCTAGGGAATTTTTTCCCCAAACTGTCCCACTTTTTAAAAGTTTTTCCCAAACTGCCCTAATTTTTTTTTAATTCCCTAAACGCCCTACTCGCTTTTTGAAAAAGCGGGTCTAGGATAATTCTCCTCGCTTTTTCAGAAAGCAGGTCTTAGGTTGTAGGATTTCCACATCTCAAGACTCGCTTTCTGAAAAAACGAGGGAATTTATCCCATTCAAAAAGCGAGTGGACGTTTTTGCCCAGCTACACTCGCTTTCTCAAAAAGCGAGGGAATTTATCCCAAACTCGCTTTTTTCAAAAAGCGAGTGTCGATTGGGGATTTAGCCTCCACGCCCGATATCAGATCTCACCTTCTCTTTAATTCTCTATCTTCCTCCTCTTCTAACCTAGCCTACACAGTCGCTTTCCGAAAAAGCGTGGAAGTATTAACTAGGCTCGCTTTATCAGAAAGCGAGTCTTGAGTCTGCTTGTAAAAAATATACAAGCTCAAGACTCGCTTTCTGAAAAAGCGAGTAAAGTGAAAACAACCTCGCTTTCTCAGAAAGCGAGTCTTAAGTAGATAGTTTTCCAGAGGTGAGGGTCTTCTCTGGAAAACATACCACTCCACAGTCGCTTTTTTGAAAGCGAGTCTAGGTGAAACCACATCGCTTTTTTGAAAAGCGACTGTGGAGTGGTATGTTTTCCAGAGAAGACTCTCACCTCTGGAAAACGAACAGCACAACACTCGCTTTCTGAAAAAACGAGGTGTTCACACCTAGACTCGCTTTGTACACACAAAACAACACCAGAACATCTTCGGGTGGGACATAAACCCTACAAACTAAACAGCACAAACTCTTGAATTGCTTCACCACACTTAACCCAACTTCAACAATGCATACAAATAATTCAACTCCAAACTTGTATAAAACATGCAAACAATTTAACTTCACAAATCCACCACATTTCAACTGAACCCAACTCACACAAAACCACATAATTAAAACATCACACACTCACACACCCCAAACCAACATTCCATACTTCATATATTCTATATTTTATATCGTGAGTACATGATTGATACAAACAACAAATAACATTAACAAATTAATAATACAAACAAGTTAAACAAAATACAAATAAGCTTCACGGATCAGGGGTGAAGAATGTGGGAGGTCTCCGTTGCCGTTTACCTCGTGGTGGAGTGCCCTATGTCACACCGGACATAATTATCGGATCCTCTTCCTCTTATTGTTGTATCCCCTCAACTTGAATCTCAGCCTCTTCAACTTCATCCTCTTCTTTTTGCTCGTTTCTAGGACGACATGGTGATTTGCGGGCGGCTTTCTTCATACGTGGAGCACGTGCACTGGTTCGATGAGCGGGAGTATTTAGAATAGCATCAAAGGTCGCCCCCTCTACCACAACATCAGCTTGTGCACGACAAGACGTCAACATCTCGCGTGCAAAGTCCTTAACCGCATCGGTGACGTTGCTACTCAACACAGCAGCGCATTTTTTGCCCATACTCCAAGTCTGGTTCATCTACAAAACATAATAAGTTGAAATATTAAATGCAGTGAATGTATATATAAACCAAAATACTATAATAACTTTGATGAATACAACAGTACTTAAAATCTTACAATCGTACGAAGAGCCGATGTCTTCGGTTGAAACATAGGCAAGTTCATCGAATGTAAATCTGCTGGTTCGACTGCCGGTCGACGAATCAGGATCACCACACCAGCAGGAGTCTGTCCTGTCGGAGATATATATCGCCTCGTCATCCTCCCGTACCAGCCCATATAATTCTCATGCACCGTTCGATCAAATGGAGGAATGTTACCAATAATTTCCTCGAACCGGTGCAGATTCCATCTCTCAACATATATCGAAAAGTTGGCGGCCCAATTATGTCCTGATTGTCGACCCATTCCAGTGATTGAATGCATATCTGCATTGAATAGTTCGGCAACGGGAATCATCTGATGTAGACCAAACTGACGAAGCACTCTATTCACATAATAGAACTAAACTGTGCCGAAGTTGATTAATGGTGCTTTCATCAGCCACAGATCACACCTGTACAAGAAAATAGGCGGTAGTCGAGCAAGACGCACCTCTGTGTAGGGCATCCACACTACACAATCATCTGTCAACCAGTCTCATCACGGAAGTAGGTCAGACACCTGTTGGGGTTGGCAGTCCATGTACGATTGTCGGACCAGTACACACCAAGTGGAGGTAACATGTTCTGGTCCTCGGGGAGATGGATCCAGTGGGGTGATTTCTTCTGCACTACAGGCCGACCAACGTAAATACGCTCCCAACTCCACACTTGTAGCAATATCATTGGTCCATTCATCTGCACGGAACCAAGACTGCACAAGCACAAACTCTTGTAAAGGGACGATAAGACGGCACTACCCCAACTGTACTGACTGACTCGTCCCAGATCTGCAATCAGTGTGAGGTACATCAAAGGGACAGAGTCTCCGCTGAAATTTGGGAACAACACCCCTCCAAACAGTGTCAGAATGTAGGCCCTACAGTAGCACTGGACCTCCTCATCAGTGGAATCATTTTTCAATTGGTTCTTGAATCTATTCTTTAACCACTTCAACCGAATTTGTTTTCCATTCACTGCTCCGGCCTCCACTTCGACACCGAGATACTGTTCCATTAAATATATCGGGTCGAAGTCCAATGAGCCTGTCACTACCTGCCCATCAACTGGAAGGCAGGTGAGTACAGAGACGTCCTACAACGACATTGTCATTTCCCCAACTGTCAGGTGAAAGCTGTGTGTTTCAGGTCGCCATCTCTCAAGCAGTGCTGTAAGAAGAGACTGATCGCACTTGATGAAGCTCATCAGTGCAATACCATACAGTCCACAATCCCTTAGGATCTGGTGAATCCGTGGGTGCATAGGTAGTGGATGACCCCCACAGAATGTACATTCCTTCGAATCCCTTCTCACACATCCTTCGAACGATGCTGCGACTGAAGAGTAAGAAGTGTGGGGTCGAGGAGACCTGGACCTAGGGCTGCAAACGAATCGAGCTATTCGCGAGCTATTCGGCTCGAGCTCGGTCAAAGCTCGGTCAAAGCTCGGCTCGAACCGAGCTCGAGCCGAGCTCGAGCTCAAAATCGAGCTCGTTTAGTAAACGAGCCGAGCTCGAGCTTCAGTTGTTTTTCTTTTTAGGCTAAGCTCGCGAGCTATTCGGCTCGAGCTCGGTCAAAGCTCGGTCAAAGCTCAGCTCGAACCGAGCTCGAGCCGAGCTCGAGCTCAAAAATAGGCTCGTTTGGTAAACGAGCCGAGCTCGAGCCTGAAGGTATTCGGCTCGGCTCGGCTCGATTGCAGCCCTACCTGGACCTCCAAGGGGAATGTAAGATGATGAAGGGGTCGGAGAAGAAGTACCTGCCATATTTGGATTACTTGGGACCTGTACAACAACAATATTTACATCAAAAGACCAATATAATATTTAATTGTATGATAATGAAACAAAATCGAATATAAAAAATTATAAGCTTACATTAGTACGCACGGTACCACCACGTCCACCACGAGGAGGTAGGCCAAAAGATGTACGTGGTCCATCGCCGCGAGGAGGTCTACTACTAGATCCTCCCTTCACATTTCCCATCGTGCGTGCCATTTTAAAAAAATAGAGTTTAAGAAAAAATTCGTGCATACGCATAGAAGTGAATTTTTTCCCAAACTGCCCCACTTTTTGAAAAATTTTTCCAAACTGCCCTACTTTTTTTTATTCCCTAAACGCCCTACTCGCTGTTTGAAAAAGCAAGTCTGGAATAATTCTCCTTGCTTTTTCAGAAAGCGAGACTTAGGTTGTAGTATTTTCACATCCCAAGACTCGCTTTCTGAAAAAGCGAGGGGATTTATCCCATACTCGCTTTTTCAAAAAGCGAGTGTCGTTTGGATCTTAAACCTCCTACCTTGCAAACAGATCCCACTCCTCTTTTTCCGGTTGTAGGATACTCTATTTTTTTAAAAATGGCACGGACGATGGAAAATGTGGAGGAAAGATCTAGTAGTAGACCTCCTCGCGGCGATGGACCACATACATCTTTTGGCCCACCTCCTCATGGAGGACGTGGTGGTCATCGTGGTGGTACAGTGCGTACTAATGTAAGCTTATAATTTTCTATATTCGATTTTGTTTCATTATCATACAATTAAATGTTATATTGGTCTTTTGATGTAAATGTTGTTGTTGTACCGGTCCCAAGTAATCCAAATGTGGCAGGTACTTCTTCTCCGGCCCCTTCAACATCTTACATTTTCCTTGGAGGTCCAGGTCCCCTCGACCCCACACTCCTTACTCTTCAGGAGCAGCATCATTCGAAGGATGTGTGGGAAGGCAATTCGAAGGAATGTACATTTCGTGGGGGTCATCCACTACCTATGCACCCACGGATTCACCAGATCCTAAGGGATTGTGGACTGTATGGTATTGCACTGATGAGCTCCATCAAGTGCGATCAGCCTCTTCTTACAACACTGCTTGAGAGATGGCGGCCTGAAACACACAGCTTTCACCTGACAGTTAGGAAGATGACAGTGTCGCTGCAGGACGTCTCTGTACTCACCGATCTTCCAGTTGATGGGCAGGCAGTGACAGGCTCAATGAACTTCGACCCGATATATTTAGTGGAACAGTATCTCGGTATCGAAGTGGAGGCCGGAGCAGTGAATGGAAAACAAATTCGGTTGAAGTGGTTAAAGGATAGATTCAAGAACCAATTGAAAGATGATTCCACTGATGAGGAGGTCCAGTGCTACTGTAGGGCCTACATTATGATACTGTTTGGAGGGGTGTTCCCAAATTCCAGCGGACACTCTGTCCCCTTGATGTACCTCCCACTGATTGCAGATCTGGGACGAGTCAGTCAGTACAGTTGGGATAGTACCGCCTTATCGTCACTCTACAAGAATTTGTGCTTGTGCAGTCTTAGTTCCGTGCAGATGAATAGACCAATGATATTGCTACAAGTGTGGAGTTAGGAGCGTATTCACGTGGGTCGGCCTGTAGTGTGAAAGAAATCACCCCACTGGATTCATCTCCCCGAGGACCAGCACATGTTTCCTCCACTTGGTGTGTACTGGTCCGGCAATCTTACATGGACTGTCAACCCCAACAGGTGCCTGACCTACTTCCGTGATGAGTTGGACAGGTTGGCAGATGATTGCGTAGTATGGATGCCCTACACGGAGGCGCGTCTTGCTCGACTACCGCCTATTTCCTTGTACAGGCGTGATCTGTGGCTGACGAAAGTACCATTAATCAACTTCGGCATAGTTTAGTTCTATTATGTGAATAGAGTGCTTCGTCAGTTTGGTCTACATCAGATGATTCCCATTGCCGAACTATTCAATGCAGATATGCATTCAATCACTGGAATGGGTCGACAATCAGGACATAATTGGGCCGCCAACTTTTCGATATATGTTGAGAGATGGAATCTGCACCGGTTCGAGGAAATTATTGGTAACATTCCTCCATTTGATCGAACGGTGCATGAGAATTATATGGGCTGGTACGGGAGGATGACGAGGCGATATATATCTCCGACAGGACAGACTCCTACTGGTGTGGTGGTCCCGATTCGTCGACCAGCAGCCGAACCGGCAGATTTACATTCGATGAACTTGCCTATGTTTCAACCGAAGGCATCGGCTCTTCGTACAATTGTAAGATTTTAACAACTGTTGTATTTATCAAAGTTATTATAGTATTTTGGTTTACATATACATTTACTGCATTTAATATTTCAACTTATTATGTTTTGTAGATGAGCCAGACTTGGAGTATGGGCAAAAAATGTGTTGCTGTGTTGAGTAGCAACGTCGCCGATGCGGTTAAGGACTTTGCACGCGAGATGTTGACGTCTTGTCGTGCACAAGCTGATGCTGAGGGGGCGACCATCGATGCTATTCTAAACACTCCCGCTCATCGAACCAGTGCAGGTGCTCCACGTATGAAGAAAGTTGCCCGCAAACCACCACATCGTCCTAGAAACGAACAAGAAGAAGAGTTTGTATGCATTGTTGAAGTTGGGTTAAGTGTGGTGAAGCAATTCAAGAGTTTGTGTTGTTTAGTTTGTAGGGTTTATGTCCCACCTGAAGATGTTCTGGTGTTGTTTTGTGTGTACAGACCGAAGACTCGCTTTCTGAGAAAGCGAGTCTAGGTGTGAACACCTCGCTTTTTCAAAAAGCGAGTGTTGTGCTGTTCTTTTTCCAGAGGTGAGGGTTTCTCTGAAAAACATACCACTCCACAGTCGCTTTTCGAAAAAGCGAGGTGTTTTTACCTAAACTCGCTTTCTGAGAAAGCGAGTCTAGGTGAAACCACATCGAGAAAGCGAGTTTAGGTAAAAACACCGTCGCTTTTTCGAAAAGCGACTGTAGAGTGGTATGTTTCCAGAGAAGACCGTCACTTCTGGAAAACTATCTACTTAAGACTCGCTTTCTAAGAAAGCGAGGTTGTTTTCACTTTACTCGCTTTTTCAGAAAGCGAGTCTTGAGCTTGTATGTTTTTTACAAGCAGACTCAAGACTCGCTTTCTGATAAAACGAGCCTAGTTAATACTTCCATGCTTTTTCGGAAAACGACTGAAGGAGGAGGAAGATAGAGAATTAAAGAGAAGGTGAGATCCGATATCAGGCGTGGGGGCTAAATCCCCAATCGACACTCGCGTTTTCAAAAAGCGAGTTTGAGATAAATTTCCTCGCTTTTTGAGAAAGCGAGTGTAGCTGGGCAAAAACGTCCACACTCGCTTTTTGAAAAAGCGGGTCTGGGATAAATCATCTCGCTTTTTCAGAAAGCGAGTCTTGGGATGTGAAAATCCTACAACCTAAGACTCGCTTTCTGAAAAAAGCGAGGAATTATCCCAGACTCACTTTTTCTAAAAGCGAGTAGGGCGTTTAGGGAATAAAAAAAGTAGGACAGTTTGGGAAAAACTTTCAAAAAGTGGGACGGTTTGGGAAAAAATTTGCGTATGCACTCACTAGTCACCGAACTTACTTTCCCCTGCCTAATTCTTTTCTCAATTCTATGCACACATCAAGAGAACACCCGAACTGCTACATTTTCTAATGAATTATTGTCTCACTCTTTACAGCTTGAATCACATCAAAATCAAGGCGTAGACAAATCAAGAATTCTTATGCATATAATGCATCATCAGAATAATCATTCCCGAAAGGCTTGTCATAATTTTATCCAATCCTACAAAACCAAATGCCAATATCAGGTTTTTGGTTTCTTTGGGCTCTTGGACGAGCCATTAATGGAAGAAGAAGATAAGAGAGTAAAGAAGAAGAGAATCAGAGATGGAGAAGAATGGGATTGAAACTGAATTCAAGAATCTATATTCCCCAAAAGAGCTCCTTACAGCTACTATATAAAGGCAGGTGAAGAAGTTTGTTACGCTAAAAGACAAGGCCAACTAGCCCGTGCGCTGCGCACCTCCTTCACCCGCCAAACAATCAATTCAAAATATACGTGCTTCACATGTAAACTACTGATACATTTCTGATACATTGATACAGACTATCAAACTATCATTCTAATCTACCCATGGATTCCCCAAAGCAACTGCAGCTAATCTGGTGATAGTCGGAGCTAGTATATCCTTGACAACTCCTCCCCCCTTAACAACGAGCTTGTCCCAAGCTCGAAGTTAGGAAATCTTGCTCTGAAGTCATCAATATCCATCCAAGACACATCTTCCAGTTCCGAACCCTTCCATTTAACCAACAACTGAATACCCACCCTATTTTGCTTCCTGAAAATTCGTCTGTCAAGAATAGATTCTGGTTCTTCTTCATGTACATCTGGAACCCACCAATGAGGCAACTCTGATGTTAACGAAATTTCTTGAGTTCCATAAAACTTCTTCAATTTGGAAACATGAAATACAGGGTGAATGTCAGCTTGAGGTAGTTCCAATCGATAAGCTACTGTACCAATCTTCTCTAAGATTTTGTAAGGCCCAAAGAACTTCATAGCTAGCTTTTGAGGTGAAGGATTCCGCAGTGAAACTTGCCGATATGGTTGTAATCGGAGAAGGACCAAATCACCTACTTCAAACACCTTTTCTCTCCTTCTTTTGTCAGCAAACATTTTCATTCTATTCTGTGCTATGCTAATGTTCTCTTTCGGCAATTTCAATATAGCATCTCTCGATAGCAATGTTTCTTCAACTGTTGGTAATGCCGAAGTCCCCTTCACATAGTGCAACAATGAAGGTGGAGGCCTCCCGTATACACACTCAAAAGGTGTAATTCCCGTAGATGAATGCCAACAAGTATTATACCAAAATTCAGCCCAAGGTAACCACTTAACCCATTCTAATGGTTTTTGCCCACAAAAGCATCGAAGATACATCTCCAACGTTTTGTTAACAACTTCAGTTTGTCCATCACTTTGAGGGTGATAGGCTGTGGAATGGTGTAGCTTACAACCTTGCATAGAAAAAAACTTCTTCCAAAACTTGCTGATAAAAATAGGATCTCTATCACTAACTATGGTCTTGGGCATGCCATGTAATCGATAAATGCCTTCCACAAACACTTGAGCCACACTCTGAGCTGTATACGGATGGGATAAGGCCATAAAATGAGCATATTTGGTGAGACGATCCACTACAACCATAATCACAGATTTGTTACCACTCTTAGGGAGTCCTATAAAATCCATGGAAATTTCCTCCCATATCAAGTCTGGTACTGATAGGGGTTGCAACAATCCGGGAGGAAGCATATTCTCATGCTTATTCTGCTGACATACTAAGCATTCTTTAATGAATTTCCTTATATCTTTGGAGATACCATCCCATGTGAACACTCTCCTCGCTCTTTGAAGAGTTTTGTGAAAACCTGAGTGACCTCCTACACTCGATGAGTGATGGTCCAAAAATATAGTTTTCCTCAAATCTGCGGTGGGACTTAACAAAATCCTACCCTTGTAGTACCATACTCCTCCGATCAGTTTATATCTATCAGCATAAAGCTGATTATTTTGTAGCTTATCAAGCAACTTGGCAAAGTAGTCATCCTGCAATACCATCAGTTTGATGTCTTCCACCCATTGAGGAATTACAATGGTTAATTCACAATAAGAATGGTGCTCTTCTTTTCTTCTAGAAAGGCCGTCAGCCACCTTATTATCAATTCCTCTTTTGTACTCTACTTTGAAATTGAAACCCAACAACTTCCAGAGCCACTTCTCTTGCATTTCCGTGTTGATCCTTTGGTCTAAAATATACTTGATGCTTTGCGGGTCAGTTCTAATAGTAAATGTGTTACCCAATAGATACTGCCGCCAGTGCTTTATGGCTTGTAAGATAGCTAGAACCTCTTTTTCGTAGGTTGATAAAGCTGCATTCCTACCCTTTAGACCTTTACTCATATAGGCTATAGGGTGGCAATCTTGGATGAGAACAGCACCAATCCCTTGTTGAGATGCATCTGTATCTATAATAAAAGGTTTATTAAAATCTGGAGGCTTCAGTACTGGTGTGGAAGTCATGGCCTTCTTGAGAGCTTCAAAAGCTTGAGCTGCCTCATTTGTCCACAGGAAGGAATTCTTCTTCAACAATTGAGTTAAAGGAAATGCTATACTACCATAATTTTCCACAAATTTTCGATAGTACCCAGTAAGACCAAGGAAGCCCCTCAACTCCTTCACTGTCTTTGGCTCCGGCCAAGTTACTATTGCTTTGATCTTATTAGCATCTACCGCAATACCCTCAGCACTTATTACATGCCCCAAATAGTCTACTGATGTTTGGCCAAAGCTGCATTTGCTAAGTTTTGCTATCAGCTTATTAGTTCTTAGGATCTCCAAGGTCATGGTTACATGCTTGAGGTGATCTTCCCAGGTTGAACTGAAGATCAAAATATCATCAAAGAAGACAAGAATGAACTTGCGCAGATGCTCCTTGAATACACTATTCATCAGTCTTTGGAATGTGGAGGGAGCATTCGTGAGCCCAAAAGGCATGACTAAGAATTCAAAATGCCCATGGTGAGTTCTAAAAGCAGTTTTTGGAATATCACTCTCTTTAACTCTGATTTGGTAATAGCCATATCTCAAGTCTACCTTGGAGAAATATTTAGCTCCATTCAACTCATCCAACAAGTCGTCTATTAAAGGAATTGGGAACTTGGCCTTCACAGTTTGAGTGTTCAAGGCTCTATAGTCTACACACATTCTCCATCCCCCATCTGCCTTCTTGATCAGGATTATAGGTGAGGCATATGGGCTATTACTAGGCCGGATTAAACCAGCTTCAAGCATTTCTTTGATCTGTTTTTTCAATTTCACTTTCATAATGGTGAGGTTGTTTGTAAGGTCTGAGACACACAGGTTTAGCTCCCTCTATTTCAGGTATCTGATGGTCTACATCTCTTTGAGGAGGTAAGGGAATTTGTTCCACAAATACTTCAGGGAAGGACTGTAGGATTCTTTGTATATCTTCTTTATTATTCATCAACTGTGAGGAAAGGTTGGAATGGTCTTCTCTAGCTATCACTTCTTCTATTTGCAGTACAAAGGCCTGACAAGAATAACTTCCAGTCTTAATCACCTCTTCTACTTCCATACATTGCAATTGCGGATCAATGGTGCCTTGCAGTCTTCTCTTTTCCCCATTTAACTCAAAAACCATTGTCATCTGGCTAAAATCCATAGTAATTGGACCCAAAGTTCTTAACCAATGAGCCCCTAGCACCATTTGTGCAGGACCCAAAGGTAAAAGCAATAGCTCTGCTTTAAGAGGAACTCCTGAACCACGAAACTTACATCAGTAGCGTTCCCTTCACTGTACATACATTGCACATTGGCTACAGTAACCTTGTATCGAGGTTCCTTGGTTACTATCAATTTGGCTCTATCAGCAATCTGGGAATCTAGATAATTGTGGGTGGATCCAGTATCAATCAAGATACTAACTTCCCTTCCATTGATCCTTCCCTTGACCCTCATGGTATGTGGATATACTTGGGATCCTATGAGAGCATGGAGAGAAATTTCAGGGTGTTCTGGGGATGGAAATGTCGACTGAGTTGATTGTGGATCTGTGAGGATAGGTTGTGAAGTGCTGATGGGAAATGTAAGCTGGGAAGGTAATGTGGAAGTGTAAGTTTGATTAGGGAACTCATGAGCAAACATAACTTCATAACTAGCTTCTTCATCCTCTTCTAGACCCTCCAAGAAATAAAATTTCTGACCCTTACAAAGGTGACCTTGCACATACTTTTCATCACAATTAAAGCACAAACCCTTCGCTCTTCTCTCCCTCAACTCCTGAATACTCAATCTTCTAGGGACAAAACTGGCAGTTGGTGTTAGGGAATTACTGGGAGCTCTTGCAAGTCGGAGTGGATTGGTTAAAAATAGGAGTTGGTTTGGTTACAAAAGCAGGCTTATAATTCTTCTTCAAACATGAGATCTTTTCTTTGTATCCTCTAGCTAATCCCACAGCTTCGTTAACATTCTTAGGCCTTTGAGATTTCACATCCCACCTAATCTCATTCCTCAAACCACTGACAAAAGTGCTGAGATAATGGGATTCAGTCCAATCTTTAACAAAATTGGATAACCGATCAAATTCTTGAATGTAGGATTCTAACTCTCCCTTCTGTTCTAGTTTGGTTAGTATCCCTTCATAATCTTGGAACACAGTAGGTCCAAATCGATTGATAAGTTCCTCAAGAAACTTTGGCCAATTCATCTCATGTAATTTGGGTTTGATATATCTGCGGTGCCATTGTGCTGCTCTGCCACGCAAATTCAATGCTGCATACTTCAATTTCTTATCATCTGGTACCTCATAGAATTCAAGAAATTGTTCTATTCCACAAATCCACTCAGTAGGATCTCCCTCCTCAAAAACGGGGAATTCTACTTTAAACGGAGTTCTGAATGTTGCCTCACCATGGCCATATCCTGCGGAGTTAATGGAGCTTGAGTGGGGAAAGGTTACCTCTCGTTGTGATGGAGGTTGATTTGGATTGGGCAGAAGTGGTGAATTAGGAAGGCGAGCCTGAGTTTGTCTCATCATCGTCATCATAGCTTCCATTCGAGTTTCCATGGCTGTGAACCTTTCTCCGATGCTTGTAGCAATAGCCTCCACTCTCTCATTGAGGAATCCGCTCTGTAGTTGAGCCGCATCCATCTGACTCTTCAGATTAGCCACATCGCCTTCCATTGAAGTACTTCCTTCATCTCTCCCATCGCCATCGGATCCGTATGGCTCTGATACCAGATTATCAGGTTCTTGGACGAGCCATTAATGGAAGAAGAAGATAAGAGAGTAAAGAAGAAGAGAATCAGAGATGGAGAAGAATGGGATTGAAACTAAATTCAAGAATCTATATTCCCCAAAAGAGCTCCTTACATCTACTATATAAAAGCAGGTGAAGAAGTTTGTTACGCTAAAAGACAAGGCCAACTAGCCCGTGCGCTGCGCACCTCCTTCACCCGCCAAACAATCAATTCAAAATATACGTGCTTCACATGTAAACTACTGATACATTTCTGATACATTGATACAGACTATCAAACTATCATTCTAATCTACCCATGGATTCACCAAAGCAACTGCAGCTATTCTGGTGATAGTCGGAGCTAGTATATCCCTGACAGCCAAATAACTATTAACATGATACAAATTTGTTCTAGGTTACGACATTAAAACTAACAACAGATAACAGAAATTCCAGTACCAAATTGAAAAAAAGAATCGACCAACTCACATGAAGAAGGAGGCGGTGACGACGAGGCCGACGGCGAGCATGAGAACGGCGAGCGTCGGATACCAAGCATCGGGAATGGGACTCGTTATCGGCTTCGGTGTCTGTTCCGTTCCGTTTCAATTCAAATCAAGAACGTGAGAAAAGATTCTATCCAAAACCCTGGAAATCTCAAAACGATACACAGATCTCGAGATCTGGAAGATCTACGAGATTATAGGGTTTCATGAAAGAGATCGAAGGTGAGAATGGAATCTTACCATTGACGAGGAGGAGGATGAGATGAAACCCTGGATTCGGCGAATGCGATCGAAGTGTTGAAAGGGTTCGAGATTTGGGCAGAGATGTTAGAGCATCTGATAGTCGTTTGAACCCAAAATTTGGGTAATTGTATTTAGAAATAGGAATTTTGGTTAGAGCATATGTAGTCGTCTGATATATATCTATACATACTAGATTTGTCCGTGGACACATGCTCGTCGGAACATACAACACACGAAAAGTTCTATAAACAGTAAAACAATAATTATGTAGTTCAAGTTTGAATAGTATGACAATAATTAGTTGTAAATAAAAGTCCATGATTCTATTAGTATATGTTAAACAATAATTATAAATGAGGATGTAAAATCCAACTTTCTAGAACTTTGAGGATAGAAAATAATAATATTTAACTTGTTGAAGAGATATTTGCTATTTTCAATATAACATGTGCAATAAAAAAACATAAAAATTCTAAAAATTTTACAAACCTAAAATCTTAAAATTTAAATTTCTAAATAAGTTATAGAGAGGGAAAGAGAGAGAAAGAGAGAAATATGAAAAAGTGAAGAGAGAAAAGAGATATAGTAATAAAGTAATCAGTTTTTTAGTTTTGGAGGGAAAATTTTAATTTTGGGGTTTGAAATTTTTGGGCGGGAAAATATGTTTTATAAGAATCAATCTAGATCATTAGTTTTAAGAGAGATTGAATGAGAGCCACTTGATAGCTTTCTTTGTAATTTATTATATAGATATATATATATATGCATATTATGCATATTTTGTCAAAAAAATTGCTGCAGTCGTCTGCTAAATATGCATATTATGCATTTTTTGCTACAGTAGATTGTTATATATGAAAGAGGATATGAGAATTATGCATATTGTACAGAACGCAACTTTATGTTGCGTCGCTCAAAAAAATATTATTTTTACATCGTCGGACACAATTTCAAGTTTCATCGCTAAAAAAAAATTAATTTTTGCAAATAAAAAAACCGAAAATGGAAAAATCCCTCGGACGCAACTTGATGTTGCGTCCCTACTAGCGGATTCCTCGGACGCAACAAGAAGTTGCGTCTGTTGGATTTTTTTAAAAAATAAAAAATTAAAAATTAAATTAAATTACCTATTTGCCTCCTCCGACGCAATATGATACTCCGTCTGTCATTTAAAAATTATTTTTCCCCCTCCGACGCAACTTTGAGTTCCGTCTGATCTTATATTTTTATTATTTTAAATTAAATTACTAAAAAATAGCATTCTATGACTGTAGCACAATAGCCAAGTGCTATATGCATTTATTCATATATGCATAATTTACACATTGACAGCTGTGGATGCTCTTACAGCAGTAGTCGTTAAACCCAAAATTTGACTTTTTTTATTTAAAAAATTGAGACAAATAATAGATGTAGTTTTGTCCCATTTAAATCACACTACTATTTTTCACATGTGATGCACGTTTTGATAAGAGTTGGAAGATTTTCACGTGCAATATATGAGTTAAGAAATAGTTTTGGAGTTGGACGTATGTTGCACGTAATTGGAAAAAAAATTGAAGAAAAAGCTATAATTTGTACGTGCAATGCACGTGCTTATAAGTAAAATTTGAGTTGTACGTGCAACATATGTGTATGTTTAGTGTTGAAAAAAAATATATAATTGTTTTGCACGTGCGTTGTACGTTTTAAATAGGTGGCATTTTTTGTTTGTTTGTTTTTGTTGTAATTAATGGGAGAGTTGGAGTTGCACGTGCAACGCACGGGTTTGTATGTTGACAAATGACAACTCCAACTCTCCCATTATAATATTAGAGATTGTTTTTAAAAAATTAATCTACTCATGCTCTCGAACGGGAGATAATTTTGTGTCCGGCGAAATTGTGGGCTAAATATGCATCGGATGAAATTTATTATTTCGTCTGACACACACACACACACACACACACACACACACACACACACACACACACACACATATCTATATAATAAAACACAAAGAAAGCTATCAGGTGGCTCACATTCAATCTATCCCAAAATCAATGGACCAGATCTACTCTCACAAAACATATTTTCCCGCCCAAATTTCAAACCCCAAAATTTCAATATCTCTCTCTATCTGTCTCTTCCGATTTCAAACCGCCCCCCTTTCTCTCTCTCTTACTGTCTGTCTCTCTCCCTCTCTTTTCTTCTTCTTCTTCCCCTTCCCCAAACCCTAACCCTAATCCCTTCGATGGTTTCGATGCCATGGACTTCGACACCTTCTACGATGGATAACTCGCCGCCATCGTCGTCCCGGAGGGCTCCTCCGCCCCCGTCGGCTCCGCCATCGCCCTACTCGCCGAATCTCTCTCTTTTCTTCTTCTTCTTCCCCTTCCCCAAACCCTAACCCTAATCCCATGGACTTCGACACCTTCTACGATGGATAACTCGCCGCCATCGTCGTCCCGGAGGGCTCCTCCGCCCCCGTCGGCTACGCCATCGCCCTACTCGCCGAATCTCTCTCTTTTCTTCTTCTTCTTCCCCTTCCCCAAACCCTAACCCTAATCCCTTCGATGATTCCGATGCCATGGACGTCGACACCTTCTACGATGGATAACTCGCTGCCGCCGTCGTCCCCGAGGGCTCCTCCGCCCCCGTCGGCTCCGCCATCGCCCTACTCGCCGAATCTGATGAGGAAATCGAGCAGGGAAGTCTACGTTTTTTCTTACATTTGCAAGCTAGATTTTCCTCCCTCATCCTGAGTTTATTTCAAAGTTAACAACATGAACTTCTTATGTGTCTGGTGTTTTCCTCCCTCATTAAATGTGTTTGTTTGCAGAAAAAAGAATAACACACTTGCTGCTCAAGAAAAATGCATAATTCGCCATCTCATATCCCGCCTAACAGATATATGGGCTTGAAAAGCACTCTCCCATTGCCACACTGGTATACTTTTCCATTACTTTTCCATTTCATTAAATGCGTTAACGTTGAATGAGTTTATAATGAACCCTAGATCGATGAGGCAGAGTTTTATTTTGATGATGATTAGATGCTATCTGTATTTGAAGTGATTACTATCTGGTTTTGTAGGGGTGTTATCACATCACAAATAAACTTTTTTACTTCATAATAGAAGACTTTGTGTTCTACTGGGCTATATAAGCATGTGCACAGTGTTCACCATGAGTAAGTAACTTCAATCGCTCCTTTCAGATCTGATGTTTCAGGGGTTTTCATTACTTTATTTTCTTATCACATGAGAGACGATATCTAGAAATTTGTATGCTCACCCTGCTGAAATAATGTTTCTTGGATTTGCTGGACAATTTTTTGAAATTTTGATATTAAGCATATCTTATTGATAAAAGAAATTTGTAGTTTTGTATGTTTATCGTCACAGTTTTTTATTGATTAGCTATTTTTATTCTCATATGACTACAAAATGGTTATTTATACTAGACATCTTCCTCTTTACTTTGTACAGAGGATTTAGCTGGGGTTAAGATCCTACATGGTCTGGATAAGGTAATTGAGGGTGGAGCAGTTGTCCTGACACTCAGAGATCAGAACATTCTTGCTGATGGTTAAGATTCTGCATTCTTGCTGATTTGTAACCTGTTGTTAAGATTCTGCATTCTTGCTGATTTGTAACCTGTTGTTTGGTATTTTATGTTGTGAAGGTACTATTTTTGCAACTGACCTATACACTATACATAACAGAGATTGATATGCTTGAAAATGTGGAAATTGGGGAGCAAAAACAAAAGGATGAAGCATACAAGGCTGCTAAGAAGACAACTGGATATGAGGATACGTAAGATTTATTCCATTGAAATGGACCAACTATATTTTTGTTTACATTTCTTCTTTTATTTACTTTCCGTCTCTGGTTGTAGGTTTAATGACGACTTGAGTGCTCCAATCGAAGATGAGGTTATCTTATGGACTTTTTTCTTTACTATGAATTTTAGTTTTTTATGTTGTTTTCCTTATAAATGTGTTGTTTTCAGGGAGTAACATTGGATGGAAGTGGCCGCTTCACTGCCTGAGAAAAAGCTAGAAGAGGTATTTATTCTTTAGAATTTTGTTTATGATTTCCATGGAAATTGTATACTGGTACTCGAGTACGTAAAATTATCTTCATACATGTTCTGATTGTGCTGGCATTTTTTATATTGCCTTAAAGCTGCTTTATCGTTACAATCTTTCATCTCTTTTGGTACTTAGATCAAAGCTTAACACTACGGTCATCTCCTATTAAATAAGTTCAAGCTATGTTTTCCCATGATCAGAAGAGTTACTGGTTTCATATCATTCCCTGTTGAAGAATACTAAAATTTATTTTTCTCCTTCCACTCCATAGAAACTTATGTTCCATATTTCCCAGTGACAAGAAGAATTATCCTTCTGAAGTTTATCTTTATAGTTTTTACCAATTAATTATTTGTCTGAATTTAAAATTTTAGAGACAAGACAAGAATGTTGCTGTAAAAAGTATTCTTGATTCATTCCCCCCCTCCCATAGCTGTGTAAAAGAATAGAAGGTGCTACACCATTTGGGATTAACTTCTGAGTATGCCCACCCTAATGAAATAATGTTTCTTGGATTTGCCACCATAATTGGTTCAGCCCTCATTTGGTTGTTTACATAGAAGACTACTCACATAACTACTTACGGTTGATTTTTTTGGGTGTAGGCTCCTGGCTGGAAATTCAACCATTAACAGGAAGGAAGGAAGCATCAGGTAGTTAATTTTGAAACTAAAACTAATCACCGATCCGAGTGCACCTATGTTACGTCCTCTTTTAACTCTTTATTTAAATCTAATTCTTAAATTGAAGATTTGAGTTCACTGCGTTGAAGCTCTCGGAACTCCTATTGTCCTGGAAGTTTCTTTCTTCAATTGAAACATCCAGGACATTAAAATGTCATGGTTTTATTAAATGGTTTTATTAAAAAGGCTAATATATAAATCAGTGAATTGAAGAAAGAAACTTCCAGGACATTTTAATAAAACCATGACATTTAATATTTATGATATTTGTTTAAGACATTTTATTTTTCTTACGAAATTTCATCTTAATTAATTTACTATGCAAATGATTTTGAAAAGAATATAATGGCATGCTTGAGTGCCTAAGTTGCATTGAAGTTCCGGCGCCGCCCCTGTTTACGGCTTACTTAGTAAAAGAGTTTTTTTTTTTTTTGGGTAGTATAAAATGGTGTAAAATTCAAGTTAGTTGGCTGTTTTGAATGAAAACAATGAGCAGCGATTTCATCTTATTTAATTTGGTTTTAATTTGAAGGACTACATAATGACATATTGCACTTAATTTAATGATCGAGTTAGGCTGATATCTTATTGTCGTTTTTTTTATAGTCGGTCTTGCATGAATACTAGCAACCCCATGCAGGACTTCTTCCCCTCTGTATTTGCTTCATTGATCATTCTCCTTGCTTTCCATATCTGTCAAGGAGGCTTATTCTAAAGAATATTATGTGAACTTGAAAATTTGAATACTAGAATCTCATATGAAGATTATCTTTGTAAACTATTGAGATGCAAATGGCATGGAAATCTCTAATCTCTAATAGACATAATAAAGAAAACTAATTAAATCAAGTTATATCCCTTTGGTGTCAGCATGTGTTTCTTGGCTCATGTACTCTCAATCATTCACAACCAATTAATTATTTTAATTAGTTAGTAGATTTGACTCTCTGCAATATTTCTGGCATCATCCTGCTCATGCACTGCATCTTCATCCACCACATATCGCCTAAATTCAAGCCTGGTGCCAATATTTTCTTCTAATTGATTTATTGTCACTTATTAGTGTGGAGTGCCACCATAATTGGTTCAGCCCTCATTTGGTTGTTTACATAGAAGACTACTCACATAACTACTTACGGTTGATTTTTTTGGGTGTAGGCTTCTCCTGGCTGGAAATTCAACCATTAACAGGAAGGAAGCATCAGGTAGTTAATTTTGAAACTAAAACCGATCACCGATCCGAGTGCACCTATGTTACGTCCTCTTTTAACTCTTTATTTAAATCTAATTCTTAAATTGAAGATTTGAGTTCACTGCGTTGAAGCTCTCGGAACTCCTACTGTCCTGGAAGTTTCTTTCTTCAATTGAAACTTCCAGGACATTAAAATGTCATGGTTTTATTAAATGGTTTTATTAAAAAGGCTAATATATAAATCAGTGAATTGAAGAAAGAAACTTCCAGGACATTTTAATAAAACCATGACATTTAATATTTATGATATTTGTTTAAGACATTTTATTTTTCTTACGAAATTTCATCTTAATTAATTTACTATGCAAATGATTTTTTATTTATTTTGATAAGAATATAATGGCATGCTTGAGTGCCTAAGTTGCATTGAAGTTCCGGCGCCGCCCCTGTTTACGGCTTACTTAGTAAAAGAGTTTTTTTTTTTTTTTTGGTAGTATAAAAGAGTGCAAAATTCAAGTTAGTTGGCTGTTTTGAATGAAAACAATGAGCAGCGATTTCATCTTATTTAATTTGGTTTTAATTTGAAGGACTACATAATGACATATTGCACTTAATTTAATGATCGAGTTAGGCTGATATCTTACTGTCGTTTTTTTTATAGTCGGTCTTGCATGAATACTAGCAACCCCATGCAGGACTTCTTCCCCTCTGTATTTGCTTCATTGATCAAGCAATAAACTAAATGATGTTTCCTAAATGAAGTAATTAGTACAAGGTAGAGCTAAACCAGACTTCTAAATGAAGTTGCCCATTTTTTTTCTATATTCACTGTTTTCAACTTTACTAACCAAATAGGCAGCCCAAAAAATTACATCTTTATATGACTAATGGAACTAAGAAGAGAATAGATTATATATTCCATAATGGAAGGCTCGGGAAAATTCAAAAGCAACTACTAAATAATCTAAAATTGCCAAAAACAATAGGTATAGTTATACAAACCCAAAAACCATAAAACACAAACAAAAATCAATTAGCTGAAATTACCAGATAAAGCAACACAAAAAATTCCCGAAATGTAATCAGAGATGATGAATGCCTATTTATTGCAAATTATAACTATAATCACCTTAATTAAGGCTTCAAAATTAAAAGATCAAAATTAAAAGATCATCTCACATTATATACCTTAAAGACGGTTATGAAATCTGGTCAACCATACATCTCTATTGTACTTGATAGAAAGCGAATGAAAATGCTGAATATAGAATCTTTTGATTCCATTAAGCGTTCAATCTTGAACCATCCAAAAATCAAATTAAAACCAGAGGTAGGTCTACTCTGCTGAGCCTTTTTTCCTCAACTTTATTCTCCATGTAAAGGACAACCTCATATTTAATTGAGAATTGCCCCTCCTATGCTAAATGATTTGATCTGCACAGTTTGATCTGCACAGTTTAGAGTCCATACTTCCTAAGGTCATAGTGAAGGTATGACATATGGATATGTATTTGAAACTTGAACTTTCACTACAAAATCATATATAGTGTTGAATTTCTTAATTTTCAGATGAGGTTAAATTTTTGTGTTTGTCTTAAATTTGATGGACAGGGCATCTCCACTATTGGTTCGCTATTTTTCACCCTATTAAAGAAAATAGTGCTAAAGAAGAAATATATGATCCAGCAGTTGAAGGGTGAGTTTTCTAAAGTTAAATGCTGAATTTTGTTTCTTGCATTATGTGTACTTCGATCAGTTCTTAGCCCCTTGAGGATAATAAGCAACTACAAATGTTGTGGGTTTTGTTAAACTGGGAGTGAACCCTAGCAGTGTAACATGATATCATAGAAACTGGGAGTGTCATATCTAGGTTTAGCTCCTCCATGGAAATGTATTTACTTTCACATTGCATTGTGAGAGAGAGAGAGAGTTACGAATTACTTGCAAAGCCAAATGTTTTGGTACTATACCTACTTCCGTACTTTATGTGCATAATGATTGGTATATGGCTTAACCGTCTCTTCAATGTCCTCGCACCAGCATTAGTATCTGCTGTGCAATTGATGCTTGATGAGGTATATATCTGCTGTACTCCCTGTGTATAATGATCTTAATTTTTCTGAAGGTGGTTGTTGATATATATTATATAGCTTTCTCTTCAAACTTAATATAGAAGTTTTAATGAAATGTAGTTTACCACATATTGACAAACTTCTATCTAATGTTCTAGGACCAAACATTAATATTTTTTTGTGCAATTGATGCTTGATGTTCTCATGTTTATTGTCTTATGTGTTGTAATTATGTTTGCTTTCCTTCATGCCATGTTCAGTCGACTTTTAAATGGAGAATTTGCTATCTGCAGGTTGCAGTAAGAAATATAAGGAGAGATGCATTTAAAGAATATCAGAAACTTGATAAGGTTTGTCATTTCTCTTACTGTTTGCCATCAATAAGATTTGGCCATCAATAAGATTGTCGTCCTACATCCTAAGGTCAGAAACATAGGATCTGGCCATTAATAAGATGTGAAAATAAATTTTTTTACTAACTATTTTTTTTTTGAATAATGGGCAAATAAAAATGAGCCATTTGCATGTCATGTAAAATGAGTAAATTAAATGAACACTATACAATTACAGTGATACAAGATAGACATGGTTTCCTCAAAATTACCTTTCCATTTAACCCTTTCAATTGTTTGTTAACTGTCTCACTGCACCCTATAGCTGCCACCTTATGTTTGCCCATATCATGGTCCCTAGATTCAGAATCACAGCTTCCCACTACTGTTACCTTTCTAGCATTGTTCAATTGCCTGGCCCCCCGAAATGTAACAAATACTGATATTATTAGTATTAAAGAAGCACTTGCAGATGTTAGGGCAACGCCAAACTCCTCTTCACAAGGCTCACTTCGCAAGAATAAAACTACTGGGGTCAAATCTTTTCCAAGAAATGTTTCGGCAAAGAATAAAGGTGCAGTGGCCCCAGTTTGAGTAAGTTTAGGTTAAATCATTATGTAGCATTAGCAACATCAGCAGTGTTCTGGTGTTATCTTATACAGTTTTTTATTATGTGTAATAATGCAGGTGACGTGTGGAGTATGCAAACTTCCAGTCAAGTAAGAAACATCTTTTCCAGAACTTGCTCTTTTTGACAAGAAACTAAACTGGTAGTCGATATAGAATACTTGATTAGTAATGTTCTCTGAAGTTCGTTCAACCTTTTGAATTTTCTATATTCCTCAAGTAATTCAAAATACCGTATTGTTTAAATATCTATATCTTAGTATTTCTTTTAACACCTGTTGCAAATATAAATGATGCTCTTATTTCTCACCAGATATATCATAACAACAAGATTTACTTGCAATGCTGGAATACTAAAATTAGGTCTAGCATCAGTGGACATTCTACTGGTGTTCGTGTATACAAAATATCAATTCAATACCTATTATCTTGTTTATTATATTAATAAATTTTACTTTATCTCACTGCCAAAAATTTACCCAGTCACTGATTCACCTGTTTCTAATTTGACAGGATCAACAAGTTGAAGATTGCCAATGAAAATTATTTAGACTTACATAATTGTGGACAGTGGACATCAGAACAACAGGAAAAGACCTTCTATCTATCTATCTATATATCTATCTATCTATCTATCTATCTATCTATGTTTGTTTGTATTGTATTTAATCAAATGTATGAGTGTTCTTTTCTTCCTAAAGTATATGCTTGGTGATTGAGTTAGTGTGACAGAGTTGACATACTCTGCTGTATTTGCATAGAATTAGTAAGATGATTGAATTGTTTCTTTCATGTCATTAAGAGTAGAGGATTGAAAGGCCAACTTTATAATGAGTAGGATTAAAATCTGATTAGATGATAAGCTCACTCTATCACATGATTGAAGAAGTTGTCCTTATCCTGCCCCAATCTAAATACTCTCTCTACCTAATATTCAGAAAGTGACAAAAAGCTATATAAATTAATTAAGTTGATGGGGCTCATAGAATAAAATAAGAACAGGATAGATTGGTAGTAGAAGAACAGGGCCATCTCGACCTATTTATAATGCTCTATTTTATGAGGCACTCAATCAACTTGGGATTAAGTTTAATAATGTACTTTTGATTAAGGAGAATATATATATATGAAGATCTTGCATTATCATTATCTTTATATGTAGTTTACCTTTCCTGGCCCCCCGAAACATTTCTCCTTCAATCTCCTTCAATCTTGCATTATCATTATCATCAGTATGAAGATCTATCTTGGGGGGATGTTTGCACCTTTTCATCTCAAAATTGGAAACATCATTGTCACAGTATAAATCCCCTTCGGATACATATTCATCAACCTCAGGTTCTAGAATAGCTTCATATGAAATACCAGGCTTATCTTTTATGCTTGGAGCAAAATGTCCATGTCTTTTGCTACTAAATTGCAACTCTCTAACATTGAGATGCCCCCTGTGGTTAAAATTTCTCGCTTTCGTCCTCAATGAGAGATGTAAACGCCCTCTAGGTGAAAAAACATCATAGGAATTTTTTCCCTCCAAAATGGGGTTTTTTTCATATCTATGAGACCCCAACCTACGGTCAAGATGTAATATGTTCTTTGCATCATTGTATCTACATTTGCCTGACATGTTTAACTCATCACTTGGCATTGTATTATACCAACTTCTTTTAGGGGTTCTTTTTTCTCCATCAGTTTTGGGTAATTGAGTCTACCATACTGCAGTTTCTTATATGCAGTTCATTTTTTTTTCGGATTTTAGTGTTTTTTGACTCAAATTGTGAGATCTGTTTGTAGGGGGGGAGAGAAGTCTAAACTGTTTGGTTTTGTTCAAGATGTTCCCTGGTATAACAAGTTTGAGTGGATCTGAGTGGTTCCTAAAGTCTAAACTATTTGAATAAACTTAATGTGACTTTTACTGGTTACCTTTTGTTGAATATTTTTCATTTTTATACACTGGATTGATTTTGCTTTTTTTATATCTGCAGGGATAAGTCTTCGAAAATGGAGTGTGACCATGGATTTTTGACAACTTGATCAGTAAGGCTTTTGAAGAGAAATAGTGAATTCACATTATTAAAAAAATCTATTTTTGATGCCATGTGCAATAACATGATATGCCATGGATGACTATTGTTGCTTTGGTACTTTTTAGCCTGTGTAGGACTATGTTGTTTTGGTGTTTATACCATGTTGTGAGAGGTTGTTCATGCAGTATATGATAGAAATTGTAATGTATTTTGTTCAATATGTATTCATTAATTAAACTGTAGTTATATGATAGAAATTGTAGAAACTGTAATGTATTTTGTGAGAGGTTGTTCATGCAGTATATGATAGAAATTGTAATGTATTTTGTTCAATATGTATTCATTAATTAAACAGGATGGTGATTACCATCTCAAGAGTTCAAAGAAAGGGTGATTGGAAATATGTTTGGATCTAATTTTAGGATTGTGACCTAATTTTTTGCATCTAATTTTTGGATTGCTGGAAGAGTTCAAAGAAATGTGTGATTTTGTTGGAATCAATGGTTGATGAAAAGGAGGTGGCTTCTTCGCGAGAAGGAGGTAAAAATAATGTGGATAATGCAAGTAGGTCAAGTAGTTCAAGCAGCTCAAGTAGTGATTCTGGATCTTCCTTCAGTGGTAACAATTTTATCTATGTGCTGTTCTTTGCAATAGTAGTTATTAAAAAAATATTAAAAAATTCTTGACATATGAATGACAATTAGTATTTTATCAGGCCTTTAGTGTGATCATCTGTTTATCAATTCACACTTCACAGTCACACTACTCATAAGTGACTTATGACTTTTTAATGTGGAGTTATAGCATATATGTTTCAATTTGTAACAGATTAACTTCTTTACTTATTTGATAGAGATGGATATGAAATATAACTACAGTTTTTCTTGCTAAAATAATTAAATATAACTATGGTTATCTTGAATACAATATAATTTTGTATATTAGCTAGCTAGAACAAACAGTAGGTTGTCACTCTCATCCTATATAATGAAATGGATCTCTCTTAAATTTTCTACAAGACGATACTAAATTTCCAATCATATAGCAATTCGAGTTGCAATAACAAACAATTATGTAGCAGAAAATGTAGACATCTTTTAAAAAATTAATTGCAATCCTGCTACATAATTGTTTGCATTTTCTTAAAGATGTCTGCATTGAACAAAGATGTTTAAAAGATGAGAGTGATACAGTATAAATTTTTTAGCAGAAAGGGTGATATAGTATAAATTTTCAATTTTGACAATTGCTATATAGTATTAAAAATGCTATATACATTATTTTAAAGAAAGGGTGATACTGTAGTATAAATTGTCAAAATTGTGTTGATACAGTATCACCCTTTATTGAAAATGCTATATAATATAAATTTGAAGTAAAGGGTGATACTGTATCAATTTTGACAATTGCTATATACAAAGATGTCTGCATTTTCAATTGCTAATGTCTATATGAATGTCTGAATTTATATATAGTTTACAAGTATCGCCCTTTCTTTATTTTCATTGTTTATTCTATTATTTGATGGCATTTGAATTTATAGCTGTATTAGCAAACATTAAATCAATAATGAGCCAGCAAACACTTCAAATCAATTAACTTATCAGTAAGAAAAAAAAAAGGGTCGTCCTGCAACTTCAAAACCTGAAACAATTTAACGAGGGTTTGTTAAAGAGGCATAGTGAATGACTCCAAATAAATCCATAAATTTATATGCAGTTCATACAATCAAATAACTACAAATAAATTTATATACAGTTCCAAATACGTGCCGTAGGCACGTGCCACGGGCATACCTAGTATATATATATATATGATATGGCTAAAAATGAGGTTTAATCGGAGCCGTCCAAATCGGGTACGGATCTTGAAGCCCAAGGGTAAAACGGTGATTTCCCTACAAAAGGGTCCGAAATGGGTATTGGATATTCTCCCCAGGAACCCGATAACCCACGAAGGGATCCACTAACAGGAGGGTGCGGGTTCTAACCCGCTGCTCACCTAATCCAACAAGCTAAAGCCAGGATCCCTGATCAATCTTGATCAACGATCCTGATGTATGTCAATCTTTTCACCGGGATTTGGGGATTAAATCCCTTATCTGATTACAGGAATATACCTTATCGGATTACATTCCTAATCTGTTTACAAGGAGATTATTCTATATCAGACCACGGGGATTACATTCCTAAACTGTTCTCTAAGACGCCTATAAATACCCCCCATCCATCTCCATTAAGAGGTAATCAATCTTTTGCTAGTAAAACGCTCCCTGATAATCATTTCTGGTTATTGACTTGAGCGTCGGAGGGTGCATCGCCGGGAACAACCCCGGTGTCTCGCACTTTTTGCAGGTGCACGGCGGGAGTGACGATCGAAGCCCGGCGGAACAGGTATACATGTTTACTATTCAGTTTCCCTAAGAATCCACAAATTCATCTGTTTGCCCCCACACCAAATTTAGCGGCAACAGATTGGCGCCGTATGTGGGAAACTAACGAATAGAGACCTTTCCTCTTCCCCGAGAACAGGTCTTCTCCAACCATGCCGCCTCGCAAAGTCAGGTCAAGGGGGTCTAACCGAGTACCCAACCCTGACCAGCAAGAAGTCCTTCCTGATCCCGCTCAGCAACAAGGACAACTTCCCCCTACCGTGGAAGAGCCGCTCCAACAGAACCTTCCCCCTCCTGATCCAAAGGGTCCTAACCCTCAGAAACAGCCTCTTCATCAAGAGAACTTCTCCATCCACAACGCCTCCACTGACTCTATGGCCTCCCATCATCCCCGAGCCTCCGGTCGCCACAACGCAGCCACCAAACACCAGAAAGATGATGACCTCCGTCGTCACCTGGATGAAAAGCGGGCTCGAGAGGAAGCCTCCCGCCAGCATGAACGATCTCCTCGTCGCCGAGAGCACAGGAGGTCCCATATCTGAAGAGGGAGAAAGGAGTCCCCCGATCATTACCGAAGAAGGCACTCTCCCGCGGGTCGGCAACAGCCCAGGAACAATGAGGGACCAATCACTCGTGCCGAGTTCCAGCAGTTCCAAGCGACCGTCCTGCAGGCTCTCAACCTCCGTCAGAATCCTATTGAGCCGAAGCTCCCATCCCCTCCTCCAGTCCGAAGCCCTCGCCGACGGTCCCCCTCTCCTCGTCCCGCTCCTACCAACTCCCGGCATACCCCCAGTCCTCGTCGTTCCCGAAGCTATCATCGCCGCAGCCCTCGCTCTCCCTCCTTCGAAGGCGAGTCTCGAGGCTCGGCAGACTACCGTCAGAGGGATGACACCATGAACCGCCGTCTTCACGAAGTGGAGAGGCGCCTGGGTCAGATGAACCGAGAAGAGGAGCTTAGGGGGAGGACCCTACGTCCTAGCCGACCCCCTTTCTCCCGGACCATAGTGGATGCACCTGTGCCGTTTGGATTCAAACCTCCCCAGTTCGAGATTTACACCGGTGAGACTGACCCGGTTGACCACATAGAGAGTTTTAAGACTCTCATGCTCCTTCACCAGGCTTCAGACGCCCTCCTCTGCAAAACCTTCCCCGCGACTCTAAAGGGCCCAGCTCGGGAATGGTACTCACGCCTTACCCCTGCCTCGATATTCCCTTTCGAACAGTTCGAGACCCTTTTCGTCACCCATTTCGTAAGCAGCCGAAGGGCTGAGAAGACCAGCATTTCCCTGTTGCACCTCCACCAGAAGAAGGGGGAAAAATTGAGAGACTACGTGAAAAGGTTCACAGCCGAGGCTAGATCCATAGCATCCCTCGACCCGTCGGTCGCTACGGTAGCATTTCAATCTAATGTCCTCAATTCTAACCTCCGCTCCTCCCTCGCCAAGAAACCACCACATGACTTTTCCGACCTCCTCCTTCGCACTGAAAAGTATATCCGGGCCGAGGAGGCTGAGCAACAACCCAACTAGGAGGGGTCTACCTCCGGGTTCAAGAGAAATGGAGCGGAAGAAGAAGGAGCCAAGAAGCTCCAGAAGGACAATGCCGGCCAGCGCCGACCCCCCCCCCCCCCAGGTTTGAGAAGTTCACTCCCCTCAACACTAACATCGCGGCCATTTTCATGGAAGTCGAGAAAGAAGGGGTCCTGCCTCCGGCTCCGAGGATGAATACCCCGGCCAAGAGAAGAGATAAAGAGAAATGGTGCCGCTATCACCGGGACCATGGGCATGATACCAACGATTGTCGTGCTCTGAAGAACGAGATCGAAGCTCTTATCCAGAGAGGGCAGCTGACCAGGTTTGTAAGAAAAGACCGAGCAGAACTTCCTCCTCTGCCTCGGGGGGCTAACAAGCGTCCGGAACAAGAAGAGATGCCAGACTTTGAGGAAGAGCGGGTCCTCCACCTCATCCATGGGGGTCCGATGGGGGGCTCCTCGAACTCCTCTCGGAAAGCATTTATCAGGGAAGTCAATTCAGTCCGAGTCACACCTCCTCCCAAAGGCCTCGGCGTGCCTGTCACGTTCTCAGACGAAGATCTAGAAGGAATCCGCACCCCGCATTGTGACGCCCTCGTCATTAGCCTCCACATGGCAAATTTCAAGGTGGAAAGGATCTTAGTAGACAACGGCAGCTCCGTCAACATCCTCTTCCTCTCCGCTTTTAAAGGCCTAAAGCTCTCCCGAGACAGACTCAAGCCCGCCGGCTACACTCTACATGGGTTCACGGGAGTTCCGGTAACTATTGAAAGGGTAATCACCCTCGATGTAACTGCCGGACAAACTCCTACCACCCGGACAGAGCCAATGGACTTCATGGTGGTGGATGTTCCCGCCGCCTACAACGTCATCTTGGGTCGACCTGGCCTCGCAGCTCTGGAAGCTGTCCCCTCAGCGTACCATCTTAAGATGAAGTTTCCCACCCGGTCGGGGGTCGGGGAAGTAAGGGGAAATCAGGAGCAGGCCCGGAAGTGCTACATGACCTCAACCCTTGGACCCGTCCTCTCCTTAGAGACTCTGGAAATTCCTCAAGACACTGCAAGACCGACCTCCGAGCCGGTGGATGAACTGGAGGAGGTACTCTTCTCCGAACAAGAGTCGACCCGCAAGTTCTTCGTGAGCAAGACCCTCCCGTCCGCCCTGTACTCGGATATTGTGAAATGTATCCGAACCAATCAAGACCTCTTCGCGTGGTCCGCAGCAGATATGCTTGGTATCTCCGAAGAACTCTTAGTCCACCGCCTGAGCGTCGATCCGGGGTCCAAACCAGTCCAGCAAAAGAGGCGCAAGTTCGCTCCCGAGCGTCAGCTCGCTATCAAAGAAGAGGTGGACAAGTTGTTAAAGGCTCGATTTATACAGGAAGTAAACTACCCTGAATGGTTGTCGAACGTAGTAATGGTGAAAAAGTCCAATGGGACTTGGAGAATTTGCATTGATTTCACCGACCTCAACAAGGCCTGTCCTAAAGATCCCTTCCTTCTGCCGAGCATCGACACTCTGATTGACGCAACCTCGGGACATGAGCTCTTAAGCTTCATGGACGCTTTCTCAGGTTACAATCAGATAAGGATGTTCCCGCCGGATATCCCTAAGACATCTTTTGTGACCGACCAAGGCCTTTATTGCTACAGAGTCATGCCATTCGGCCTAAAGAACGCAGGGGCAACATACCAACGCCTCGTTAACAAGGTTTTCCAGGCCCAAATCGGCCGAAACATGGAAGTGTACGTCGATGATATGCTGGTGAAAAGCATCCGAGGCGTTGATCATGTGGCTGACCTCCAAGAAGCGTTAGATGCCTTGAGGAAGCACAATATGAGACTCAACCCGAACAAGTGTGCGTTCGGCGTCTCATCAGGCAAGTTCCTCGGCTTCATGGTTAGCCAACGAGGAATTGAAGCAAATCCAGAGAAGATCAAGGCCATATTGGACATGGCCCCTCCCAGAAATGTCAAAGAAGTTCAGAGATTGACTGGTCGCATAGCCGCCATAGGGCGCTTTCTGTCGAAGTCCGGGGAGAAGTGCCTCCCGTTCTTCAAAGCCCTCAGGGGGGCTAAAGGATTCGAGTGGGGGCAGCAGCAGCAGGACTCCTTCGACCAGCTTAAAGCTTACCTCGTCAACCCACCTCTCCTTAGCAAACCAATACCCGGCGAACCACTCTACCTCTACCTTGCAGCTTCCGAACAGACGCTCAGTGCAGTTTTAGTCAGAGAAGAAGAAAGGGCTCAGAAGCCCATTTACTATGTCAGCAAAGTGCTCCGGGACGCCGAGCTCCGGTACCCGAAGATTGAAAAAATAGCCTATGCCCTGGTAATGGCCGCGAGAAAGCTCCGACCCTACTTCCAGTCTCATTCGGTGGTCGTCCTTACCGACCAGCCGCTGAAACAAGTCCTTCACAAGCCTGAGACTTCCGGCCGCCTCATGAAGTGGTCGATCGAACTGAGCCAACATGACATAACTTATCAGCCTCGGACCGCGATCAAGGCTCAGGCACTAGCCGAATTCATAGTGGAAACAACTATCCCCGATTCCGAGCAAGCAATAAAGGGACCACCCGTATGGACGGTCTATGTCGACGGATCCTCTTGCAACGAAGGAAGCGGAGCAGGGGTCATCCTGGCAGGCCCAGATGACTTTGTCCTCCAATATTCCCTCCGTATAAACTTCAAAGCCTCGAACAACGAGGCCGAATACGAGGCACTAATAGCTGGACTTCGAATGGCCCGGAATGCAGGGGCACAACGGCTACAGATCTTCAGTGACTCTCAGTTGATCGTCAACCAAGTCCTCGGCGAGTATGAAGCCCGCGATGATAGAATGATTAAATACTTGGCCAAAGTAAAGAGCCTCATGGCACTGTTCGACGATGCTCTCATCCAAAGGATCCCCCGAGAAGAAAATTCTCAGGCCGATGCCTTGTCCAAATTAGCCTCCTCTTCCCTTCAAGGTCTGGAACAGACCGTATTGATAGAAGTCCTCCTGAAGCCGAGCATAGAGGACGAAACTCCAGACTCCGTTGAGACATTGCCTGTCCTCCTCGAAGACAACTGGATGGAGCCCATTGTCAAATTCTTAAAGAACGGACTCCTCCTTGAAGATCCGAGGGAAGCACGAAGAATCAGGACCCGAGCCGAGCGTTTTACTTTAATCGAAGGCATCTTATATAAACGCTCCTTCACCCAGGTGGATGGTCGACCTTACCTAAGGTGCCTTTCCCCCAGGCAAGCCGACTACGCCCTGCAAGAACTCCATGAGGGCATCAGCGGAGCTCATTCCGGGTCCAGGGCTCTGGCGCGCAAGGTGTTGAACTATGGATATTACTGGCCCACTCTCCTACGGGACGCGGAACGACACGTTCGGCAATGCAGCTCCTGTCAAAAGTATGCAGACATCCGACGCCTTCCGCAAGCACCGCTAACCTCCCTATCAAGTCCGATCCCCTTTGCTATGTGGGGGATGGATTTACTAGGACCGTTCCCTCCAGCCCCCGGGCAGCTAAAGTTCCTAGTCGTAGCAGTCGACTATTTCTCTAAATGGATAGAAGCCGAGCCCCTGGCTACAATCACCGAGCATAGGGTCGTTCAATTCTTCTGGAAAAATGTGATTTGCCGGTTCGGCGTTCCCCGAGTCATAGTCACGGATAATGGAGCACAATTTACTGGGGCTGCCTTCCGAGCCTTATGTGAGGACCTCTCCATACAACACCGATTCTCCTCCGTCTCCCATCCTCAGTCGAATGGCCAAGCAGAGAATGCCAACCGACAGATTCTCTCGGGCATCAAGAAAAGATTAGACAAGTGTTCCAAAGGACTGTGGGTCGACCAGCTGCCGAACGTACTCTGGAATCACCGCACCACTAAGCGGACCCCAATGGGCGAGAGCCCATTTAATCTCACCTATGGGGCCGAAGCCATCATCCCCCTAGAAGTCGGGATACCCTCTCCTCGTTTGATAGCTTATCAAGAAGAGCAGAACGCTAGAGAACTCAGAGCAAGCTTAGATCTGATAGATGAAATCCGAGAGAGGGCGGCCATACGCCAGCAAGCTTACCGAAGGAGGATCGAACTGGCATACAACAAAAGGGTCCGACCAACGAACCTCAGAGAAGGGGACCTAGTCCTTCGAAAATTGGCCATCTCGTTCCCCGGACAGAAAAGCAAACTGGCCCCGAACTGGGAGGGACCGTACAAAATCTCAAAAGTGATCCGCCCAGGTGCATACAAGCTAGAAGATCTCGAAGGCAGGGAGATTCCCAGGACTTGGAATGCCGACCATCTTTTGAAATACCAAGAGAAGGCAACCGCGCCTCTCTAAGTAACTCAAGATGACGAACCATTCCCTTCCCTTTACTAGTCGTGATTTTTCCTTTTATTTTTTCATTGTAATAACGGCTAGAACCTTTAGAAGCAGCCGATCATTAGATATTAGTAAATAAAGTTTTTTCGTATTCTCACTGCTATTACATCTCTCTGCTTTTAATTCCTTAACCTTACGATGGTTCCGGAGTCCAACACTTGGTTCGATTCTACTTCGCAAGTTCGCTTCCAAGCGATCTAGAAGTAGTTCGCCATTCGGAATTGCTCCCACGCCCTTAACCTTACGATGGTTCCGGAGTCCAACACTTGGTTCGATTCTACTTTGCAAGTTCGCTTCCAAGCGATCTAGAAGTAGCTCGCCATTCGGAATTGCTCCCACAGCCGTTGAATGGTACGGAGTCCAACACTTGGTTCGACTCTACTTCGCAAGTTCGCTTCCAAGCGATCTAGAAGTAGTTCGCCATTCGGAATTGCTCCCACGCCCTTAACCTTACGATGGTTCCGGAGTCCAACACTTGGTTCGATTCTACTTCGCAAGTTCGCTTCCAAGCGATCTAGAAGTAGCTCGCCATTCGGAATTGCTCCCACAGCCGTTGAATGGTACGGAGTCCAACACTTGGTTCGACTCTACTTCGCAAGTTCGCTTCCAAGCGATCTAGAAGTAGTTCGCCATTCGGAATTGCTCCCACGCCCTTAACCTTACGATGGTTCCGGAGTCCAACACTTGGTTCGATCTAGAAGTAGCTCGCCATTCGGAACTGCTCCCAAAGCCGTTGAATGGTACGGACTCCAACACTTGGTTGCTGAGCGTTCTTGACACCGACCGTATTACGGGCTTGAGTTCGGCAGTCAAGATCTCCAAAAATTTCCAAGTCCCAAGCCTCGGCGCCAGCTCCGAGCATTCTTGCCACCGACCGTATTACGGGCTTGGGTTCGGCACCCGCTCCGAGCGTTCTCGCCACCGACCGTATAACGGGCTTGAGTTCGGCAGTCAAGACCAGTCCAAAAAAAAAATGCCAAGTCTCAAACCTCGGTTCCACGACTCCACGACTACAACAAAAATTGGGCAACTACGATACAGCGACAATTAAATCGATTCCAATTTTATTAAAAGCAACCCTTACATACATCCAGATTACAAGGTACTAAAGATTACAAGGAGCTGAAAAGCGCAAATTACAAGACACTGAACTCGGAGCCATCAACGCCTTCGAGGCGCAGGGATGCTCCTCTTCAAGGACACTTGAGGTCGACGACGTTTGCCTCCGGAACCCGATCCCAGGCCAGCAAGTTGGGACGTGTCCTCGGCACTGCTTCTGGCAGCCACGCCGACGGATGCGCCGCTCGACGAAATTGCCACTGAACTCTGCGTGTCCCCCGGGCTCGGATGACCGAGGCGCGCACGGGTCGCCATCTCGTAAAAAGTGATGCCACGCTCGCTCTCCGCTCGGGTACATGAAGTGCTCCTCACATTAATTGGCCCCGAACGCGGTCTGAGGCGAGCTACCTCTGCTTCCAGTTCGGAGATCCGACCCCTCAATGAGCCATCTTGCGCCTCGACCCCGAAGCTGGCCGGTACCGCCGAGCTCAGAACGCCTACGTGACTCGCGATGAGATGACGAAGATGAGAGACTTCGATGCTCCTATCAACAGTGGCTCTCTTCAACAGATCGACCTCGGCCGCCAATTCATCCCGTTCAGCTGTAAGCTTGACGACCTTAGCCGTCAGCTCCTCTCCTTCCGTCCGAAGCTCGGTCTCCACAGTTTGCAAATGCTGAATCTCCGAAAGCAGATTGTCCCTCTCCGCCGTTACCTTTGACAATGTGTGGCGAAAGCACTTGGTTCGAAGACTGCTGGTAAAGGCTGCCGGCGAACCCTCGTCCTTACCCGAGGTGGTCATCTCGGCAATCCTGCCCTCCAGACGCCGAATGTCGCTGTCCCGCTGCCCTAAGATGAGCTGAAGCTGGCCTCGCTCGCTTTCGGCTCGGCGCAGTCCCAGCTCGACTTCGTAAAGTCGCTCTCTACACCTTTCCAGACTTAGCCTCGTCGCCCCGAGGCCCGCCTCAGCGCGAACCTTGTCATCCGACCCTGTACGCTCGACCTCTTGAGCTACCAGGACGAGCTGAAAAGAAATGCAGACAAGCAACAAAAATTCAGACATTGTCTAAGTCCCAGACTTCGGGGGTTCTATCGAACAAAGGCTCGAGCGCTCAACAGTCAACAGGCAAATACACGAAACCGAGCCCAAAAAGTTGTTGTTTTTCATTCATTTCAAAAAAAAGTAGCGGTGGCCAGTCCGCTATTAGGCATTACATTTCAAAAAAAAAAAGAAACAAAAGTAAATACAAACAGAGTCAAGGCACGACCTCTTTCCCGGGGCGCTGAGCGGGGGTCGGGGATGATGCTTCCGAAGGGGGCACCGTCGCCAAGGGGGTGACCACCGACCCCTGAACTCCGACGGGGGGGTCGGCCCCTGGTTCGTCGTCGCCCTTCTCCTCCTCTTCTTCTTCTTCTCCTTCCGACTCGGGGTCGAAGCCTTCAACGTAGCCCGGGAACAACCTCCAACCCGAGCAGTCCACGGAGGGATAGGCCTCCTTCACCCGGGCGAGAGCGTCGGCGAAGGCCTTGGCCATGTTCTGGGCGAGGAAGCCCTGCGCATTCTCCAAGGTCGCATCCTCCGCCTTCTTCACCGCCGCCGCTTGGGCCTCGGCCGCCTCCGCCAACTGCTTGGCCGCCTCCTCCTTTTGCTGACGAAGCTGGCCCTCCAGCATCGTGACCCTGTCCTCGAGGTAGTCGACCCTCGCCGACTTCGCCTCGAAGTTCAGCTCGAGCTTGTCAAGCTCGGTCTTAATCCGGGCCTTCTCCTTCCGAGCTTGATCGGATTCCTTCTTCATCTCCTTCTCCTGGGCCGCCATCCTCTCGGTGAGGTGCCCGAAGTGTACGACGATCTACAATTAAAAATCAAGGGAGTCATGAAAATTTCAATTTAAGAAGGTCGGCATAAAAAAGAGGGGGTAGATCCGACGCCTACCGATACCGCCGAGCACGCTGTCTCGATAACGTCGTCTCCCTCCCGTCCGGCCTCCATGGCCGCCCGATCCTTCGGCGTGGCGAGGTGCTTGATGGCCTCCATGCTCGCCAGAGAATTGCCGAGGAACCCATCGTGCTTCCGAACTTGCCAGTCCGGGACGTGGATCCTTTTGTGGGCCTCGGTCAAGAGCTCCTCCGCCGCCTTCGACAGCGGTGGCGTAGGCATGTTGAGGGCGGCGGCGACGGGAAATTTGCCGACCTTGGTCGACGACGAAGCGACCACGGCGTCAGAAGCCGGGGCCTCCAAGATCTCCACCTCGTCGGCCGCCTCGGCAACCTTCGGAGCCTTTGCCGTCAGCAACTTCGAGACCACCCTCTTCCTCTTCTTCGGCGCCTTGTTGGCAAGGCCTGCCCTCAGCGCCAGCACCGCCTGATAATCCATAGACTCTGCACCATAAGACAAGTAGATTAGTTCGGAACAAACCATGAAGAATGAAGCGCAAGAAGTAAAACAACGATAGTAGATAAAGAAAGCCGCGTACTGGGATCGGCATGAACGAGCCCTCCCTTAAACAAGACGTCCTCGGTCAGATCCTTCCAGTCTAGCTTTGGCCGACCCAGGAGTACCCGTACAGCCTCCTCTTCTTCGGGCCGAAGTGCCGGTAGCGCCTTCACCTTCTTCGGCACACCCTCCACCCAGCTAACGGGAATGGGCCAGGCCTCCGGACTACGTACCAGAAGGTACTTCTCGCGCCAGTACTTGATGGAATCAGGGCACACGACGAGCCAACCTCCGTGCCTCGGAGTCAAATAGTACCGGTACGCCGACCTGTTCCCCTGATGGGGCTGGTAGATGGTCCGAAGCACGTTCAGCTCCGGCTGAATCCCTGCGGCTTGGCAGTGAAGTACGAAGCCGTTTATCACTCTCCATGCGTTCGGCATAAGTTGGATGGGGCTGACCCCAACCCATCTTAATACAGCAACCGCGAACGGATGGAAAGGTAGCCGAGCCCCGGCTATGAAGGCGTCGACCGGCCAGCAACACACGGTCACCGGCAGCGGCGAGTTGGCCCTAATGCCGGGACCCGGCAATATAAGCTCGTACTCCTTCGGGATCTGAAAGCAGTCCCGGATCACTCCCAAGTCCTCTTCGCGAAGGATTGACGCTGTCTCGTCAGCCTCTGTCATCTCCCTCGCCGGATTCTCCTCGAATGTCCGGGCCCTCCCGTATACAATGCATTCGGCGTCCTCCTCCGGAAGTTCCCGAACCCTATGAAGCCCCGTCAGCGGCCCTGGTAGTCTACCGAACTCCGGCATGCGCTTCGGCTCCACCACGACAGAATCCTTGCCGAGCACCTTCTTGCTTTTATGAGGTCGGCTAGAGGTCGGAGCTTCGGCGACTTCAAGGGAGGGCTCGGATGAAGAAGAGGAGACGGAGACAGACATGTTTAGAAACTAAAAATATAAGTTACCTTAACGAAGATGTCGTCGGAAAGTTTGCCGGAAAAAGGTCAGCGATCACCTGGAGCTCAAGCAAGAACAAACCAAAACACCAGAGCGAAGAGATGAAAAGTAAAAAATGAAGAGGGGGTGGGGGTTTTATAGAAGAGCCAGCACGCAAATCGAGGTTAACGGGCCTTTACTGCAGGCCCATTCCCACAAAACGACAAAAGGCGACTCCAAACGTCGCCTTGTTCGCCGCGCCTAGCCAAACGGCTCATTAATGGCAGTCACGTCAGCAGAAGCCCTGGGGGCGCAGCATTAATGAACGTCACATCTGTCAGAAACCCAGAGGCCGTCACATCTGTCAGAAACCCAGAGACCGTCACATCCGTCAGAACCGTCGAGTCCCAAGCCTCGGCACCAGCTCCGAGCGTTCTTGACACCGACCGTTTTGCCCGCGTGAGTTCGGCAGTCAAGATCTCCAAAAAATTTCCAAGTCTGAAGCCTCGGCACCAGCTCCGAGCGTTCTTGACACCGACCGTTTTGCACGCGTGAGTTCGGCAGTCAAGATCTCCAAAAAAATTTCCAAGTCTGAAGCCTCGGCACCAGCTCCGAGCGTTCTTGACACCGACCATTTTGCACGCGTGAGTTCGGCAGTCAAGATCTCCAAAAAAATTTCCAAGTCTGAAGCCTCGGCACCAGCTCCGAGCGTTCTTGACACCGACCGTTTTGCACGCGTGAGTTCGGCAGTCAAGATCTCCAAAAAAATTTCCAAGTCTGAAGCCTCGGCACCAGCTCCAAGCGTTCTTGACACCGACCGTTTTGCACGCGTGAGTTCGGCAGTCAAGATCTCCAAAAAAATTTCCAAGTCTGAAGCCTCGGCACCAGCTCCGAGCGTTCTTGACACCGACCGTTTTGCACGCGTGAGTTCGGCAGTCAAGATCTCCAAAAAATTTCCAAGTCTGAAGCCTCGGCATCAGCTCCGAGCGTTCTTGACATCGACCGTTTTGCACGCGTGAGTTCGGCAGTCAAGATCTCCAAAAAAATTTCCAAGTCTGAAGCCTCGGCACCAGCTCCGAGCGTTCTTGACACCGACCATTTTGCACGCGTGAGTTCGGCAGTCAAGATCTCCAAAAAATTTCCAAGTCTGAAGCCTCGGCACCTGCTCCGAGCGTTCCTGCCACCGACCGTATTACGGGCTTGAGTTCGGCGGTCAAGATCTCCAAAAGTCTCCAAGTCTCAAGCCTCGGCGCCCGCTCCGAGCGTTCTAGCCACCGACCGTGTCATGAGCCTAAGGTCGGCATTGATCGCCAAACGCCCTTGGTTCCGACCCCCCGCACGTGGGAGATCTGGCCCTCCGACTTCGACGAGCCCCCTCTCCAGACTCGCGACCACGCCGAGGTCCCTCTTCCCGTCGAAAAGAATCGCCGAACCGATCTCCGACCTCGGCATCCTGGTCGTCGAGCTCTGGGAGGGATCGGAGTCGTGACACCGGAAAGACGCGACCCTCAACAGAGGGAAGCAACCGTACCGTTCACCGAGAGATCACAAAGCTAAGAAGACGTTCACGCGAGAACGCCACCCGATCATAAGGGATTACCTCACTGCCCCCTCTCTAGATTCAGGATCCCACAATTGGACTCCGATCCAACTCCACTAGCCATTAAAACAGTTACACTACTCCTTAAAGTCTGATCACGCTCAGTCTTTAGGAGTGGGGGGCTCGTGATATGGCTAAAAATAAGGTTTAATCGGAGCCGTCCAAATCGGGTACGGATCTTGAAGCCCAAGGTCAAAACGGTGATTTCCCTACAAAAGGGTCCGAAATGGGTATTGGATCTTCTCCCCAGGAACCCGATAACCCACGAAGGGATCCACTAATAGGAGGGTGCGGGTTCTAACCCGCTGCTCACCTAATCCAACAAGCTAAAGCCAGGATCCCTGATCAATCTTGATCAACGATCCTGATGTATGTCAATCTTTTCACCGGGATTTGGGGATTAAATCCCTTATCTGATTACAGGAATATACCTTATCGGATTACATTCCTAATCTGTTTACAAGGAGATTATTCTATATCAGACCACGGGGATTACATTCCTAAACTGTTCTCTAAGACGCCTATAAATACCCCCATCCATCTCCATTAAGAGGTAATCAATCTTTTGCTAGTAAAACGCTCCCTGATAATCATTTCTGGTTATTGACTTGAGCGTCGGAGGGTGCATCGCCGGGAACAACCCCGGTGTCTCGCACTTTTTGCAGGTGCACGGCGGGAGTGACGATCGAAGCCCGACGGAACAGGTATACAGGTTTACTATTCAGTTTCCCTAAGAATCCACAAATTCATCTGTTTGCCCCCACACCAAATTTAGCGGCAACAATATATATATATATATATATATATATATATATATATATATATATATATATAAAAGGGATATGAGCAACTTACACATTTAGTAAATGAGCAATTGATTATGTGCCATGCATGTGATACACTGGACAACTAACCCTTTTAAGGATTTTTCCAATCACATGTATGCCACATCATCAATTGCTTATTTACTAAATGAGCAAGTTGCTCATACCTCTTTTTCCCATATATATATATATATATATATATATATATATATATATATATATGAGCAATGCTAAATGGCCAACAATGCCGTTCGCACGGGTCTGTGCAAACAGACCCGTTTGCAAGTGCTGGCCATTGCTGGCCATTTAGCACAGACTCGTGCGAACGGCATTGCTGGCCATTGCTGGCCATTTAGCATTGCTTATATATATATATATATATATATATATATATATATATATATATATATATATATATATATATATATATATATATATATATATGATTGCCTTCAAACAACTGTATAAAGCCTATAAAACCTATTAAACTTTGTTCACATAAACATTCCATCTCAGCCCTTGAACCCCGAGAACACACCAATCACATAACAATTCATATATGCCTATTTCCATAAAAATATTGGCCGACGGACAGGAGATCAAATCCCATTTATATTTTTATTTGAAATTTTTATTTAAAAAACACGGACGAAATATCAAATCCCCCCCCCCTTTTTTTTAATTTGGGACGAGATTTCAAATCGCGCTCGATAACTTTTACGGTTAAATTTTTTAACGGACGAAGATTCATGTTTTGGATGCTATATTTTCTAAATTTCTATTTCTCTTCCCAAATATGTCAGACTATTGTTTATTTCAAACCCATTTTGGTATTTAGCCAACGACTGTGGGACTTTTTTGGCCAAATTTTGCAAATTTTGGGTATATAACTGACGACTACAGATGCTCTTAACAAGGTTTTTGGCTAGTGTAGAGTGACGGAGTCTGTGTTGTGCACGAGAAAATGGACGTAGTTCTTGTAGTGTTAATGGGATAGAAATATGCACATGCGATGAACGTCCTAATATTTTTATTTATATTTAATAAAGATTATGACGTAGTCTGACCTCGAATTTGAGACTTCTATTTACTCATCTCAAACCCTTACATACTATTTACAAATTGTCCTTTGCGGCGTTTGGTACGCTGTAATATAGAAGGGAATATAGGATTACCCTGTGGAATTATCTGGTTTGGTAAGATATGAGTAACACTGTCAAATTTACTCGATATCCGAATCCGACTCGAACCCGACATTAGACCGAAGTGACCCGATCTATACGGTTTCGGGTCCTTAAGTAAGACCCGATACACTTTCAGGTTCTTGTTCGGGTCCGCTCAAAATAGAACAGACCCAGACCCGAACCCATTAAAAAATACCTAAAATTTTAGAATCTGATAAATAGTGTTATAATGATATACATATAAATAGTAATTGTTGAATATAGATGTGTAAATATAATATTTCATTATGTACTTAAGTGCAAAAATTGTTTGAACTGTAGGATATCGGGTGCAAAATACTTATATGCAAATATTTATTCCCCGCTACCAGACCCGACATGTAAATTTTTTAACTACGACCTAGACCCGATTCTCGCAAGTCTAGGTCCAGGTCCAATTTTTGGACCCGTAAGGTATCGGGTCAGGGTCCGAGTAGTGGAGGATCTTACCCGATAGGACCGGATACCAGCTCTAGATATGGGTATAGTTTTGGAAGATTTCTTAAATTCCAATGGGAATCAAAATTCTTTGTTGGAAAGAATATACATTCATCTTTAAAATGATGAGACTTGTGGATTCCTCCACATAAAAAAATAAATGAGATGATCACATTACCAAAACAACCTCCGTATTTTTGTTAATCTTTGTGTCTTATCATATTGCCACTTTATGTTCTCTCCAACAAGTTTGTTACTTTCAAATTTGTTATTTTGCCTTATCAGGGTGAAATTTGTGCATATTTACATATAAAAAGAAACATCCAATTAGAGACTGGACATAATTAAATGAATATGATATATATTTCAGTATAATGTATTAATTTTAACAATGATACCCACCATTACTCGTAAAAAATGAAGGGGAAACTCTCTGTCTACTAAGTCATAAATAATATATTTCATTGATAATTATAATCCACTTATGCCTAGGATTATGTGTTTGTACTGCTGATGAACACATTATTATTCACTTTTTAGAGCAATAATCTTAATATAATTAGACATTTAAAAGCTCTATATGTGGTATTTAACTCTTATTTTCTCTTTTCCATAGGAAACAGCTTATAACAACAAAAACGAAGCAGATTCAGGACTTCAAGGACAATACACAGCAAACTGCAGAGGATCAGTCGACTTATGACCTAACACAGGCGACTGGACAGGAGAAGCTGAAATTCCACAACTCTCGTCACAGTCGACTTACTCTCAAAACCAGTCGACTGGTATGATCATATAGGAAATCTTCAGAAGTCTCGACTCAGTCGACTTACTCCCAAGGACAGTCGACTGATAGGCGGCGGAGTACACAAATCAGATATTCGAAGATTCACCTGCATCTAATTTCACATCTATTTGAATCCAGATTTATGCAAATCAAATCTAGAGACTGGGGGTTTCCAAGTGGACATGGTGAACAGATAAGGAAGGAAAGGAGAAAAGAGAAAGATATTAATCATCAAATCAAATAAAGAAGGATCTTCCTGAAAAAGTGGAAACCCTAATTCTCAGCCGTACTCTATAAATATCAGGAGAGATCATCAGATCAGAATAATTAGATCTATCTCGTGGACACAACTTAATCAGAGAGTTCCCAACCATCAAGTCATCAACCCAAGCATCACTCCATCAACATCGAAGAAGGAAAGAGAAGATCCAGCAACCAGAAGGCAGTCGACTGTGTGACAGACAGTCGACCATATTGCCGGAATCCATTAGTTTATTTCTTCTTCTCTCTTTATTCTTTTATGTTGATCATGTATTTGAACTTGTTAAGCAATAAAAGTATTATTATGTGGAACTAATTTCATAGTTGGGTAGATCGAAACCGTAGTTATGTAGTGCTATATTCTTCTGAGATCTTCTAATTACTTATTGATTGAATTTGGTTGAATTGACATAGATTAATGATCATCAAACTTGGATCTTGAAGTCTGAGAGCAGTCGACTGAGGTGAGAGCCAGTCGACTGACATACAGCATGTGAGAATATCAAGTTTATGTTATCATTTATCTAAATCTGTTATATGAAGCATATTGAGACGACCGAATCTCGTGCTCATAATTTGTAACAAAGGAATCTTTAGGGGTTCTTGGTTCAATCAACTTAGAGGATCTAGATCTGATACCAATTTCTAGAACTTTAAGTGTTTGTTCGTTTCCACTGTTCTTATGTTTTCTCTAAGTATAACTTAGTAGATACCATGCTAAATACTTAAGGAAAGAAAGGAATTAGAGTAGATACCATGCCTAATTCTTGGCTTAGGGAAACAATACTTTAAGGAGTAGATACCATGCCCTTGAAGTGAACAAACATGAGTAATTAGAAGTAGATTCAGAAGGCAAATTAGCATTACTAACTATTGGTGGAGATCAACAACCCAACTATTCAAGAGATATTTGTGATTCAACAATTCCTTCTTAGTTTTAATCTTTTATTTCTTTTAGACTTTTAAAACAACTCCTTATGATTTTTATTATTTTCTATTGATTAGTTAGTTGAAATCTACAATCTCTGTGGGATCGACCCTTGCTATTACTACGATTCGATTCGTGCACTTGCGAGGTTTTATAATTTGTGTCTAGTTTATCTATATATTTAGGTAACTAGATTCCAACAACAAGTTTTTGGCGCCGCTGCCGGGGATTGTTTAGTATTTTGACTTACAAATCAGTAAAATCTTTTTCTTTTTTTATTCTATTTTATTTCTTCTTTTTCTTTTTCTTGAACTTTCTTTCAGGTTAAACGTTGCACAGAACCAGATCAGTCGACTGTCCCACAGACAAGTCGACTGTACAGAAGCTATTGTACAGGTGCAGACCAGTCGACTGTCCCGAGGATCAGTCGACTGTCCAGAGGATTTTTCCAAAAAGCAACAATGGGTGAAATTTTTTTTAACCGAGTACCAATGCAAGACAAATTCATTCCTAAGAATATTGAGAATCCTTCTTGCATTGCTTTTCAACCCAAAGTCACAGGGAATATGCATCTATCACCTCAATTACTCAGCATGGTGCCCCACTTCTTTGGTAGAACAGACGAAGATCCGCATCTACATTTACAAGACTTATTTGATCTTTGCAGGACACAAAACATCCAAGGGCTTACCTCTGAACAAATCAGGTTAATCTTGTTTCCTTTTTCTCTAAAACTTAATGCTAAGTTATGGTATAATTCTTTGGAACCAGGATCAATTAATTCATGGGAGCAATTGGCAACAAAATTCTTGAAAGAGTTCTTTCCAGCCCAGAAAACCAGACAACTAAAAAGGGAGATTCTACTTTTCCAACAAAAAGATGGCGATTTGTTTTTCGAGGCGTGGAAGGACTTCAAAAACAAGCTTTTCAAGTGTCCTTTGCACAACATACCTAAGGATGATCAGGTACAATCATTCTATGAGGGTTTAAATTACACTAACAAAGCAATTGTTGATGCAGCATGCAATGGAATGTTGATGAGGAAGAGTGCTGAGGAGGCCTTAGAGCTATTTGAAGAACTCAGCGAGAACTCACAACAATTCTCAACAAGAAGGAGCATCTCAAGAAAACAGGGGGCATTCAAAATTTCTCATAATAATAACATGCAATTCGAAATGGAAACCATGAACAAAAAGATTGATATGCTTGGGAATTCAACGTTGGGTGGCGTAAAAAACCAACCAAAAGAAATTTGTGCAAATTGTTTTCAATCTAATCATACAACTAATTCATGTCCCATGTTTTCTTTCGCAGATCAGGAGCACACAAACTACGAAGAACAGGGAATGTACCCGCCCCAGAACAATTTTTTTTCAAACACGTATAACCCAGGGTGGCAAAACCATCAAGACAATCAATTTGCACCAGGGCATACGCAGCAATTCCAAGGCGGGAATGGGTATGATGAGCCAGCACAAGAACAGGAGAAGTTAAATTTTGAATCCACCATTCTTCAACTACTCCAACAGCAACAACAAACCAGTGATCAACAAAGACAGGCCATTCAAAAATTGGAATTTCAAATTGGCCAAATTGCTACGGAGTTAAGTGAAAGAAAGGCAGGAGAATTTCCATCACAAACCATACCTAACCCTAGAGGACAAGAACAGCTCCAATCAAGGACAACACTAGAAGAAGAGACTGAGTTTACAATGTTTGATGCACCACAATTTCCACACGATGATCATGAATGTTATAAAGTTGACGTGGTTCCGGAAAATTGCGACCAAACGTTTCAAGAAAATTGCGTTGATCCATTACAAGCAACAATTGCGCACCCTCCACCACTATCTCAAGTTGAAATGGAATACGATGACGGGAGGATTGCAGAGACAGAACATCATCATGAAACTCCAGGGTCATATCCAGGTAAGCTTGCATCTGTATTTGAAGAGTTGGTATCTGATAACACGTGTGTTCTACAGGTTAAGTCGACTTATGAAGAGGACAAGTCGACTGATGAAACATACAAGTCGACTGAAGATCGTGACAAGTCGACTGCTCCTAGGACACCTGATGAGGAGCCAAAGCCACTACATGAACACCTGAGGCCACTACTTGATTATTTGGGGAACAAACAGACAGTACCTGTGACAGTTGCTGCAAAATTCAGGATGAACAAAGAAGCAAGGCTGCAGGGAGTCTTGAAAAATCACAATGGTGCTTTAAGATGGACCATTGCTGATAAACTGATGTCAAGGTGGTACGGTCCATAAAATTGCTGCAAGGTTTCCCCCACATGGAGCGTTGGCGAAAAATCAAACGTTCAAGGTGAATGGGCAGAGGGGGAGACCTTATAAGTCGATGAGTTGTGAGCCTTGAACCATTCAATACATTGCACAAACTCATCGAGTCTAGCTGAAGACAAGAAACACAGCGCTTATTGGGAGGCAACCCAACTTTCAGGGGAGTATTTACACTTTCCCTTTATTTTATTCATTATTATTCATTTTTATTTTTATTTTTCAGTCTCTCCTTACTAGATGGTAACACATGCCTATATCTTATGTTTTGTGCGAACATTGAGGACAATGTTCCATCTAAGTGTGGGGGTATTAGTTAGTTATATTTGGAATCTTTTGAATTTTTTTTTTAGGATAAACAAATTCTTATAAAGAAAGAGTAAGGATACTTATTTACTTTAGGATTGTTGAGTTTCATAATTCCCTACAAAATTGTGCGAGTCATGCGATTACACATAATAAACAAATGTGATGCTTTTTCTGATAATTATTCCCTTTAGATCTAGTCCTAAATCGAGTTTAAGTAAATAGAGTGATACAATATATATATATATATATATTTGAATAAGTCAGTCTACTCCAATGTTTTGAGTGCTTAGTAACTAGGGGTATTCATCACCAATGTTTACCTTTACGTCAAACGGCAACTTGAAATATGAGTATGCAAAGCACTTTAATGTTTGTGACTTGTTGAGTAACCGGGTGGATACATTACAAATGTTTCGCATTCGCGTCAAAAGACAAGTGACAACTTTAAAGAAGAGACTAAAAAAAAAAAAAAAAAAAAAAAAAAAAAAAAAAAAAAAACTCTAGTTTGCTACTGGATTTGTAGTAGAGAAAAGGGATAATCACAGACTGAGCAGATACATACTATAACTACATTAATCGCATGACATATATGACTAAGTTTGGGATTTATGAATAGACAATTGCACTGGAGAAAGTGGGTATGTTTAACTTTACTTTATCTGAAATTGTTTGTAGTTTTATATTTTTCATTTTGATGTCCACATAATAAGAAATCATGATGGTTGAGTTTATTCTGATTATTACTCCCATGTTCATAATTCTAGTTTGCTTGAGGACAAGCAGAAGCTAAGTGTGGGGGTATTTGATGAACACATTATTATTCACTTTTTAGAGCAATAATCTTAATATAATTAGACATTTAAAAGCTCTATATGTGGTATTTAACTCTTATTTTCTCTTTTCCATAGGAAACAGCTTATAACAGCAAAAACGAAGCAGATTCAGGACTTCAAGGACAATACACAGCAAACTGCAGAGGATCAGTCGACTTATGACCTAACACAGGCGACTGGACAGGAGAAGCTGAAATTCCACAACTCTCGTCACAGTCGACTTACTCTCAAAACCAGTCGACTGGTATGATCATATAGGAAATCTTCAGAAGTCTCGACTCAGTCGACTTACTCCCAAGGACAGTCGACTGATAGGCGGCGGAGTACACAAATCAGATATTCGAAGATTCACCTGCATCTAATTTCACATCTATTTGAATCCAGATTTATGCAAATCAAATCTAGAGACTGGGGGTTTCCAAGTGGACGTGGTGAACAGATAAGGAAGGAAAGGAGAAAAGAGAAAGATATTAATCATCAAATCAAATAAAGAAGGATCTTCCTGAAAAAGTGGAAACCCTAATTCTCAGCCGTACTCTATAAATATCAGGAGAGATCATCAGATCAGAATAATTAGATCTATCTCGTGGACACAACTTAATCAGAGAGTTCCCAACCATCAAGTCATCAACCCAAGCATCACTCCATCAACATCGAAGAAGGAAAGAGAAGATCCAGCAACCAGAAGGCAGTCGACTGTGTGACAGACAGTCGACCATATTGCCGGAATCCATTAGTTTATTTCTTCTTCTCTCTTTATTCTTTTATGTTGATCATGTATTTGAACTTGTTAAGCAATAAAAGTATTATTATGTGGAACTAATTTCATAGTTGGGTAGATCGAAACCGTAGTTATGTAGTGCTATATTCTTCTGAGATCTTCTAATTACTTATTGATTGAATCTGGTTGAATTGACATAGATTAATGATCATCAAACTTGGATCTTGAAGTCTGAGAGCAGTCGACTGAGGTGAGAGCCAGTCGACTGACATACAACATGTGAGAATATCAAGTTTATGTTATCATTTATCTAAATCTGTTATATGAAGCATATTGAGACGACCGAATCTCGTGCTCATAATTTGTAACAAAGGAATCTTTAGGGGTTCTTGGTTCAATCAACTTAGAGGATCTAGATCTGATACCAATTTCTAGAACTTTAAGTGTTTGTTCGTTTCCACTGTTCTTATGTTTTCTCTAAGTATAACTTAGTAGATACCATGCTAAATACTTAAGGAAAGAAAGGAATTAGAGTAGATACCATGCCTAATTCTTGGCTTAGGGAAACAATACTTTAAGGAGTAGATACCATGCCCTTGAAGTGAACAAACATGAGTAATTAGAAGTAGATTCAGAAGGCAAATTAGCATTACTAACTATTGGTGGAGATCAACAACCCAACTATTCAAGAGATATTTGTGATTCAACAATTCCTTCTTAGTTTTAATCTTTTATTTCTTTTAGACTTTTAAAACAACTCCTTATGATTTTTATTATTTTCTATTGATTAGTTAGTTGAAATCTACAATCTCTGTGGGATCGACCCTTGCTATTACTACGATTCGATTCGTGCACTTGCGAGGTTTTATAATTTGTGTCTAGTTTATCTATATATTTAGGTAACTAGATTCCAACAACAACTGCATGCATTTCATTTTTTCTTTTTGTTATGTTTTTATCTACCTGGTTGAAATATAGTCATCTATTTGTAGTACACAAATTTTATAAGATATATATCAGTACTGATTTTGCACGTGCCACGCATATGCATCGATTACTAAAGTAGATAACAATTATATTGGTTTTTTTTATCTCTACTACTATAATGGGAGAAGGCCTTATTGTAATTTGTCCATCTACCAACTCGTGCAACGGACGTGCTGGTAGATTTTTTTTTTGCCCTTTTCATTTTTTCCCCAAAAATTTTCTCCACGTGCACAACACTTGTATAAATCCAAAATGGTATTTTCGGTAATGTCTAATATAGTAAATGATTGATGGGATTGAATTGATCTATACCAAACACAATAATAAAATATTTCCTATAATGCAATATCTTGTACCAAACACAGTATTGCAATATTCGTGAGAATCATGATTCCTACCCATTCATGGGAATCCGCTCATTCCAAGGAATTCTCCGATTCGTGAACCAATTTTCGACATAATTATTTATAAAAGTGTCACTCATACAAAATAAAAAATTGTAACTGTCAACATTTGAGTAAATGGATGATTAATATAACTCTCACTTAAAAATGAATGGTTGAGATTCGATGGTTGGTTGGCTACAAATTACAGTTTTTTTACAAATTATACAACCCCAACTCTCGCATTATAGTACTAGAGATAGAGAGTTTGGCTGGTTTGAAATTGCCTTGATGTTATTTGGTCCATATTTGGCATTTGGTGTATCGGCATTTATATGTCCAATCTATATAATAAAACACAAAAAAAGCTATCAAGTGGCTCTCCTTCAATCCCCCCAAAATCAAAGGGCCAGATCTAACCTCATTCCCCGCTCCCCCCCCCCCCCCCCCCCCCCCGCCCGCGCGCGCGAAAGTTTTCCCCCAAAACTCAAATTCAAATCCCCCCAAAACAACTCATTTATTTATTTAATTATTTCTCTCTGTCTCGTTGTCTCTCTCTCTCTCTCTCTCTCTCTCTCTCCACACACACACACGCACGCACACACGTACGCACGCACACACACACACACTTATGGAAATATGGACTTTTATTTACAACTAATTATTGTCATACTATTCAAACTCGAGCTACATAATTATTGATTTACTGTTTACAAGGCTTTTCATATGTTGTATCGTTCTAAAGACATGTCGTAGGCACGTGCCCACGAGCAAAACTAGTAGTAGGATAAATTTGGATAAAGGTAACTTTCACTAAACTTAGTAAACTATACCCTGGGGCTGCCAAAGTACCCATAATCCAATAACCCAACCTGAATTTTAGGTTATGGATCCTCCATACTTATTGGATATAGATATCGATCTGTTAGCAGGGGCGGATCTGGGCCCAAGCAGCACAAGCAACTGCTTTGGGCCCCCAATTTTATAGGGCCCCGTATTTTTTAAGTAATTACAATGTTAACAAGTAAAATGTAATATTTATTGATATAATTACATTATATTAATAGTTGGCTTATTAGCTCAATTGGTTAGAGTGTTGTGCTAATAATGTGAAGGTCGCAGGTACTTCCGCCTTCCGGCCAAACAGATTCTTGAAGTGGGACTGGAATTCCTCTATGATAACATCTTCTCCTTGTAACATTCCAGAGTTAGAATGGATCGAAAGAATGAGGTTAGATCTACGCCAGGCACTGACAACACGATGGAAGAAGGCGGTATTTGCGTCTCCCTCATTGAGCCACGAAATTCTGGACCACTGTTACCATTTGATTTCCTCTAGTCTATACAGTTGAGCAATGTCCTCTCTGAGTTGAAGCAACCTATTTTGCTCCTCTTGCAGTAGGTCTATAGTTTCTTCCACCTTTTCGAGCTTCTCAATACCCTTCAAAAGGGAATCCTTTGCTTTCCAAATCAATGCAAATCTGGCTCGGTTCCATTTCCTGAGCTTGGATCTTAGTCTTTGTATTTTTTCACACCAGATAGCCGCCGCTTCAGTCCCTCTAGTAGGGCGAGCCCAGCTTTCATTAACCATGTGAGGGAAACCTTGGATTTCCAACCATGCTTTCTCGAACCTAGACATGGGAGATCTCCTGGGTTGCGCTTCTCCGGAGGAGAGGACAAACGGAACATGATATGATGTGGGTTTAGGAAGAGATTTAGCCCAAAAGAGAGGAAACTTGGTCTCCCAATCAGATGAGACCAAAACCCTATCAAGTTTAGCCAAAATAGGTGTCGGTTGCATGTTAGACCAAGTGTATAGTCTATCCGTGATGGGGATGTCGATTAGTTCAAGATCCCCAATAACCGCATTAAACGCTTCTCTCTCCGCGTCACTGGAGCCTTTCTCTGTGCTCTGAGGCGAACCTGGTAATATTAAAATCTCCCCTATCACCCAGGGGTGCGGCCAGCGAGCATGAATTGTTCGTAACTCTGTCCAGAAGGCCATCCTGGTGGGGGCACAGTGTGGTCCATACACCACCGTAATTGTGTGGGACCAAAAATCGGCTCGATGTTGAAGCAGGGCTGATAACGAGAATTGCCCATGAAACACATCTAGGCAGTTAAAAATTTGTGAGTTAAAACCAATGGCTATACCCCCAGAGGCACCCATAGAGGGGCAGATTTTCCACTCAGATATTCGATTCCCCCCATTCTACTAAGCCTAGAGATATGAGCCAATTTGGTCTCCTGCATTCCCACGATGTTGACTTTAGATTTTGCAATGACATCCCTAACCATTTCCCGCTTACCTTGCCTCCCCAGGCCTCTAACGTTCCAGAAAAGTGTGTCCATTAATTACATTTAAGATCGGGGCCATGACTCGATTTGGAGACCGAGTTTGACATAAGGTTAACTTTATCACACTCCCATCCCCTAATCTTATTCAGGAGAAGGGCGTTCCGATCGGTATCGGCTACCGCTAAACCACAGATTTTGGCTAGACTAAAAATCTCAGAATTCGACATGAAATTAAAAATAGATGATAGAAATGAACGCGTACCTCCATCACCGGTCTTAGCGGATTTAGCGGTTGCAACAATTTCAAGGTAATCGTCCAAGGACTCCTCAATAGCCCTCTTAGCAACTTTCTTTACTCTAAAACCTTTCTCACTGCAAGAATGGACAGGGGCCTTCGGTTGTGAAGATGGGTAAGTGGAGGGGACATAGTCTGGAGACATATCCAAGGGCTCATATGCGATATCATCTGAATTCATAGAGTCCTCTTCCGAGTAGACGTAATCATCATCAAGGTTTAATCTAGCTTCACTATTGTCTTCATCCAACTCCAAACAGATCACGCTCCCAAATGCAGAGTTGGACTCCCCAATGAAAGAGTTTGTCGCAACAGAAATATTGGGCCCCTCTTTGGGCCCACTTGAAGCGTTCAGCTCAATCGGGTGTATGTGGGCTGATTTACTTTCTTCCACAGGTCTATTGGGCCCCTCTTTGGGCCCATTTGACTCATGTGGATTACGTTGATGCCCAAGCTCCATTGCTCTATTAATGAGCCCATGTACAGCTGTTTGAGGCCCAAGCTCCTCTGAGACCAAATCCACTCTTTCGGGCCGATGTGACTGCTACAACTTCTGCAGCTTCTCCATCCTCTCTCTGGGACGTGCCAAGCATTCAGTGGAGGGCATTGTGGTCGAGGTTAGCAGCTAAGATATCGAGGATAAAGATGTAGGTAACGAGGCATTTCTTTCTGTCTTCTTTCCCAAAACTGCAACCCTAGTTTCTCTTAGTCTTCCCCAAAAGAGCTCCTTTTCTCCTTAATAGCCCGCTCCCTTGCTTCGAGCAGCTCCCATCTTATCATCTTCCCCAAAACAGCCCCTTTTGCTTTAGCCCCCGCCCCATAGCTTCCATCTTTTCTTTTAATGGCGAGCGACTTTGACTGTTGGCCAACTTCGAGGTCATGCCTCTTTCAGCAAAGAATCTTTCTGCCCCGTCCCCTGCTCCAGTCGCAGCGTCTCTTCACCGTGTGATGTGGGTTGACTTTCTTTTTTAGCTTTATTTTTGCTCATTCCAAATGAGGTAGATGGGTCAGTCACATCTGCCAAATTTGGATCTGGAAGCAGATCCACTTTTTGACTTCCATCTTGATCGTTGGTGGTTTTGATCAGATCACGATCTTGACCGTCGATGGCCGGTGGTAGTTTTTGAAGTTCCGTAGTCCCCGTCGCAGGGTCCCGACGCTCCTCCATCCTTTTTACAGCCCTGATGAGTTCTCGGTACGCACACTCAATTTCGTGAGCCCCATCAATAGTGAGATCCCACTCCGGTGATACCACTTTCTTGTAAGAGCGACCGTCTCTGAGCGAAGGGGAAGGAGGTGAACCATTCGAGAGCACTATCGCAGGCTCCTCTCTCTTGTCAAGAACAAAGCGAATGAGGTACGATTCTTCAAAAGAGAAATCTTTTGCAAATCGAGGCATAAGGGTGATGTCAGGGCTTCAGATCAAGATCCTAGCAGTCACAAGCTCCGATCAACGGATCTTCTTGTCATTGATCTCTTCGATGGTTCCAAATTCCGACGTGATCTCTTGTAGTGCTTCTTTTTTCCAGAAGTTCAAGGGTACACTGTGTATCCTGTTATCGCTAAATCTGGTGTGGGGACAAACAGATAGAATTTGTGGATTCTTAGGGAAACTGAATAGCAAACCTGGATCCTTTCCACCAGAGTTTGGCCGTTGACTCCCACCATTCACCTGCAAAAAGTGCGAGACACCGGGGTTGATCCCGATGACGCACCCTCCGACGCTCAAGTCAATAACCAGAAAAGATTATGAAAAAGCATAAACTAGCAAAAAGATTGATTACCTCTTAATGGTGGTGGATGGGGGGTATTTATAGCCGCCTTTGGGATTAGTTTAGGAATAAAATCCCTAATTCCCAGTGAAAGGATAGTGCGAATCAGGGCCATTGATTGAATACAATCAGAAACCCTAATTCTATCCAGCTGAACCGGGTTTCTTGCGGGTTGGGACCTGCACCCAGTTGAGATGGATCCGTTGGAGGGTTATTGGGCTTTTGAAGAAAAGACCCAGAACCCGTTTCAGACCCGCTTGTAGGTGAAATTACCATTTTACCCCCAAGCTCTGAGATTCGTGCCTGATTTGGAAGGTTCCGATTTAACCCTATTTTTAGCCATATCATATCCAAATCCAGTACCTCTCACCTTGAGGCAGCTCTGGTCCAAACCTAGGGAACCAAGGAAAGAATTTCAATTTGAAATGGCCAAAATCCACTGAGCCCAAGTTGGCGATTGCCGCCATCTTCTCCGGTGATGGGAAAGACACCAGGAATTGTAAGTGACACATCTTCTTCATTACCCAGTCCCTATAAGCCCTCATCAGCCACTTAGAGTTCAGAGCATGAAGAAGTTGGTTCTCCGATGGACTCCCTGACCTGACTTTAGCAATGACGCATCACTATCGGAGCCACTTCTCTTCGTGTTTGATGATCTCAAGGCTGTTTGCAAGCCTGATGGGTGTGGAATTATCTGGTGATTTGCCCCTTCTAACCAGTCTTTCATCATTGTTATTAGAGGTTGTCACATTTGTACACACATATGACATATGACCCCATTTCATACATTTGAGGCAACAGATCTCCTTCGTGCAATCCTTTCGATAGTGGCCGAAGTCACTGCAGTTGAAATAAGGCACTGGTTTGTATTTCCCTTTTTGTTGCTTCTTTTTGTTTTCCAACTGAGTAGGGGACGAAGTGCTCTGCCGCTTCTTCGCTTTGCTGGAAACTTCCACCCAAGGAGAATTCTCAGTGAAATCCCCATTCGAGAATGGAGCAAACTCCACCGTAGTCTCGTTTTGTGGACCCCCTTCTTGGGCCCACTCTACGATGGACTTAAGTGGAGCTTTGGCATCCCATTGAGGTGGTGGAGGAGACTGGGGTAAGTTGTGTGTTGATTGTTGTGGTTTGTGGTGATGGTCGGAGGCAGGGGGTTGGGTTTGGGGTATACTTGATGAACAAAAGAGTTGTTGGTAGTGCGGGAAGGTTGGTTGTGGGAATGCGGCAGAGGTTTAGGGTACATCTGTCTAGTCGGGGAGCAATGAGGCTGTTGTCTATGCACATTGTGGCTTAGGATCCTCTGGTCGAACCTTTCTCTGTGGGAGCGATGTAGGTCGGGGGGGGGGGGGGGGGGGTGATTCTTACGCTCTAAAAAGCCAGTAGGAGGGCTCCCTCTATGGGCCCGTCCTCTCGAGGGGGGTTGAGAAGTGGCGATGATGACTGAAACTCCTCCCAAACCGACGTTGATGCACACTGTGGTGTGCACGTGCGGGGGAGTGAGGGTGTCTGAGCCTCCTCACATCAAAGTCGTGGGGGTAAGCCTGGTGAGGGGGGGGGTTGTCAAGTTGATTGTGCAATAAAGAGGAGGGAGGAGGTACCACGGTGGCTAAAGGTGTTTGAACATTGGGAGTGGGTGGGGGAGGGGGGACTCAATAGGAGGCTGTGGGTGGTGGCAGACCACCTCATTGGGCCCGCAACCACTCATTTCTACTTCTGAAAGCCCCATCAAGTGCATTCACAGTTAAAGCACCTGGTGCTCCAATCGCTTAGATCTAACTTTTTGAAGAATTGTTTTGGTTTTGTAAAAGGTCTTGGAAAAGAGAAATGACCAAAGAAAGGGTGGTGGTTTAGGATGTTGGGATGGGAGATAGGTTAAGGTAAGCAGGAAGAAGAAGAGAACACACAACACGGAGGAGGAGGAATTGCAGTTCAGGTAGAGGAGGCGAGGGCAGGTGTGGTGCCGGTGACTGGGTTCAGGTGGGAGGGAGAGGGAGTGGGAGAAGGAGAGGCCATTGTTGTAGTACTTTTTTTTAGAGTGTATGTCAAAGTTGGAGCCAATAATCGGCCAGATTCACTCTTTATAAGTTGGTTCAATCATAAAGTGGACCATAAAATAGATTGAGACAGCATCCTAGTGAGCCATAGTCATATGAGCCCACCAACACCAAGAAGGGGACCTTTTTCTAGATTTCATCCTCGCTTCCTTGCTCATTCACTTCCTACACATCGGATGTCTTCACGAAAGAGACAAACTCTTCAGTATATAACCGAAGTAAATCTACCAAAGCGAGAATCTTCTTATGAGTAGTTTTCCCAAAGCAAACATTATGTTACTCGTCCACAACATCACGGATAATAATAATTCTTTCGATCATTACACTCCTTTGAATGCCTGGCGGAAAACATGACCGACTCGATTGAAGTCATAAAAAAACCAATTATTTAACATAATGTTATTGTATCCGTTATTTATCTTTACAGGTCCTTTGCATCTGTTTTAGTGGCTATATTTAACGTTTTTTAAATAGAAAAAGTATTTAACACAATGTTCATTTTTTTTTAATTTTCTTTTACATTTTTCTGTATCTCCTTCTGAATCTCTTGAGTGGATTCTTTCTCCCTTAGTTTATTTGATTTTGCAGTCCTTTTGCAACATAAACACTTTCTTGTTAGGAAAGGTTTACTTCATTTTAAGAGAAAGATACAGTAAGAGAAACAAGTTAGAAATTGCATACATGTTGGTATCATCTTTTTGTCTCTTCTTTTCGACTAGTGAGCAGATCTCCTCCATATTTAGTGTATTTCCTAGCTTTGTGGAAGCTTTTTTGAGGATGCCTTTGTAGTTATCCTGATATTCTGGAACTGATAATAAGGCATGATTGGTGAAATAATTCGCCACAAGAGCATCTGTAGTTGTTGTTTAAATTTGAAAATTTTGAAAATTTTGAGGGAAAATTTTTTGATGTTGTCGTTCCTTATATTTGGAAAAAATAGAATTTGAGAAATAGCTGCGCCCTATATTTGAGAAGAGATATGAGAAGTCTCCGAATATAGGAATCGAAAGATCATCTGTCATCCGTTCTAAATCTCTACTATTTTAATGGGAGAGTTGGGGTTTGTAACAAACAAACCCTAATTTTGTAAGTATATAAACACATATAATACACGTCCAAACTATATCCAACAAATATAATTGTGCACCGTACATGTAACCCAAATCAAAACATTCAGATATAAACTATTTTTTACTTATTCTATATATATTCATTTAATTTGATGACTTTACTTTTTTTAGACATGCATCACACGTACATTATACAAATTTTTTTTTGAATGGACGAAAAATGATATTTCGTTTGATTAAAACAATTTTTTTAAAAGGGTGTCAGACGCCAGAAGATATTTTGTCCGACAAAAAAGAAGGTAATGGATGGAAGATATTATTCTGTCCGTGAACTTTTTCACTTCCAATTTCTCCTTTAATTTATATGGAAAGGTATGCATCAGATTATTATGCATATGAATGAGTTTGAGATTGATCCAAATTGTTTGATCAAGGGTTGAGAAGGAATCTACCTATAGGAATTGTTATGTGTAACTTGCGTAAATTTTTTTTTAAAAATCCTGTATGTGTTGGACTCAAATTATTTATATTAAAACCAACAGCTGAGATTCAAGATATTCGTTATCATCCACCGTCCGAACAAATTTTGGATTTCAACAACTCCACGCTCAACTCAAAAAAAAAAAATTTTGAGGTGAAAGGTGGAATAAAGCCACCACGCTGAACTCAAATTTCCTATTTCTAAACTCCAAATATGGAAATTGTGAGTCTTGGAGCATCCACAATGGTTTGCTATAATATATGGAAAAATGAGAAACATGATGTTCGTCCGATGAAAAGAACAAAATAAAATATTACGGACGAAACATCATACATCATGTTTCGTTCGAGAATTTAAAAAATATTTAAATAATCCAGACGAAACATGATGTTTCATCATGCATAATATGCATATTGCTACATCGCCTGCTATCTGTAGCTTTTTACTGTAGCGAAAAATAAGAAAAATGATAAAATATCTCATGAGTGCAGTGTCTACAGTGACAAAATATGCATAATATACATTTTTAGCTGACGACTGTGGATGCTCTTACCGACTAGAATTTTTTTACCAAACTATTGTTGGGATTGATGCGTCAACAAACGCCCTCTGGTCGTAGCGGAACTAATTAGAGCAATGAGGAAGTCGAAGTAGACGAGACGAATAAATTGAGCAAGCAAGTAGATCCACCAAACTAACACAAACACAACAACGATGACTTATCCCGGTTAGCTTTTGCTTAATCCGGGGAGGGGGGGGGGGATATAGGGAGATATGATATTCAATACGGGAACATAGGCACGTAACTGAAGCCGAGCGAATGATGCGAATACATCATTCATAAGCTGTATAGTAACTCAACAACAAGATAACAATATCAACCACGCAAGCATGTAAAATCACAATAGGATAACAAAGTACATGACATAGTACATAACATAACCAACAACTAGAAAAGAAACATAGTTACGGGTCAAACACACCCGGATTACAACAAAGAGTAAATGAATAAAACATGAACTAAAATAACATGAAAATAAACATGACTAAAATCTTTGCTCAGCAACACCTTCGGGTAATTCTCTATCTGGGTCTGCAAGTATATTATTACAAAAAGAAGAAATAAAGAGGTACCCGTTAATGCAAGTCACGAGCCGCAAGTGGTACAAGCCAACGGGACAATTATAAAACAAAACAAAAGCAGGAAAAGAGCAAGGAATCAAGAATCATGTAATAGGATAAATACAACATGCAAACAGGAAAACAAGACATCATGGAACAAATGGCATGCATGTAACGAGTAAACCAATAAATAGGAACATGTACATGTAAACGAGTAAGCAAGCAAACGTGTCAACATGAACGCATAGCATGTAAAGAAGTAAGAAAGTCAACATGAACATGTAACATATAATTGGACCATGCAAGTGTACGTGTTAATCTCATATCTTTTAGTAACTTAACTAGGTAGCACTTTATGCGTCCCATACCACATGGTTGCTACTCGCAATCAAGTGAACGTTTAGACTAGTGGTAGATTCTATAGGTCACGTATTCGGGAAAATCATGTCATGTCAATTGTATCTTGTATCGAGATACGCGTAATGTGGAACATAGTGCAACATGTAGCGTGAAACATAGAACATACAATTGGCAAATTTGCAACTTGTAACCTGCAATTTGCATCAAGGAACCACGAGCCCCCATCCGAGTACGCTCTTCTATATTGTCCCCTACTAAATCTTTTTCCTTTATACCCCGGCTTGTTATCTTTTTATTTAATCAAACATGAAACAATAACTACATGCAACAACAAGGACAGGTAACATGACAGGATCGAGTATCAATACTTATACAATGCAGGGAAACATATTTTAGGGCTTATAGAACATGTTGAAGCAACTAATGGCATGTATAAAACTTAATCAAGAATAACTAGATATCATAACAACATGCAACCTAGTAACAAGCAATTCATGCACAACATCCTGTATAGTTCTAAGGGTATATATATGTGTATCGTGTTCATGCAATGCATATGGTGACAGAGTATTTGCGATCATGTACGAATACGTAATCAATGGACTATGTATAATACGAATAGAGTCAAAAATATACTTGCAGTATTTTGCAAAGGAGCTTGTACTAGAACAAACGAATTTGTACAAAAGACAATTGCCTGTTAGTTGAAGACGATGAAATCGAAGACAAGAATAATAGGATCAAAATCCCGGGTAGTAGAACACGTGCAGGATATGTGGCAGCCACACCAAAATAGCAAATTCCCAAATAGTAAACAACAACTCCACTACAGCAACAACTCCTTCACAAACTCCAAAACAGCAACAGCAACAGTAACAACTCCAAAATAGCAGACAACTCCACTTCTCAAATTCCAAGATAGCAACACGCTCCCAACAACAACTCCAAGACAGCAACACTCCAGTCCAATCTCCTATTCCATAACACCAAACACCAATACAATAATCCAAACAACAACCTAAACACCAAACAGAGATACAAACCAACCCAAACACCAAACAGAGTCCCCTTTCACGCAAACACCAACACACCAATAAACCAACACCACACACCAAATAGCAACAACAATCCCTATTCCTTTTTTTTCTTCACAGCGAGATAGAGAGAGAGAGAGAGAGAGAGAGAGAGAGAGAGAGAGAGAGAGAGAGCGAGCGTGGGAGAATGGGGAATAGTGACGGGCGGTGCGCTCAGGGAGAGGCAACGGCGGGAGGGGAACGGCTGACGAAGTCTGGCGACGGCGGAAGGTGCTGGCACGACTGGGGCAGAGGATGGCAAAGAAGGGAACGGCAGGGACTGGCGGGAGGCGAAGCTTCGAGCGGAGGGGAATGGAGACGGGGAGATGGGTCGCGCTTGAGGCTGGCAACCAAGGGCGACGCAGTGACGATGCCTGTGAAGCTCGAGGGAGGCTCGAGTGAAGGCGGCAAGGCAAGGGCGGGTGGACGAAGGAGAGCGGAAGAGGAAAGGAAAGTGGGTTTCTTTGGGTTTTTCTATTTTGGTTGAGAGACAAAGAAGGAGAAAGATAGGGAGAAAGACAGAGAATGGGGTAGGGGGAAATTTAATAGAGTGGGAGAGAGAGAGGGGTACGGGAATGGTTAAAAATAGATAAAATAATGGGGTGAGAGAGAGTGGGGGCAGTTACAAGAAGCATGGGGGATTATGCCTGCAAAGTGGGAGAGTTGGATAACTGGATGGGGACTTTAATTGAGTTCCTCAAAGACAGGAGCCTTCTCTAAGATCCTAAAGAAGCTCGCCGAATCCGAACGAGAGCAGAGCGGTACACTCTCATTGAATGAGTCTTGTACAAATGCTTCTACACCCAAGTAGATGGCCGACCCTACTTGAGATATCTCTCTTCAGGAGAAGCCTTGTATGCTCTGAAAGAACTCCACGAAGGGATAGGCGGAGCCCATTTGGGTTCAAGGCCCCTCGCCCGAAAAGTCTTGAACTACGGGTAATTCTGGCCTACCCTACTTCGGGATGCCGAGCAACATGTCCGACAATGCGGCCCCTGTCAACAATTCTCCAATATTTGCCACCTGCCGCAAGCTCAACTCTCTTCCCTCTCGAGTCCAACTCCCTTCGCAATGTGGAGAATGGATCTGCTAGGCCCGTTCCCACGGGCTCCAGGCCAGCACAAGTTCCTAGTCATGGCAATCGACTATTTCACCAAGTGGATTGAGGCCGAATCACTAGCAACTATTACTGAAAACATGGTGCAATAGTTCTTCTGGAAGAACGTGATCTGCAGGTTTGGCATACCTCAAGTCTTGGTGACAGATAACGGAACACAATTTGCTGGGGCAGCATTCTGCTCCTTATGTGAAGACCTAGGTATTCAGCAGCGGTTCTCTTCTGTCTCTCACCCTCAATCCAATGGTCAAGTAGAGAACACCAACAGGCAAATCCTCTCGGGCATCAAGAAGAGACTAAGCAAGTCGGTTAAAGGATTTTGGGCAGAACAGCTTCCTAACGTACTGTGGAACTACCGCACTACAAAGAGAACACCCACAGGAGAGTCGTCCTTCAACCTCACCTACAGTTCCGAGGCCGTAATCCCCTTAGAAGTTGGTTTGCCATTCCCTCGCCTAATTGCATATAATGAAGAGCAGAACACCAAAGATCTCTGAGCCAATCTCGTCCTTATCGATGAACTCCGCGAAAGAGCTTCGATTCGCCAAGAGAATTATCGGAGAAGAATCGAGCAGTCCTACAACAGAAGAGTCCGTCCCATAGATCTTAAAGAGGGGGACTTAGTCCTCAGGAAGCTAGCCATCTCGTTCTCCCAGCCAAAAGAGCAAGCTAGTCCCAAATTGGGAAGGACCATACGAAGTCTCCAAGGTGGTTCGGCCAGGAGCATATCGTCGTGAAGACCTCGAAGGCAGGAAGATACCAAGAACATGGAACGCCGACCATTTACTGAAGTACCAAGAGGGTGTTTGAACACCTCTCCGAGTACCATCAAATGTTGGGCTATTCTATCTTTTTTTATTATTATTATTCCATTGTAATAACGGCCCGCAACTTAGAAGCGGCCGATTAGCAGTAATTAATAAAGAACTTCTTTTGCATAATGATTCTCTTGTTATCGTGTTATTTCTCTGTTTAATATCCCAATTGTGTTTTCTTAAACGACGAGTTCGGAGTCCAAAACTTGGCTCGATTCCGCTTCGCAAACTTGCTCTTAAGCGAGTTAAAAGTGGTTTGCCATTCGGAACTGCTCCCACATCCGTCGAACTTTTCTTAAACAACGAGTTCAGAGTCCAAAACTTGGCTTGATTCCGCTTCGCAAACTTGCTCTTAAGCGAGTTAGAAGTGATTCGCCATTCGAAACGGCTCCCACAACTGTTGAACTTTTCTTAAATGACGAGTTCGGAGTCCAAAACTTGGCTCGATTCCGCTTCGCAAACTTGCTCTTAAGCAAGTTAGAAGTGGTTCGCCATTCGGAACTGCTCCCACAACCGTCAAACTTTTCTTAAACGACGAGTACGAAGTCCAAAACTTGGCTCGATTCCGTTTCGCAAACTTGCTTTTAAGCGAGTTAGAAGTGGTTCGCCATTCGAAACTGCTCCCTCAACCGTTGAACTTTCCTTAAACAACAAGTTCGGAGTCCAAAACTTGACTCGATTTCGCTCCGCAAACTTGCTCTTAAGCGGGTTAGAAGTGGTTCGCCATTCGAAACTGCTCCCACAGCCGTTGACTCTCTCCTAAATGACGAAGTGCGGAGTCCAACACTTGGATCGACCCTGCTTCTACTACTCGCTCATAAGCAAGAAAGAAGTGGTTCGCCATTCAGATGTATTCCTACAACTATCGACAACTGCAGATGTTAACAAAATACACAAGTGCAAAAGAGAAAACAAGTTTCATGTCTATAAAATTTGAGAAACCGACATTACAAGACTACTTCAATGCCTCCTAGGAAGTGGGATACTTGTAACACCCCGCAAAATTGGAAATGGCAATTTTGCCCCTGAGTGTTACGCACGTATATTTTGTAATGTGTTTCGCTATATATTTTGGATTCGTACTATTTATACATTTTCCGTATTGATTTCAATCAGCTAAAATATAATATTTCAATTCCTGGGATTTACGTGCTTTTTACGTGTTTTGATGCACGTGTTTCCACCACTACGTACAATGTTTTCTATAGGTTTAAATTATTTATTTTTATGTATTTAAATCTATTTTATGAAACGGAAATTCATTTTCTCCCTATTTGATTAAAATGCATTTTCAATTTTCTGCACGTACATTGCACGTACTTTCTACGTGTTGTGATTTCATCATGAAATATATGTAAATTAGTAAATATAATTTTGCTTATATTATTTTTAATTATATTTAATAACTTTTCATCAATAAAGTCGATTTTCGCATTTTCGTGTTTTTACGTGCGACACACGTGTTTTCGGCAAGCATATTTAAGCGTATTTATTTCCTAAATAAATTTCGGAGTGTGTAACACCCCGTAAATTTGCATATATATATATATATATATATATATATATATATATATATATATATATATATATATATATTACATGATAAGTATATACTATGGACTGTTTGTGTAAGTTGATATGCATTGATGGTAAGTTTGTAAATGAAATGGAATAAAGTGAATGGTAAATGGGTATGGAATGGTGTAAGGTGAGGGGCCGAAGGTTTAAATAAAATGGGCTGTAGGTTATTTTGCTTGGAAAACATATAAGACAGTATGTTTATTGAATAGGTTAGTATAGTGAATAGATTGCCGGATTTATAGTATATTATGTGTGATTGATGTATAGGTGGAGACCATGGGATTAATGCACACATGCTGACCCGGATGGTATACCCAGGGTAGGCCGGTTGTACATGTAGTGGGGAGAGGAAGAGGTAGGAGTTATAAGGAGGTGAAGAGTTTAGGAGTTTTGAGGGTTATAAAATGTGAAGGGTTGGAAATTAAATTTAGTAATTTATTAGGTGTGTAATTTTGTAATTTGAACCCTAGCAAAATCCTATAAATAGCCCCATCCTCTTCTCTTTTGTCCACACCAAAAAAATAAATAAGAATAAGAAAGAAAGAGAGAAAAGAAAAGAGAAGAAAGAAAGAAAGAAAAAAAAGAGAGTGAGAGTTTGTGCTTGGAGGCTATTGCTAGGAGGAGAAGAGGAGCTAGAAGTGCTTGTGAAGTTAGGAGCAAGAAGGAACCCGTTCATTGTAGTTTTTCAACCTTCAAACTAAGGTGGGTGATCCTATGCTTTCTAATTGTAGAAATTGTATGCTAATTATTTTATATGACTAGTATGAATTGAATGTGATGAGAAATGTGTAGATAAAATCCATGCTAGCAATGATCTTGTTGAGATTTAGTGAATATTTGATTACCATGCTAATTAAAAGGGTTCAACTAAAGGATTAATCTTATGAACCATGTTAGAATGCTTGCATGCTTGATGAATAGTAAAATTTTGTCATGAATTGATGTACATGAAGAATAGTAGCTTTTTATGAAAATGTTGGGAACACTTCTTTTGATAACTAAATAAATTTTTTTATAAAGAAAAATTTATGTTATGGAGCTCATTGGATTGTTGTAAAAATATAATATGCTATCCTTGACTAAAAAGAACGAATGCAAAATTGTGTTGTTTAATAAGAAAAAACAACTTTGTCAAATTGTTCTATTTTTCTAAAATATGATTTATCGATCAGTAAGTTACTGTTATAAAATAATCTCAGTTATATAAATTTATTTTTATCAAATAAAAGGATTGATCAAGTACGAGGAAATCGAGTTGTATTTTTAATAAATAATGTAATAACAGAAAGTTAGCATAAGACCCATCGGGTTGCCTATAAGCTGTGGGACGCACTTGGCCCGTTGGCTTAGCCCTGCGCTGGCTACTGTCCGGGTTGAGTTCGAAACCTGTTAAGGCCCAAAACTTTTTTTTACTAAGTTTTTTTTAAAAAACTATTTCAACCCGAGATGAGTTTAAGGAGATTTTTGTCTGGGAATTAGACACCTTGCCCACTTGGGCTAGTGGTTATCTGTGAGTGCTTTGGGCACTGTGTGGGCATGTGTTGGTTCGAAACCCAGGTTGTGTGGGCTTTTATTATATATATTTTTTGAGTTAAATTAATGAGTTTAGAGTAAACTAAAATTTGGGGCAATTATAGTGTTCATAAAATGTTATAGAGAATCTATTAAAAATAGTTCTGAAGATTTCCATGTATATTCTTGAGGAATAAAAGAGACATTGAGATATAACGAGATATTGTATTTAAAATAAATTAGTGAATAGCATGATTTAAATCCTTAGAAGAAAAATAAAGTGTTGATAATTAATTCTCTTGGAAAGATATTTTACTTTTACTTGATTTAAGAAATATTTTGCAATGGTTGAGACATATCATATGAGTTCAAATTGGTAATGAGTTTTTGACACAAATAAATTATTAAAGGATGCGAGCTTTATATATTTTTTTGAATAGTGATTCATTCTTGTGATTTTGATGTGATTATACACTCACTTGATTTAAGACCTACTTGGTTTGGGTTGAGTTATGAATTTGTGCTTAAGTTGTTAAAAAGATTGATAATGGATGAAAATTCTGTTCATGAAAAAGGATTATTTTCTATGAGAAATTATGAATGAATGAATGAATCATGGGTGATGCAAAAATGAGACATTGATTAAATTATGGATAAGTTAGAGACATGAATATAATAAGTTAAGACATGATTATTAAAGGGTATGTGTACCCATGTTTCTAGTACATGAAAGGTTTATGATTTAGAATTAGTAAGACCTCGGTTACCGGTAATTTTGAAAGAAAGATTTTGAGATTTGATTTTGAGATAATGCCGTCGGGCGCTCTCGTATTTTGTGAATGAATCCGGTATGAGGTAAAACTGATTCTAGGGTGATAACATATTCATGTCTTGAACTAAAAATAATTAGGCACTTAGGTGAAGATGTAATAGACATGTGCAAACGTAAATGGGTGCTTCTATATAGTCGGCGGTGGATCTCCGTGGCTATAGACCCAGTTGGTGGACTGTGGTTGCTCCGTAGGAGATGGACTGTATTTTATCCGGGACTTAGGGTAGTCGGCGGATGTTTACCATACTCCAAAGAATATGTATATACCGGGGCTAGAGGGGCATTTACGGGATTATTCTCACGATATAATAGCTAGGGAGGCTAGGATCTGTTATTATAGCCAGGGAGGCTGAGATCCGTATCTGTGAAATAAATCTAAAACTTGTTTAATTGCTGGGTAGTCTCATGGCGAGGGATCGAACCCTTCAATATGGAGTACGTAGGCACTTGCCCTCAGACCTATGTAGTATGGGATGCATAGAATCTGAACAAGTGTGCATTAGTGTCATCCTAGTGTAGAATTGTGTGCATTAGGCATTAAGGCATGACATACACTTATATTTAGAATAATCACCCTTGACACTTTACTTGTTCATTCAATCTTTTTTTGTGATTTGTTAAAGTATGAGATCGTTATACTATTCCCGACATAGAGAGGATAGCCGTGTATAACATTTCGTCAGTTGTAAGTAACTGACGTGCCCACAGATTGACATGCATGTAATGGACTATTCATGGAGTTATAAAGTGGATATGTTGTTGCTGTTTAGAAGTTAAAGATGTTGCAAATGATGTTAAAGTTATACAAGTTGTATTTCATTGTTGTAATCTTTTAGTCTTCCGCTGTGTAAAAACCAAGTGTAAATAAACTCTGATGTATTGTGAATAAAAAGTTTTAAAATTTCCTTGTAAAATTGTACGAAGTGAAGTAAAGATCCTGTGAAATCTCGAATTTATCCTTATTTGAAATTCGGGGTGTTACAATACTCCTCTTGAGCGACAAACGAGGGCGACGAACATTCTGTCGCTGCGACCTCGCACTCGTTGAGGTCCCCAAGCCGGCGAGCCTAGTCGTGTCACTAAGCGTTGCACCGGCTGAGGCTTCACTCGATGAACCAGCAACTCCGCTTTGAGCATCCCCAGGACGCCCTGGGATGGGAGGCGAACGTGACGCTAGCTCATGAAACGATCGTCCCTGTGAGTACTCGTCTCGAGGGCAAGATGTGGTCCTAACGTTGCTCCCCTCCGAAAAGCGTCTTAGTCGGTGAACCTCCGTCTCAAGCTCAACAATGTCCTGGGATGTTCATTTTTTTTAATTTCTTTTACATTTTGCTGTATCTCCTTCTGAATCTCTTGAGTGGATTCTTTCTCCCTTAGTTTATTTGATTTTGCAGTCCTTTTGCAACATAAACACTTTCTTGTTAGGAAAGGTTTACTTCATTTTAAGAGAAAGATACAGTAAGAGAAACAAGTTAGAAATTGCATACATGCTGGTATCATCTTTTTGTCTCTTCTTTTCGACTAGTGAGCAGATCTCTTCCATATTTAGTGTCTTTCCTAGCTTTGTGGAAGCTTTTTTGAGGTTGCCTTTGTAGTTATCCTGATATTCTGGAACTAATAATAGGGCATGATTGGTGAAATAATTCGCCACAAGAGCATCTGTAGTCGTTGTTCAAATTTGAAAATTTTGAAAATTCTGAGGGAAAAAAAATTGATGTTGTCGTTCCTTATATTTGGAAAAAATATAATTTGAGAAACAGTAGCGCCCTATATTTGAGAAGAGATATGATAAGTCTCCGAATATAGGAATCGAAAGATCATCTATCATCCGTTCTAAATCTCCACTATTTTAATGGGAGAGTTGGGGTTTGTAACAAACAAATCCTAATTTTGTAAGTATATAAACACGTATAATACACGTCCAAACTATATCCAACAAATATAATTGTGCACCGTACGTGTAACCCAAATCAAAACATTCAGATATAAACTATTTTTTACTTATTCTATATATATTCATTTAATTTGATGACTTTACTTTTTTTAGACGTGCATCACACGTACATTATACTAATTTTTTTTGAATGGACGAAAAAATGATATTTCGTTTGATTAAAACAATTTTTTTAAAAGGGTGTCAGATGCCAGAAGATATTTTTGTCCGACAAAAAAAAGGGAATGGATGGAAGATATTATTCTGTCCGTGAACTTTTTCCCTTCCAATTTCTCCTTTTATTTATATGGAAAGGTATGCATCGGATTATTATGCATATGAATAAGTTTGAGATTGATCCAAATTGTTTGATCAAGGGTTGAGAAGGAATCTACCTATAGGATGATAACCAACAGCTGAGATTCAAGATATTCGTTATCATCCACCGTCCGAACAAATTTTGGATTTCAACGACTACACGCTCAACTCAAATTTCCTATTTCTAAACTCCAAATATGGAAATTTTGAGTCTTGGAGCATCCACAATGGTTTGCTATAATATATGGCAAAATGAGAAATAGCAACTAGCAAAATGAGAAACATGATGTTCGTCCGATGAAAAAAATAAAATAAAATATTACGGACGAAACATCATGTTTCATCTGAGAATTTAAAAAATATTTAAATAATCCGTGACGAAACACGTCACGCATAATATGCATATTGCTACATCGCCTGCTATCTGTAGCCTTTTACTGTAGCGAAAAATAAGAAAAATGATAAAATATCTCACGAGTGCAGTGTCTACAGTGACAAAATATACATAATATACATTTTTAGCTGACGACCGTGGATGCTCTTACCGACTAGAATTTTTTTTACCAAACTATTGTTGGGATTGAGGCATCAAAAAATGCCCTCTGGTAGTAGCGGAACTAATCAGAGCAATGAGGAAGTCGAAGTAGACGTGACAAATAAATTGAGCAAGCAAGTAGATCCACCAAACTAATACAAACACAACAACGATGACTTATCGCGGTTAGCTTTTGCTTAATCTGGGGGGCAGGGGGGAGGGGGAGAATATAGGGAGATCTGATATTCAACTAAAGGAGATTACAAGGAGTTGCTGATTTACTTGACACAAGGAATTAAACTCACACATCAAAAACTATCTCTCTCTCGAACCTCTTTTTGCAATGGAGAAAATAATCTATGAAGTACTCTCTCTCATATTGGAGGAGTTTACAATATATATAGAGGAATAGAGAGAAACCTGGGTCAAATCTTGATTTTCAGTCGTCCGATATAACCTGGAAAAGAAGTAACTGAATAGGAGTTGTACGATCTGACTTGGAGTTGAAGATTGGGATGAACCAACCTAACAAATCAAAGCCCCAAAACGAACACAGCGCAGCGGGCGGTTAACCATCCAACAAGACCGGTCGACCGTACCACTCTCTGACATTCCCTGTACTATGAGCGGTCGGGGGTGCGGTCGGGGGGTTCGGTCGACTGTCACCAAGACTGGTCGACCGCAACTAGCCTGCACCCTTGCTGCTGCTGTTTTTCCTTCTACTCACTTCGACGCTTAGACCTTCGTGCTTCATATTACCTTATTTTTATCTGAACAACGAGTATACAAGACACAACCTAACAAACTCCACCTTGGATTGCATACGAGTGCTATCACATAATGTGTTACTCATCTCCAAACTCTAACAAATCCCACTTGCAAAGAAAACTTAGAAAAATAGCTTCTTCTTCTAATTGAAATGGTCTCTACCCAATCTCACCAAATCCAGTGTCGTCCCTCAAAGGCACACCTCCGTAGATGTACTTATGAAGTTGCCAAACTCCGCACGAACTCTACATATCGGTAGGCTTTCTCCACCTCTCGACAATATTCAAACGTCGTGGTCTCATCTCGATGATTCTAGTTGCGGCAAACTAGTTGAGCTTGCAGGAATAATGGAAAAAGAACTATCAACTCCTGCGCAGGATTTTCGAATTTCCCAAAGCTTGTAGAGATTGTGTTGGCTTGGCCCAACCACTCTCATACCTCTAATCACTTCACGACGACCTTAAAAAATAGACAGAACTCCACCTCGAGCTGTGTACCTGTAGCCCCGTGCATTAAGAGTTCCCAAGGAAATCAGATTCAGTTTCAGCAGAGGAATATGCAAAACATCTCTTAAAGTGAACAAATTTAGATCTGACTTCTTCAACTTAGTTGTCCCCTCACCCACTACTTCACAAATCTCCCCAGTTCCCGTTGTCACACAACGCCCCGTAGTAGATTTATAAGTAGAAAACAACTCTTTCTTGGAGCAAATATGAGAAGAACTCTCTGAGTCAAGAAACCAACTAGAATCCACTTTTAAAGAATTTGAAATAAGAAGACATGAACCACCTGAATCAAAGGCACTAACCACATTAGCTGCTGAACTCCTGTTCTTTGCGCTCTCCTGATTCTGCAATTTTCAACAGTATTTCTTGAAATGCCCTGGCCTCTTGCAATATCGGCAACGAATCGAATCCTTTTTCAAAGCACTTTGTCTTCCCCCCGAAGGACCATCCACTGCTAGACAACTTGTAGGAACAGACGATGAAGATTTATGGGTCTCCTTCCTAAGTTGATTTTCTTTCAATGCTTTGATTACACCATCTACCGAAATACTCTCCTTGGCAGATTTATAGTGTAGCATGGTCGTGATCAAAGGCTCGTACGAATCCGGCAGTGAATATATCAGGTTGAAAGCTTTATCTTCCTCACACACATCTGCGTTGATCGCCTTAAGTTCAGATAATACCTTATTGAACTCTATAATGTGGTCTTGAAGATCGGTACCTGCCTTTATAGATAAACGAAACAACTTCCTCTTCCAATGCATCCGATCTAATAACGACGAACCAGAGTTGTCAGCTATGAGTCTTTCCCACAAACTCGCCGCGTCAGTTTCTTCAAGAAATCTGCACTTGATCTCGTCCACCAAGGATAGTCGGATTAGACTGATGGCTCTTTCACGAATATCTTCCCAAACGTTATCCTTCATATATGTTGGCTTTTCCTTCTTCTTAACTGCTGACTGCAACCGTTCTTGAACAAGAACATCATACATGTCAGTCTTCCAAAGATTGAAATTGATCTTTCCATCGAACTGCTTGATCTTCAAAATACTGTGGCCTGTCATCTTAACCAAGGAACTCGGCAACCTGAAACTTTGATACCAGTTATTGGGATTGAGGTGTCAACAAATGCCCTCTAGTCGCAGCGGAACTAATTAGAGCAATGAGGAAGTCAAAGTAGACGAGGCGAATAAATTGATCAAGTAAGTAGATCCACCAAATTAACACAAACACAATAGCAATGACTTATCCCGGTTAGCTTTTGCTTAATCCGGGGGGGGGGGGGGGGAATATAGGGAGATCTGATATTCAACTAGAGAAGACTACAAGGAGTTACTGATTCACTTGACACAAGGAATTAAACTCACTCACCAAGAACTATTTCTCTCTCGAGCCTCTCTTTGCAATAGAGAAAATAATCTATGAAGTACTCCCTCTCATATCGGAGGAGTTTAGAATATATATAGAAGAATAGAGAGAAACCTAGGTCTAGGGCTGCAAACGAGTCGAGCCGAGTCGAGTATCTCGAGGCTCGAGCTCGGCTCGTTAAGCAATTGAGCTCGGTTTCGAGCTCGAGCTCGGCTCGAGCTTGTTTCAAGCCGAGCTTTGACCAAGTTCGAGCCGAGTACTCGCGAGCTTAGCCTAATAATCACAAAATGCCCAAGCTCGAGCTCGGCTCGTTAAGCTGTCGAGCTTTGACCGAGCTCGAGCCGAGTAGCTCGCGAGTAGCTCGGATCGTTTGCAGCCCTACCTAGGTCTAATCTTGATTCTCAGTCGTCCGATATAACCTGAAAAAGAAGTAACTAAATAGGAGCCGCACGATCTGACTTGGAGTTGAAGATTGGGCTGAACCGACCTAACAAATCGAAGTCCAAAAATAAACATAGCACAGCGGGCGGTCGACCGTCCAATAAGACCGATCGACTGTACCACTCTCTGACATTCCCTATACTACGAGCGGTCGGGGGTGCGGTCGGGGGGTGCGGTCGATTGTCACCAAGACCGGTCGACCACAACTAGCCTGCACCCTTGCTGCTGTTGTTTTTCCTTCTACTCACTTCGACGTTTCGATCTCCGTGCTTCATATTACCTTCTTTTAATCTGAACAACGAGTATATAAGACACAATCCTAACAACTATCCCTCTTTTTGTAAGTATGTACCAAACTGTCCCTGTTCGAAATTTTAATACCAAAAAGTCCCAGTCGCTCACTGAGTTAGCGCCCCTAGTAATATTCTTCGCGCTATCTCAGTTAGCATGTCATAGGGGACACCACTTATCCCCTCAAGTAGGGTTCTGGGAAAAAAACTCACCAAATATAGACACGTTAACTCCGTTAGCGCGCTCATTTAAACCAGACGCGCTAACCAGGTTAGCGAGTGTCGATGGGACAGTAAGGGGCACTACCTCAAAGAGGGGTGTGGGATAAAAATTACCAAGTATAGACATGTTAACCCCGTTAGCGTGCCCATTTAAACCAGGCGCGTTAACGGGATCAGCGAGTGTCGATTGAGTTCCTCTTAAATAACGCTCGCTATCTCACTCTCATCTCACTTATTCTCTCTCCCAAAACCCCATTGCGCGATTTTAAACCCTAGCCTCCGATTTTGGACTATACTCATCCCAATCTCTCGAAATTTATACTTTTTATCTCTTCATCACTGCCGAAAATCTCATCTCAACCAACATTTTCCCAAAATTATTGGTGAACCCATAAACCCTTTTCCCCAAATTTTCGGAAGCAGAGGATCTGCAGCGGAGTAGTCGACTTCGACCTTCAACCCAACATTCGTTTGTAAGTGTTCGTTACTTATGGTATATAATTTTTAGTGATTTTGGGTGAAGGGTTGGATTTGAAATATTGGGTTCATTTTGATATGTACGTGATAAATATATTAAATTTAAGGTTAAATTTGCATTGGTAGATTTAAGGTTTGATTTGCATTGATAAATTTGCATTGATAGATTTAGGTTTAGGTTTAAATTGGCATTGATAGATCTATAAATTTGCATTGATAAATTTGTACGTGATAAATTTAGGTTGTAAAATTTGCATTGCACGTGATAAATTTGTATTGTGTAATTAACCAAAATTAAACAAATATTGGAATGGACATTGTGAGTAATATTGTTTGATATTGAAAATTTGAAAATTAGACATTGTTAATTGTATAATAAATTTATAGCAATTTTAAGGTAAATTTGTTAACATATATTATCAAACATATAGGATTCTATTTGATATAACATATGGCACGGACAATGGGTAATCCCGAAGAAGGGAGTAGTAGTAGACCTCCAACAATCTGGAAAGGTCCACAGACATGTCATGGACAACCTCCAAAAAAAAACGAACCGTGGTGGACAGAGACGTACCAATGTAAGATAATTTGATATTAATTTCATACGTTCACTTTTAACATCAATAAAATTATAAATTTATATGTTGAATTTCAACTTTTTTTTGGTGTAGGATGGGGCCGGTCTTTCTTCTTCTCCGGCAATTCAAATGGGCCCGTCTCCTCCTCCAAATCAGTATGGCCCTTCTTCTCCATCTAGTCATCCGGGCCCATCTTCTTCCTCATATGTTCCTCCGGTGGTTCCTGGTCCGATCGACCCAAAACTTTTGACTTTACAAGGTCAGCATCATTATAAAGCCGTTTGGGAGGGAAATTCTTCGGAGTGTAGTTTTAGGGGGAACAACACGTTAGAGATGCATTCCCGTATACATGAGATATTAAAGAAATGTGGGTTATACGACATCGGGTTGATGGGTTCCATTAAGGCCGACTGACCCTTATTAACAACCCTTCTCGAGAGATGGCGTTCCGAGACACATAGTTTTCACTTGCCGGTCGGCGAGATGACAGTGACACTGCAAGATGTTGCTGTAATAACGGGTCTGGCAATTGATGGACAGGCCATAACTGGCACAATGGACTTTGAACCAGAGTTCATTATCCATGATTCTTTCGGTGTAGAGGTGGATCGATCGGCCCATGTAGGCAAATCAGTGAGACTGAAATGGATGAAGGACACATTCTCCGGTACATTGACTAATGCCTCCACTGAGTTGCAACTTGCAAGTACATTATTACTGCCGGGCCTATATAATGACACTATTCGGAGGTGTGATGTTCCCAAATTCCTCCGAAGATTCTGTGTCGTTAATGTACCTACCACTAATCGCCGATCATGGTGGAGTTGGGGCATACAGTTGGGAAAGTGCTGCATTGGCCACATTGTATAGAGCCTTGTGCAATTGCTCTCTCGGTGCCAAGCAGATGAACGGACCAATGTTGATGCTACAGCTCTGGAATTGGGAACAACTATACATTGGCTGGCCCGTTTTCGCAAAGCAATAACCAAAGTGGGGGAATCTTTTTGAGGACAAGAACATGAGACCACCGCTAGGTGTGTATTGGACGGGTTCATTGACGTGGAAGGCTAGCCCTAATAGATGCCTTTCATATTATCGGGATGAGCTTGACCACTTGGCAGACGATTGTGTTAAGTGGCAACCATATACCCTGGCATGTTTAGCGAGATTGGCTACAGTTTGTACCTCGGCTCCTCAATAGTGGTTGACAAAAGCACTGCTTGTCCACTTTGGTACAATTGAGGGCTATTTTCCGGATAGAGTACTCTGTCAGTTTGGGTTGCTTCAGAATATTCCGATCCATCGACCGTACTATGCCGAGATACATAGTGTCACCGGTTTGGGTCAACAATATGGGTCAACAAGCAGCTCACGATTGGGCAGCTTCATTGCACGTACACGTGGATATTTGGAACAACCATCGTCTTGATCACGTGCTTGCGAATTTTCGACCGTTCGATGCGTCTTCCCACGTCCCTTACATGACGTGGTATAGGAGAATGACTCGCCTTTACATTTCTCCAACTAGCCAACTTCCAGCGGGGGTCCAAGTACCGACACGGAGACATGAAAGTCTCTAGAAATTTTACATTACAACAGTCGTTAACTTAATTAACGGCCTTGGTATAAAGGGGCACGCTAACTGAGTTAACGGGTGTGGCTATCTTAAATTTCCAGAAACTCGAAAGTCTCTGGAAATTTTACATTACAACAGTCGTTAACTCAGTTAATGGCCCTCGTATAATGGGGCACGCTAACTGAGTTAATGGGTGTGGCTATCTTAAATTTCCAGAAACTTGAAAGTCTCTGAAAATTTTACATTACAACAGTCGTTAACTCAGTTAACGGCCCTGGTAAAAAGGGGCACGCTAACTGAGTTAACGTGTGTGGCTATCCTAAATATCCATTCACATACAGGTGAATACACCTCATCTACTGAGATTCAAAATTACATCTACCATATATTCATTCAAAATAACAATTACCATACATTCATTCAGTAACTTCAAAATATTGAACAATACAAACTTCAAACCAAAATATTAAAGATCTCAAAATATTCAACAAAATACAATATTACAATCATTCAATGATGGCTTTGAGTAGATTGACTTGAGTTTTTCTGACATCTGCGCCTATTGTGACTTCCCAAACCGCATTTTGAACAAGTCATTCCGGAAGCCCTACTAGACTCATCTCTTACATCCATATCATTACGAACTCTCGTACTCTTCGGATGACCTTATCGAGAACGTCGAAGGCTCGGATCAGCTACAAGTCTGTTTTCAGTATTAACGGGCCAATATGCAGGATCTAGTGTAGGATGAAAATTGGGAGCCCACGTTTGTGCTAACGTAATAGTTGAATAGAATGTATCAACATATGGCTTGTAATCAATAGCGCGATTTGCCGCTTCCAACCAATTAGCCACTTCCACATTAACTGTTTCCAGTTCCGCGAGTTTGCTTTGAAATTTTTTTGGTTTGTTTTGACATGCTATAATTTTAACTTTCGTCCTCATTTCTTTGCTACCAAATTTGGTAAAGAAATTTGTAGCGAAATGTCGCATACAATAACAATGATATGCATTTGGTTCATTCCACGCTCCGTTCTGCGAGTCCATGGCGGCCAAAATACCGATGTGGCGATCAAAGATAACACATAAATCAAACCGATCAGTGACATAAAAACGAATGCAGCTCATAAACCATGTTCATGTATAAACACTCTCTCCATCAACTATTGCGAAGGCAATGAAAAAAGACAATCATTCGCATCCGGTGCTACGACTATTAACTAATAACCCTTATATTTTCCATACAAGTGTGTCCCATCAATACTTATAACGGGTTTGCATGACTTGAACCCTTCAATTGAAGCACCAAATGCCCAAAACATCCCCTGAATGTTTCTTCGCCAGGACTGGAATCATACTTATCCCAATGGACAACAGTTTTTGAATTTGCTGCTTGTATTGCTGATAGAAGTAAATGCAACTTAGTTTATGCGCCTTAAATGATTCGTTCAACTTCTCAATAGATTTTTGTTTTGCAATCCAAGCATTCCTATAAGATATCTGATAATTCAGTTGTAGTTTGACTATCTCTATAATGGCACGCGGTGTAATTCCTATCTGAGCCTTCACAGCATTCATAATCAAACTGCATAAAAGTTCAGCGTCAACTTTGCAGTAGTCTTGATTCAATACGGGATTCACACATGTATGTGGCCCTACTAGTTTTTTAACCAAAAAATTTGTTTAGCCCTTCGGAACGATTGCATGCAATCTCCACGGACAACCACCCTCACGTGCAACTGGTGAAATTTGCACAATCTCCTCAAGTGAACGTTTTTTCGGAGCTAATTTACATTTTACAGCAAAGATGGTCGATGAAAATTTAATTGTGATAAATTCCCGATGTTTGTTGATGGAGTATAGCTTAACCGCATGTTGAATCGATTCTTTACTTCGAAACTCTTGCCCAATGTAGAACTCATCTACGGTGGATGAACCGGACGACTCCTGTGGATCATGATTTACTCTAGTACTTTGTGTCATTTCCTCGGTAACATGAACGTTGACATTATTGAAGCCATCAGTAAGGTTCACACTGACATCATTACTCTCATTTATATTAATATTTACATATTCATCTTCTTCTTCCTTGTCTTCATTTTGTATTCCTTCTTCAAGTTCATCGTTTGTTTCTTCGACTTCTTCATCATCATCGTCTAAATCATTATTAATGGTAGCATTTTCAAATATCCCGAAAACATTGGTATTCGGAACGTAATCATTAACCAAACTTGGTTGGCATGGCAATTCAAATTCAGTAGCATCCGGGCTTGTAGTATTTGTAAACATGTTTTCTTGTGAGGATGGTGGGATTGCATGGGATGTTTGAACTGGATTCGAAATAATCTTATGGATCGGCACTTCACGTGCGGTGCTTGAACCAGGGTTAGCATGTAGTTGGGCATTAATATTTTTGGTTTGCTGAATATATAGCTCTAATGCAGACCAACTAAAATTCGGATCAAGTTTTCTACCAATCATGGACTTCAGAGAGTTGTCGTTTCCTATGGGCATAGTCATAAAATATTGACCATCACATTTTTCCGCTGCATAACGTGCTAATTTTTTTCTATCCCAATTAGTAACCTCATCAACCTTCTCAACATGTTCTTCTATTGTAATTGTATGGGGTACCCAAATTATTTCGGGATCAATGACACTATAACAACCTATTTTTGGGTCACGGATAATTTCACCACCAAAATAAAGCCAAATTGGAATATTGTAATCTATACCTATACATATTTATAAAAAAATAATCATTATCTACTAAACAAAATATATGCAATAAAATGATATACAAATCATACTTTGAAATTAATGATCAGAAAAGTTGAGCAATTTCGAACTTAGAGAAGACGGCGTAGTGAATGGGTAGATAACAATTTCGCTATGTAAATCGCCAAACAAAGAAAATTTGGAATATGGATTTAGGGTTTTCAGAGTGGGAGGAGATATGAATGTGAGAGAAGAAGAAGATGAATGTGAGAGAAGAAGAAGAACCTTTAAGATTTTGTAGAGTATTTTTGAGTAAGAACTACAATTGAGATGCTAGGGTTTTGCAGTTGGGCTTCGAAATTGGGGAGGAAGAGGAGAGAGAGAGAGACACTATAAATATAATGAGACAGCGTCAGTGATTGCGATTTAATAAGATCCCAATTGACATAGCACGCTAACCCCGTTAGCGCGCCTATATAAAGTGGGACGCTTGGGGTTAGCGTGTCTATACTTGAGTTTTTTTTTCCTATACCCCCTACTTGAGGAGTAGTGTCCTCTACTGTCCACTTATCACGCTAACCCCGTTAGCGCGAGTGGTTTAAATAGACACGCTAAATTTGTGAATTTTTTCGCACACTCCTACTTGAGAGGAAAAATGGTATCCCTTGGCACACGCCAACTGAGATAGCGCTAAGAATATTAGACGCTAACTCAGTTAACGACAGAGACTTTTTGGTATTAAAATTTCGAACAGATATAGTTTGGTACATACTTAAAAAAAGAGGGATAGTTTGGTAAAAAATTCTATCGACTACTGATGCTCTAAGAGCATCTGTAGTCGTGGGCTAAATACCCAAAATTTGGAAAATATGGCAAATAAATCGTTGTAGTCGTCTGCCAAAAACCCAAATTTTGGGTGTCGCATGAACAGTCGACTGCCAAATATAGAAGACGGTTTGGCAAAAGCCATAATATAGCTGACGATACATTATCTTTCGTCCCTTAAACGAGACGAAGGATTAAAGGCCATCTCTTTAAAAAAAAAAAAAAATTAAAAATGACGGACGGGACTTAATATACCGTCCATCACAATTCGCAAAATGCCAAAAGTATTGGGACGGTGTATAATCCACTGTCCCTCACATTTGGACTTTTTTTAAAAATTTTTTTTTATTTGTCTTGTAGTGCCAATTTTATTTTTTTTTGTGTCTTTTAGTATCAATTTTTTTTTTTTTAAATTTGAGACGAGAAATTATCCATCGTCTTGCCAAATTTTAACTTTCGACCATTACAGCGTGCAGCCAAATTTTTAACTTTTATTTGCCAAATATCCAAAAATTGGGTCACAACGACTACAGATGATCTAATAGGCGAAGCAGGTACCGTATGCTACTTGCCAGTCTCACAGGAGCGTGGGCCCTAACTGCCAGTTAAAAAACAACAAAACAAAATGCTATACGGCGCCGCACATAAAATCCACCCATACGCCACTCTACCCACCGCCAGATCACAGCACCTTCCAGAAATAGCACGCCTCAAAACTCGCGCCCCCTTACACCGACCATTAAATAAATAAAAAAAACCCAAATCACCCGCACGGTGCGCCATGTGCAATCCAGCTCACTCCAACCCCAATATATCCAAACAAATCCCAGCCGTCCAATTCTCATCAACAAATTAAATTTTACAAAAACAACGGAAACTCGCATTAATTTATACTTTTTAAAAAACTAGATTACCAAAAACAACACTCAGTAATGTTACAGTAACAAACGAACGAACCAAATAATTAATTATAATAACGGTTTCTTAATTGGCCCCTCTTTTGATCATCTCTTTGTACCTCACGATCGAGTCCAGCCGCTGCAGATTCAGCTGGTGCCTGAAGCGGTTGATGAAGTCGTCCGCCCTCGCATCCACCTCCTTCTCCTTCTCCCTCTCCCTCATTGTCGCCGGCCTCTTCGGACTCGGAGTTTTGGTCTTTTCTCTTTCATTATCTTTGTCGAAGTGGTTGAAGGAGGACTTGACACTCGCCGACTTTTTCATCTTTTTAGATAGTTTCTTCGGCACCTCCCCCGCCGTCGGCTTGGTGTCCGACTGGCTCCGATCGATGTGGTGTTGGACTTCGGATGCGGTTTCCGGTTGTGATTCGAGGAGCTGGACTTTGGCTACTGTTTCGGGTTGGATGTTGACGGATTCGGGTTGGGGTGAGGAAAAGGTGAAGGATTTGAGGCGGTGGAGGACGAGGGAATGGGTTGGACCCGCTGTGGCTGTGGCGGGGGAGTGGGTGGTGGAATAGGAGATGACGGCGATGGTGCCGATGACGAGGTTGAGGAGGAGGAAGAGGACGGCGGGGGTGAGGTAGCTGTAGACGGAGAGGGCCCACATTGTTGCCGATTCGATCATTTTTTCGGGTGTGGGTGTGATGGAGAAGGGGGAGAGGGTTTATTACTTTATTTGTATGGGGGAGCAGGTGAAGGCCACGTGGGACACGTGGAGGATGGTTGTTGGGCGCGGCGGAAGGGTTAGAAGGGTGGACTGCTAAGAGCATCCACAGTCGTTTGCTATATATGCCATTTTTCCATATTATAGCTGATGCGGTTTATTTCTGGGAGACGTGTGGATGCACCAGGTGTGAGTTCGGACTCGATTTGTATTGAAGAAAAAAGCTGCTTGTCAGACGACCCTCGGAGTGACCTGGCGGCTCCGGCGACGGGCTCGGAGTGGGGTGGATGCCTCGGCTCGGATCCGAGGTCTTGTGTACCTGCAGACGGTCCTGAAACACCGGGGTTTATTCCGGTGGCGGACCCTCCGACGATCTAGTCAGTCTCTGTGAGAGAGTAGCAATAACTAGGTGAATTTAAATGGCAAAAGATTGGTTACCTCAAAAGGTGGGTGAGGGTCTAGTATTTATAGAGAATCCCAACCGGGTTTGGATCCGCTTGGGGGCCGGGTCTGAACCCGAAAGCCCATGGGCCTGACGTGGCAGAAGGCCCAGGGGGTTTAGGGCTGACGTGACAGTACCAGAAGTGGTATAGGGCTGACGCGGCAAAGCCCTTGGTGGTATTTGGAGCTGACATGGCAGATCATGGGGCTTCTGTGCTTCTGGGAGAATCTGATGGCGTAGGGTGCGCCAAGTCATCTTCATCCTACACCAGGATAGGCGGACGGCCCGGAGGGCCGTCGTGGATCGGAGGCCGAGGGCCATCGCCGCTCATCGGATACGAGGAGACCAGATCTGTGGGGGTGAACTTGAGGTTCGGCGCCGACCCTGCAGTGGCTCGAAGCCGGACTAGACTGCTGTTTCAATCATTTTTGAGTGAGAGTTGTATTGGGCCCTGGTTGGGCCCCAAGCCATTTTTATCCTACCACACAAGCCCCCCACTCCTGCGGGGGTGCGGGAGCTAGCCGTGGAGGAGTGTTTACGGATGTAGAAATGGGATGGCGAATCACTGGGCCTTCATGAGGGGGGTGTCCTGATTGTCTAGGGCAATCCTTGAGCCGGCGAGAGTCTGTCGGGCGGTAAGGGTGATGGCGAGCTGTTTGAGACTTCCGGAGAAGATTACCCTGGTGCCAGACCTAACCACGAGCAGGCGAGGGATTATGGGTCGGCAAGGGTGATGGCGAGCCGTTGAGCCTTCCTGAGAAGACTACCCTGGTGCTAGACCTGACCTCGAGTTGACGAGGGATTACGAGTTAACAAGGGCGATGACGATCCGTGGAGCCTTCCTGAGAAGACTACCCTGGTGCTAGACCCGACCTCGAGCTGGCGAGGGATTTATGGGCCAACAAGGGTGATGGCGAGCCGTTAAGCCTTCCTGAGAAGACTACCCTGGTGCCAAACCTGACCTCGAGCTTGGCGAGGGATTACGGGTCGGCAAGGGCGATGGCGGGCCTTGAAGCCTTCCTGAGAAGACTACCCTGGTGCTAGACCTGACCTCGAGCTGGCGAGGGATTACGGGCCAACAAGGGTGTTGGCGAGCCGTTGAGCCTTCCTGAGAAGACTACCCTGGTGCCAGACCTGACCTCGAGCTTGGCGAGGGATTACGGGTCGGCAAGGACGATGGCGGGCCTTGGAGCCTTCCTGAGAAGACTACCCTGGTGCTAGACCTGACCTCGAGCTTGGCGAGGGATTACGGGTCGGCAAGGGCAATGGCGGGCCTTGGAGCCTTCCTGAGAAGACTACCCTGGTGCTAGACTTGACCTCGAGCTGGCGAGGGATTACGGGCCAACAAGGGTGTCGGCGAGCCGTTGAGCCTTCCTGAGAAGACTACCCTGGTGCCAGACCTGATCTCGAGCTTGACGAGGGATTACGGATCGGCAAGGGCGATGGCGGGCCTTGGAGCCTTCTTGAGAAGACTACCCTGGTGCTAGACATGACCTCGAGCTAGCGAGGGATTACGGGCCAACAAGGGTGTTGGCGAGCCGTTGAGCCTTCCTGAGAAGACTACCCTGGTGCCTGACCTGACCTCGAGCTTGGCGAGGGATTACGGGTCGGCAAGGACGATGGCGAGCCGTGGAGTCTTCCTGAGAAGACTACCCTGATGCTAGACTTGACCTCGAGCTGGCGAGGGATTATGGGTCGACAAGGGTGAGGGCGAGTCGTTGAGCCTTTCCGAGAAGACTATCCTGGTGCCAGACCTGATCTCGAGCCTGCGAGGGATTATGGGTCGGCAAGGGCGATGGCGAGCCGTTTGAGCCTCCCTAATATGACTACCCTGGTGTTAGACTTGGCCTCGAGCTGGCGAGGGGTTACGGGTCGGCAAGGGTGTGGGCGAACCGTTGTGCCTTAAGAATATTGAGCAGGGCAGCCCGCTGTCTTTGCGGAGCATTGAAGGCGCTCCGGGATCTGTGTGATGTTCCAATTTCCCAGGGGACTTAATTGCGCCGCCTAATAAATGCCTGGCGCATGGGCTTCCGTCGTTTGGTTTTCCCCATGTCATAAAGGCCGGCCTATGGGGGAGGCTATAAGTACCCCTCCCTCCGCAGTGGGTTGGATCACAGCAAGGGTGGTCTATTGGCCATCAAAGGTGTCTGCTCCGGTGGACGTCTGCCTCTTGCAAAATTTTACCCCCGGTCGTGTCGGAGAGGTGGTTTCTCTGCCGCCCGGATCTTCTCTTGGATCTGATGGCTCTGATACGGTAGCCAGATCCAGGGGAGATCAGGGCGAGAGGGGTAACGACCGAAATCCAGACCGGTAGATGAGGAGTCTCGGATTGGTGATGCCTCTGCCGTCTGGATCCTTTTTCGGGTCAGACGACCCTGATATGGTTGTTTGGCCCGAGAGAAATCCCGACGGGAGGGGCATCAACCATATTCCGGACTTGAGGCTGAAGAGCCTCGGATAGATGGGTCGCCTCCGATTGGAGGTTGGCCAATCTGTCTTTCAATAGGGCTCCAGGTGATGGCGGTTTCTGTCTCACCCTCGAACAGTTCGGGGTTTCGGCTGACGAGGCTGTAAGCCCCGAGCTGCTCGCGGGTGAGAGGGGAACCGACCGAGTCCTGGAGCCCAGTGCGTCTGTCGAAGGACGGCACCTTAAATCTTAAGTAAAATGTTCTCTCCGCCGAATACCCCCTCCGAACCGACCCTCGCGCCTGGCTGCCAGCCTGGCATTGGATGACGTCAGCAGTGCACGTTTCGAGGACGTGGCGCGATTTCCCAGGTAGCAGTTGCACGTCAATAGGTGAACAGTACTTGCGAAAATCGAGGAGTCGTTTTTATCCTCTATAAATAATCCCCCCTCTCCCCCTTTAGCCCACTTCCTTCTTGCTGCTTTGTTTTTCAAAAATTTCCCAACACTTCAGCGCTCGTCCCTGCTGTTCGCTGTACTAGACTCGTCCTTCCGAAGTGACCCCAGGTGAGTTGGTAAGTCTGTTTAGTTTAGGCACAGATGGATAGGGCTCAGTCTGGCTCGTCAGCGTCGACGTCTAGGGGGGAAGTGAAACCTGTCTCCAAATCGATGTCGTGGGAGGAGCCCGTGCTTGAGGAGGAGTCAGTACACGTTGCGGAGTCTTCCGATTCGGTTTCGTGGGAGGAACCAGTAGGTGAGGAGGAGGAGGTACATGGTGCGAGGCCGTTACGCTCCCGACGTCCCTTCGTGGTGGAGAGTAGCGAGTCGGAGGAAGCGAATGATGGTTCGGACGGAGTCCGTGTTCTGGAGTTGACTTCCGAGGAGGAGGGAGGCGAGGGCGGCACAGCAAGGAGATCCACAGTTCAGGGTGCGGGTCCGAGTTCCATGCCGACTGGTCTGGGGCCCTTATCTACTCCCTCGCCGGAGCGAACCAAGAAGAGGAAGAAGGCTCCGAGGAAGGCAGGACCGATGGCTGGTGGTTCGAGCCAGGCGCCTGTTTACCGCAATTTGTGGACAGGTTCGCCCGTGCAGCCGAGGCCTTTCCGTCAGTATCCTGATGACCTATCTGACAAGGAGCTCTTCGGCGTGCAGGCCTCTTCGCCGAGTCGGAAGAGGGTGATGATGGATGCGATTCTGACCGTCTTGGAGGGTGGGGACTTGGAGGTTTTGCAGCTGGCGTACCACATAGGTCCTGGCTACGAATTGATGCTGCCGAGCTCTACTCTGCGCCCAACCGATCCCCTATCTGCTTGGTATTGCGTCTTCCCAGTGGATGCCTTTATCTCTGGCTTGAGGCTGCCAGTTCACCCGTTTGTTCGCGAGGTGCTGAACTGGGCATCCTTGGCGCCGATGCAGTACGGGCCCAACTCTTGGAAGCAGATCATCTGCTTCGTGTTGATGTGCGAGGAACAAAAGGTACCCCTGCGGTTGAACGTGTTCCGAGCGATGTTGATGATTAGCTCGGCGGCTGAGGGTGTTTACTATATCTCCCCCCGGAGTAAGGGGAAGGTCGTTCACAGCCACCCGGACTCCATCAAGGATTGGAAGAAAAAATATCTGGTGATCCGGAGTGAAGAGCCCTGGGACATTCCGACTCGATGGAACCATTCCAAGCCGAGCCATCAACCGCCGAGGCCGAGGGATCTGACGGCCGAGGAGTGGGGGTTTGTCGAGCGCCTCTGTCTGTCCCCTAGTATCGATTGGACGAAGGTGACGGAGGCTCACCTGGCGAGCGTTGGACTGAGCCCAGCCGTTCTGCGTATGTAGTTGTTTCTTTTCTCTCGATCTTTTCGTACTTCCTTGCTCATTGCTCTTAATGGTTTTTTCTGTAGATATGGATGAAGCATCAATCAAAGCGAGGAGGCTCGCCATGAAGAAGGAGAACGCCGAGAAGAAGAAGGGGGAGGCGACGAAGAAGCCGAGGGAATCGTCCCTGGTTATCTTGGAGGCCCCGCTCGAGCCGAGGGCTAAGAGGACTCGCTCGGAGACGAGCAAGGGGGCGGCCCCTTCGAGGGGTAAGGGCCAAGCGAGGGCATCCGATCTCGATAAGGGGAAAGGTCCCTTGGTAGAGGTTGAGGAAGAGGACCCGGTGGTGGAGATGTTGCGGCAACGGTGGGCACCGGACTGGTCGGTTCGGATGGACGACTGTCTGATTGAGGAAGCCCAGGCCGTTGAGGTGGTGGAGAAGTTGGCGACCCCTCGCGATCGCCAGGTGATGGAGAGCGAGCCCGTAGAGGTGGCGTTTACGCGCCTGGCGCAAGCCACCGTGTTGGTAAGCTTGTCGACCTTATCCTTCTTGTTAATTTTGCTTCGGGAGTCTTCTTCTTATCTATGCTTGTCGGTCGTAGGCTTGTATGCAGGGGGCTAACGTAAAGAATCTCTACGAAGCGTCCCTGTCACAAGAGCGAGCTCGGACGGATAAGAGCGAGCGGGAGATGAAGGAGATGCGGATCGAGCTCGATGGTTCGCACAAGAGGGAGCAACAGATGAAGCTCGAGCTCGAGGCCAAGGATGCGGAGTGGGGGAAGAGGGTGGTCTCTTTGAAGAAGAAGTTCGTCAAGGAGAAGGAGGAGTTGACGTCTGCGTTCGCCAAGGAGAAGGAAGAGCTGACAGATGCGGGTCAGCGGATGGTGATTAAGGCCCAGGATGAGTGCTACGCGAAGGCCCTCAGTCATGTGAGGCACTTCTACCCGACCGTCGACCTGTCCAACTTTGAGTATGACATGGAGATCGAGGGGACACCGAAGACTCCTGGCGAAGAAGGGCCCGTTGGTAACCCGGCTGTCGACCCTCCTGCGAACCCGACCGATGCTGAGGTGGGAAAATAAGTTGTATAGTTTTGTCTTTCTTTTTTCCCCCTCGATTGTATTTGCCTTCCGCGGACTGGCCACCACATTTTTTGTAAGAAGCAACACAATTTATAAAAAAGTATTTTTGATCGGCCAAGTGTTTTTGACCTCGGATATTCCCGAACCTTCTTGCTTATGTGTGTTGAGTTGGCTGGTTCTCTTGTAGGTTGTGGCTTCCCTTCCCGAGGCGGACCCCCGTCGTTCCGACGTGGCGTGGCTCCGGAGCAGGGTTGAGGCATTGGAGGCCACTTTGGTTCGGTACCGTAAGGGGGCCCGTGACACTGATGCGGCCTTTAATTACTACAGGAACATGTCTGAAGCCCTTGGTGAGGAGGCAAGTCGGCTGAGGAGGGCGATGGTGGATCGGGAACTCGTGGGTGTCGGACTCGGATATACTATGTCGAGTTCCTCAGTGCAGAGGCCCTCCTCTGAGAAGCTACTTCGCGATGTGATAGTGGAAAAGGAGGTGGAGATACACCGTTACCGGACGATGCTGGGCGTCTAGACACCTTTCTCGGGGGTCGGCGAGCGGAGGTGGTACCCTCTGCGCTGCTGCTAAGGGAGCATATGCGACCCGTTGATGCCCAGAGTTCCGTGGCCGGTGTGTCGACCGTGGCCGAACCGAAGGACCATTATGACAAGGAGAGAGTTCCAAGTTGTTTGATTGGAGTGATCCCGCCATTCGTTGGACCCGAGGGGCTCTGAGAGGGCGGCTTCCTATAGTTTGAGATGAGAGGAGTGTTTCTGTAACGGTCTTTGTTTGTTTTCTCATAACCCAATAAAGGAGTATGAATAAGGAATTCATTTCACTCTTTGCTCTGGTTGATGGTGTAAGGAATGATGAAGGGAGCGTGGTTCGGCCTTGTCGGTCCGTGAGGGATCGGCGTGGGGTGTTGTGAAGCCTCCCGGGCCTGAGGTCAGGTCGGACCTACCAAGGCGTCAGGGATGATACTGGGGAGAAGACTTGGGTGACGATCCCCTTGTCTGGTATTAGGTCAGATCTGCCGAGACGTTTGGAGTATAATACAAAGAGATTTCTTTCGTATAAGATAGGGAGGGCCGCTAAAACGGCCCTTTACATACGAAAGTTTTACAAAAGATTTACTTCTAGCCAAGTTAGAGCCTATGCTCGGCCCTCAAGGAACTTCACTAGGTGCTCGGCGTCAAATGGGAATTCCTCCAGCTCGACGACAGGTCCGGGAGCAGGGCCGTCCCTTTCTGGTTTGAACTCGACGGCATCGAGGGGGAACACCCCTCCCCCGACGGTGGTCATGTAGCACGACCGCGCTGCTTCTTGGCTACCTCGGACGATGCCGACTCCTTGCGGGGTGGGAAATTTGAGTTTCAGATGGTAAGCCGAAGGCACCGCTTGGAGGGAGCATAGCTCGGGTCGGCCGAGTATGGCGTTGTAAGCTGCCTTGACGTTGACCACCATGAAGTCCATAGACTCGGTCCTCTTGATGGGAGCCGACCCTGCGGTAACGTCGAGGGTAACAATCCCTTCTATCACGACAGGGACGCCGGAGAACCCATGCAAGGTGTATCCGGCCGGCTTGAGTTTGCCTCTAGGTAATTTGAGATTCTCGAAGGCTTCGAGGAAAAGGATATTAACCGAGCTGCCGTTGTCGACGAGGATTCGGCGAACTTCACAATTAGCCATGTGGAGGCTAATGACGAGGGCATCGCAGTGGGGCAGGCGAACGCCTTCGAGGTCCTCCCCTGAGAATGAGACCGGCATTGGCTGTAGCTTGGGCGAGGGGCTGTCTTGGACAGCGTTCACCTCTCGGATGAAGGCTTTTCGGGAAGTATTCGATTCTCCTCCCATTGGCCCTCCATGGACACAGTGCAAGATGAATGGCGTATCCGTGGCTCCCTCGGGCTCGGGATCCCGATCCTGGATGCAGTTCGGCGTAGGGTTCGGAGGCGAGAGCCTCCGGTTCCTAGTATCTCGCCGATCCCGTGGGACTTCTCGGGTGAATTCTCGGAGGTACCCCCTGGAGATGAGTTCCTCAATCTCGTCTTTCAGGGCCCGGCATTGGTCGGTTTCGTGCCCATGATCTCTGTGGAAGCGGCAGTAGAAGCGTTGATCTCGGTTCTTGCTGTTATTAGGTCGGGGAGGTAGTCAGACAATGCCTTTGTCTTCGATTTCTAAGAGGATGGCGGACACGTTATGTGTCAAGGGAGTGTACCTCTCGAAGCGGGGGACCGGCGGGATCTTCTTTATGGCCCCCGCGTCCCTCGGAGCCTTCTTTGATGGTTCGACTTCTTCGGCCTTCCGTTTTCCCTTCTCGGTGGCCTCCCTAGCATCTTCGGGGCTAAGGGCCTCTTCTGCCCTAATGTATTTCTCGACCCTGTTGAGGAGGTCGGGAAAGTCGACGGGGGGTCTCTTCGCCAGAGAAGCTTTCAGCTGTCCATGACGGACGTTGTGCCGAAATGCAGCAGAGGCGACGCCTGGATCAAGAGAGGAGACCGACATTGCCTTCGCGGTAAACCTCCGGACGAACACTCTGAGTGACTCTCCTTCTATCTGTCTGAGCCCAAGTAAAGAGGCGTTGGTCCTTTCCGCCTTCCGGCTGGTGACGAAGTGGGCAAGAAAATTGCCCTCTAGCTGGTCGAAGGAGTAAATGGAGCCGAGGGTGAGTTTCGAGAACCATTCACGAGCCGGACCCCGAAGTGTGGCGGGGAAGGCTCGGCATAGCAGGGGATCCGAGGCGCTGTGAATCATCATGAGGGTTTTGAAACCCTCCATGTGATCAGCGGGATCTCCCTCGCCGTCGTAGGTCTCGAATTAGGGTGGTCGGAAATTCCTGGGTATTTCCGCTTGGAGGATGGGGGCGGAGAAGGGAGGTCGGACAGGTCTGTACCCCTGAGCCGCTCGTTGGTCGCCGTCTCCTATATGATCGAGGCGATCCTCCATTTCTTGGAGGCGCCTTAGGAGTACGCCATCGTCTTCTGGCTGGATTGTTGACGGGCGCGACACGCTGGCCTCGGCATCCGACCCGGTTTGGGAGTGGAGGGCTTCCTCCCTGGGGGCCCGTCGGAGGGCCCCGAGAATTTCTCTCCGGAAGTCTTGGAACTCCTTTTGAGTGACGGGGGCTCCCTCGACCCTGTTTGGTCGGTCTGAAGGTTGCCTTCCGATGCGGCTGAGTGCTGGCCTCCGTCCCTCGGGCTGCGATCTTGGATGGTTCGGGGTCGGGTTGGAAGCGGCCCTTCCCCTGCTACGGCTAATCTGTCGGTTGACGATTACCCCCCGGAGGTCGGGCTGGACTTGATGGGTGACGCTCCTTTGGGGCCCCTGATGGGGAGCCCTGTGTTTTGAAATGTGTGGCCCAGCATTAGCAGTTGGTGGGGGCGAGTCCCGTCGGTTGACGGAGAAAGCAGCCCCCTTGCCCTTGGAGGCCATGAGAGCTCGGCTGTCGAGGTCCCTTGATGGTCGTGCTCGGGTCGGCTTCTGAAGCAGTTTTCCCACAGACGATGCCAACCTGATGCGGTTTATTTCTGGGAGACGTGTGGATGCACCAGGTATGAGTTCGGACTCGATTTGTATTGAAGGAGAAAGCTGCTTGTCAGACGACCCTCGGAGTGACCTGGCGGCTCCGGCGATGGGCTCGGAGTGGGGTGGATGCCTCGGCTCGGATCAGAGGGTTCGGATCCAAGGTCTTGTGTACCTGCGACGGTCCTGAAATACCGGGGTTTATCCCGGTGGCGGACCCTCCGACGATCTAGTCAGTCTCTGTGAGAGAGTAGCAATAACTAGGTGAATTTAAGTGGCAAAAGATTGGTTACCTCAAAAGGTGGGTGAGGGTCTAGCATTTATAGAGAATCCCAACCGGGTTTGGATCCGCTTCGGGGCCGGGTCTGAACCCGAAAGCCCATGGGCCTGACGTGGCAGAAGGCCCAGGGGGTTTAGGGCTGACGTGGCAGTACCAGGAGTGGTATAGGGCTGACGCGGCAAAGCCCTTGGTGGTATTTGGAGCTGACATGGCAGATCATGGGGCTTCTGTGCTTCTGGGAGAATCTGATGGCGTAGGGTGCGCCAAGTCATCTTCATCCTACACCAGGATGGGCGGACGGCCCGAAGGGCCGTCGTGGATCGGAGGCCAAGGGCCATCGCCGCTCATCGGATACGAGGAGACCAGATCTGTGGGGGTGAACTTGAGGTTCGGCGCCGACCCTGCAGTGGCTCGAAGCCGGACTGGATTGCTGTTTCAACCATTTGTAATATAATCTGGTAGTATTGTACATTTTTTTTTTAAAATAAAAAAGTAATAAAACAATTTTTGAAAAATTTATCTAATAACATTTATATAATAATGAAGATACCAATTCTAATTTGAATGAAGTAAGAGCATATGTAGTCGTTTGCTAAATATGCATAATATGCATATTTTATCAAAAATATCGCTGCAGTCGTTGGATAAATATGCATATTTTGCATATTTCTCTACAGGAGATTGCTATATATGAGAGTCGAAATAAGAATATGCATAATACGAAGGCCGGAACTCGAAGTGCCGTCGCACAAAAAAAATAATTAATTTAATGGTCGGACGGCACTCGAAGTGCCGTCCCTCCAAAAAAATTAATTTTTGTAATTAAAAACAAATAAAAAACCACCCACTTCTCGGACGCAACATCAAGTTGCGTCCGACGCTGTTTGTAATTTTTTTGTAATTTTTTTTTGCACTTCGAGTCCGACGCCTCCTCTTTTTCTATTCCCCCCCCTATGGCACTTCAAGTGCCGTCCCACCATTTGGAAAATTATTTTTATTTTTTCTCTCCGATGCAAGGTCATGTTGCGTCCGACCTTCTTAAATGTTTTCCCCCCTCTCCGACGCAATGTGAAGCTCCATCTGATCTCCGATTTATATTATTTTAATTTAAAATGGTAAAATATAGCATTCGATGACTGCAGCGAAATGGAAAATTGCTATATGTATTTATCTATTTATGCGTTTTTTAACAATAACGATTGTGGATGCCCTAAGAGTGGGGAGTTATCTCTTATGTTTTTTTTTTGATGAACCGGAAAGAGTCTTACAACTCCAGCCACACTATCAATAATAAACAATAATCAGTACAAAAAGTTTTACAAGGCGTAAAACAAGCCCGAAAAAAGAGTAACAAAATCGGCTGAAGCAAAAGAATAAATACAAAGACAACACTCTCCCAACATCAAGCACAATCAGAATGCAAAAAGAGAAGCAACCACCAGTCAGAGAGAACAGAAGTTGGGGGAAGGAGTGTCGGCAGTCCCTCGATCCTCTTCGAGCGAGAAGAGCATGTAGGCTATCGCAATTCAGGCGCTGTTCCCTGAATTGGTTGGCCCTCCCTTTTTTTTATTTTAAAAAGAAAAAATGAGAAAAAATCATAGACAAAAGTGGTTTAACATAATATATTATATAGATTCCAAAATTTTAATTATTTTTTAGAATTTCTAATTAAATATCTCTATTTAATAAAATCAAATTGGAATTTTAATTTAATTTCCTAATTTTAAATTATTTTCTGTGATTTTTTATTGGTTTATCGAGCTGCCGCGACTTTTTGAGCGATCTGGATCGCCCATCGAGCCTGTTGTAACACCTCGAATTTTTAAAATATCGAAAATGTCTGTTTTTATATATTTTGAGTGGTGAAAATTATTTTTGATATATTTTATTTAAATATTGATATCGGTATGGATATTTATGGTAGATTGGTATTATTGTTATATATTGAAGCCATGAGTTGAGATTTTATGTGAATAAATATTGTTTATTTTATTTTATAATTTTGAAGGATTATTGCGAGATAATTGCAATGTATTTTGTATTGTTGGTGCTATTAAAGAAAAGAGTTGGGGTTTACTTGAAATACTTTGGAGGTCTAGGGGTCTATTTGTAAATGTCCATTTATAAAAATATTATTATTATTATAATTTTATATCTATCTATCTATCTATTACTATAATGGGAGAACACCTTAGTGTAATTTGTCCTCAACCCCAAATATTTTCGAAAGTGGACCAGTTATGGACTAACTTTGGTAAATATTTTCGAAAGTGGACCAGTTTGGTAAATATTTTCTACAGTGGATTAGTTTGGAATTTATTTTCTTATAATCCCTCCCCCCCTTTCCCTCATTCTCCCGTTCTTTCTTTCTTTTTTCCCGATGGCAACCGAAACCAATTTCGGCTCCTTCTCTCTCCTCAAATCCACTTGAATTCTCCATCAAATCCTAATTAAATTAGGGGGTATACTAATTGAAGTGTTCTCTACAACGTGGTAGCATCGGATTTTCGAAAGGATTCCGAAAAGGTATACCCTATTTTATTTATTTGTATAAAATTTATTGTGGTTAGTTTTATTTAGTAGAATTATGATGGTAGAGAGATTTAGAAGTGTTGGAAGTAGAAGATTTGGGAAATTAGTGAGTTGTTAGAGAAATTGCAATTTGTTAGTAAATTAGGGTTTTGGGTTTGTAAAATAGAGATATATATATATTAGAATTATCTCTTAGATGGTGGTAAAAATTTTAGTGAGCCATTAGAATAAAATGGAGAGTGGTGATTTTGGCATAAACTCGAATTATGGAGTTTATGAAATCGGGTAGAAAACTCGATCCAAATAATTGTAGAAAATGCCTGCGAGGGTGTAGAGTGTTATGAAAGGATTAATATAAATTTAGGATGATTTTTATAGGCTTCCAGCTCAATTAAATTGAGTGAAATGAATTATAGGTGAAAAGTGCACGCCGGGTGTTCGGTGAAATGCCCGCGCGATATAGAGGTGAGAATTTGATGAGTTCGGAGGTGTAGTTGAGTCTCATTATTATTATTAACCCTAATATATGAGATTAGGAAAAAGAGGATTAAAGAAATTAGAAAATATGAATTTTTCCTATTAGAAAGCCTCCGATCAATAAGGGAATGTTTGTATGGGGACCCAAATTCGAAATCCGTCGATGCAGCTCGGCTACTTAGGTCATTTGTAACGTGTGGGTCAAGACGGATTCGAGTTTGGAGGTTCGTAGGCCGAGTTTTGAGTTTTAAACTAATCGGTTCTATAATTTTTCAATTAGGAGGAAAAAGTCGAACTTCGACCGGCTACAGGACGGACGTGGGACATCGTTTGCTCGAGCCGTCAGGTGAGTATGTTGTAATTAGGTATATTCTATATTGTGGCCCAATTTCGTGGCATTTCGATATATTTGATAGAAGTTATGCTAAAAATTCAATTTTCCGAAAAATACGGATTTTTGAGGCCCGAAAATGGGATTTTGAGATATTTGATGAAAGTAACTATTTTAAGTATATAAAACCTATATTATGGGTTAATGTGACGTGGTGAAGTATAAAAACTAAATATATTGAATTGTTTATGCATATTTTCGTCCCGTACATGTTTCGTGCATGTTTTTGGGTATATAGGCCGATATAGGCAATCGGGTATATGCGGAGCCTGGTGTATGGGCTAGCATGCCATGGATGGATGTTATAAGATGTAATTAGGCGAAATTAGTGATTGTGATCATGTTTTGAAGATCTGTGTGATTGTAGTGCCCGTTTTGTGCATGTTTTGGGGCATATGAGCCCTTATAGTTGATTTTATTTATATGAAACATGATGTATGAGCTAGTATGCTATAATTAGATATTATAAGATTTAATTAGAGGAAATAAATGGTTTTGGCCCCTTTTCTTGGAAACCCACATGTGTGGTGTATGTTTGTGATATATATATATCATGATATTGACTCGTGATGTGATAATTCATGAAATTAATAATTGGGTACATGTTTACATTTTAATTATGTTGAAGTGAATTAATGGGCAATAGCATGATATTACAATATGATGAATTATCTATTTTGATACTATATGATATGGAATAACCTAATATGGTTCTTTTATTAATGTTATAACTTGGTGTGTGTTTATATGTGATCTAATGAAGTAGCAAATAACACGGTACTCATAATGGGGGATGTTATGGCAAATTAAATAATATGGTGCATTTATGAGGTGTAATTCTACGACATGATGGTTTCTATGCTAAATGACGTGATGTATGTATAAATGTGATACAATGGGATGATAACGAATATTGTGGACGCCGGATATGTATCAAATGGTAAGATAAAAGATAAGATGGTAAGTGTTAATAAAATGTGTTATTATTCTTGTGATTAAAGTCAAAGATGTGGCTATTGTTGAATTAAAAGCTGTGATGCTTTATGTTGATAAAGTAGAATGGAAAGATGCAATGATTAATGCTAATAACAGATGGCTTGTTGACCAGTACCTACAGCAATCCTGGGGGTTTGGGCTAGACCTCCTAACACCCAAGGACCGGCTTGGGGTAAGTGGACCCAAACTATGTTTGGGGTAAGTGGATTTTATCGCCCAAGCTATCGGCTTGAGGCCCGGTTTCCCTCGATGACAGCTGTCGCGAGGACGTACCCAGTTTATCTGGGGTAAGTGGTTTTTCCCTCGATGACAGATGTCGCGAGGACGTACCCAGTTTATCTGGGGTAAGTGGTTTTTCCCTCGATGACAGATGTCGCGAGGACGTACCCAGTTTATCTGGGGTAAGTGGTTTTTCCCTCGATGACAGATGTCGCGAGGACGTACCCAAGTTCTACTTGGGGTAAGTGGTTCCCTCGCTAGTTCGGCTAGGAGGAAGACGTAGCCTCGGACGAGTAAGACTCTGTGTGAGCATCGGGCCGCGTGTTTACTGGGCTGTCGGCTTTCAGTATGTTGGGATACTGTGGCTCACTGGTCGACGAACTAATAAAATAAATAAGTGTTAATAATAAATGTGGTAGTAAAAGAAAGTGGATAGTAAAATGTGTATTGTGCGTGGAAACGAAAGTGGATAGTAAAATGTGAACTGTGTGTGGAAAAAAAAAAAGTGTGTGAATGAAGTAAATGTGAAAGTGAACGTGCTACGAGTTAATATATGAAAAGAAGTGATAAATGCAGCTTGTGATTAATTTAAGATGAAAATAATAAAAGAGATGTGTTATCATGAATAATACGGAGTAATTGTATTATGTGTGTGATCATTAAAGTAAAATACAGTTGATATGAGTTGTACCTTGGAATTGTGTCAAGGAACTACCTGCCCGCAATTTCAGTGGAAATTGTGGGAACTACCTGCTTTGGCATAATTCGCAGGGTGAGTGGATATAATAGTGGTAATGATTAATAGAAATGTGAAATAAAGTGAAGTAAAGATGATAAGTGATTGAAGTGAAATTAATAATCAAGCTATCGGCTTGAGATGCGATGTGATATTACCCAAATTGTGTGTTTGAGGTACGGGGATTATTACCCAAGCTATCGGCTATGGGATGTGATATGTGGTGGCCCCAGAGTGTGTTTGGGGATTAAGTGAAAATGATAATAAGAAATATAATCCTTATAAGAATGAGAGTTACTAAGTGGAGTAATGAGATGTGAATGAGTTATAAAACATGGTTTGATGTAACCAGTATAAGTATTCTATTAATGAGGTGTTATTGATGTGATGAAATGTGAGAGCATTGCAATAAGCATTAAGATGTTATATTTGCGTTATGAGACTTGAATGAATGTGGCATTATGAGAATAGAAGCATATAGGAAGGAAGTGATACTTGTTGTATTTTAATAAAATAAATACCTGTATTATGAGACTGGTTATGAAAATGGTTATTAAGAGTGTATGTTGTATTATGAGTTGTATTCCCATAAAGGGTTATTAATGAAGGGAGTAATAACATTATGTAGTTATATTCATATAATGCTATTATGACGATACTTGTGGAAGAATGAATATTTGGGTTAGAGAAGATAAATTGAAAAGTAATGGATTGTATGTGTATTCGTATTATGCGGATGTTAAATAAGAATATATATATACGAGGTTGAGGTGAAGTATATTATATATATACGAGGTCGAGATGAAGTATATTATATATATACGAGGCTGAGGTGAAGTATATTATGAAATGTGGGAAGTTATGGATAATTGAACAGTTGAATGCAGGATTGGCAAAGTATTTGATATATCGTCGTACCGATGATGTTGTTGTGTTCAGGATTCGGGTAGCATTATCGTAACGTGGTATTTGTAAGTTTAAATTATTCTCTTTATACTATTTTAATTTGTCATTAGATTAATAACTATACTCACACCAGAAATGGCTAACCTCTTAGTGTTTGGGGGGTTAGGGGAGTCTGAGGACTACCCTAAATCCCCCACTGTTGCAGGTTCTCATCAGTGCAGAGGTGAGGCGTGGAGTGATAGTATAACTTTTTATTTTAAAAATTTGTATTATTTAGTTATAGGAATAGTGAAATTTATGATTTAAATTGTATTATGGATGTATAAGCAGGTATATGGTGATGATGAGTGTAGTGTGGGGTGGTGTGGTATGTTTGTGACCCGTACCCATCTCGTTGTGGAGTACCGGACTCTGTGGTAAGTTTTACAAAGACTTTTCTAAAAATTTTACCTCGTTTTCAAAGAAATTTATGGTTTTTATTTGATATTTGATAATTCGTTATGAGTTTGGCCCCCAGAGCATTATATATTATTGCTTGTATGTTTCTGCTCATTTTGGCCTGGGGAGCCCGTAAATTTATTGTATATTTTGTGAGCTACGGAATTTTGAGCAGAATTCCGTAAGCTTTTTGTGTTTCGGGGCAAAATTTACAGGGGAGACTCTACCAAAATTTTTCCTGAAATATAACTTTCTTAGTTTATGTTTAAAGTGATATAGAAATTGAAAGAACTGAATTTGGAGACTTAGTTTTCAAAAAAAAAAAAAAAAAAAAAAAAAATTGGGGTGTACCAGTTTGGTATCAGAGCTTAGGTTAACTAGGAATTTGTTAATCCTAGTGATCTTGCCATGTGAGTATGGGTTCATTATCGCTTAGTTGGAGATAGAGAGTGTATTTTATGTGGGTGTTTTGTTGAAGAATAGATTCTATTGTAGAAGGATGCGATCCTCATTAGACTATGGCCTGACCATGAGGCAGCATTATTTTCATGGCCCTGCATATGGGTTGACCTTTGTAGAAATCTCGGTGCGACTACGTGCACTATTGGAGTATTATAGTAAATTGATTGCTATGTACCGCAAGGGGCTATTCCCAGGAGATCTGGTGTAGGTCCTATGGACGTATGTTCTGTAGGTGTATATTTTATAGATTGAGGAGTGATGTGTGGTTATGGTTTTATCCCATATTTGGGAAGATTGATTGGTTGTAGAAGGGTATGTAGGTCATCTGCGTAGTTGGGGTTTGGTGCAGGGAGGATTCGGGTGAGACAGCCCGATGAAACCCAGTTTTGATTATTTATAATGCTTTGGACGATGAAGATTATGCCCGTTGGGTTTGGTGGAAACATTTAAGACAACGACTGAGATTGTTGATGGGGTTTGCAAAGTTTTTGATATATTTGAAGAGGTTCTTGGTCCCCCACCTTAGCGAACTCTGGAATTCAAGATCGATTAGATATTTGGTACGACTTCAATTTTTAAATCAGCTTGTGTTATAGCACTTAAGGAATGGGAAAAGATGAAAGAGAATTTGAGGAGATGTTTTTGATAAAGGTTATCAGTTCAAATGATATGTCGTGGGGCGCGCCGACAGTTTTGTAACAAGGAAGATAGCTCTCCGAGAAGGTGTACTGAGTAAGGTGACTATTAAGTATTCATTGTTGAGAATAGATAATTGGTTGGATTAGTTGCGGGGAATGTCATTAATCTCCCGATGAGAGTTGTACACCGAGTACTATCAGATAATCCCTAGAGAGGGAAAACATCTCAGGAATTGTTTTTCGTACTCGGTATGAATTGTATGAGTTCTTAGTGATATCTTGGGACTGGCGAACATCCCTGTAGTTTTTATAAATTTGACGAATTGGGCCTTTCACCCTTATATTAACAGGGTATGATTATATATGTGAATGATATTTGGTGTATAATTGCTGTATGGTGGAGCACTGATCGATAGATTGGGGCCGAAAGTGGTATGCTATGTCTGTAAATTGCCAATTATGGGGGTGAGAAGCATGACTTTTGGGACACATTGTGTTTATTGAAAGCATATTTGTGGATCCGAAGAAAATTTCAGAAGGTGACAAGATGGGAAATAACCCTCGGATGTGTTGGAAATTCAGAGTTTCTTAGTTTTCACTGGCTATTATCGGAGGTTCATCCCTCGATTTTATATTATTGCTATACTGATGACTCATTTTCTTATAAAGAATGAGTCGTTGGTATGATCCGAACAGCGTGGAAAGATATTTTCAAGAGTTAAAGGAAGATTAACGACAGCTCATGTTTTTATCATCCTGAGAAGGGAGTGCATGTAGTATAGGACCAGGTGGGGTATGATGCCTGAAAGCACGCTCGTGGCCTACATAGGAGGCAGTTGTGGTTATATGAGGTGCGTAAATTACGCAAATTTGAAATTAGTAATAGTAAGGCATGTATTGAAGGTGTTGAGAAATTAGTTTTTCAGAAAATAGATTTAGCTTTTTCTGTAATTGTAAGAGTTTGAACACTCGTTCCTGTAAATGATTTTAGCCGGAGGCAATCAACGTGGCTTGAGTTCCTTGGTAGCTTGGTATGGAAATAAAATACCATTCGGGAAAGCAATAGGGTGAGGAATGTCGTAAATAGAAAGAAGATTGTGGCTTTTAATGATGTCCCAGGAGTGGACAGTGTTAAATTCATTAGATCAATTTGATTTTATTTCAGTAGTAGAGATTGACCCGACCTTATATATCGGTAGTTTAGCAATATCCTACAGTTGACTAATCAAACTTAAATTCAAAATTTCTGTTTGTGACAGAGGATGCATGGTTAAATTCTGGATGAGATTAATGAATGTGATGCAGATTGGTCAGAAGGCAGTAGGAAATTCTTGTTATTATTGTAGATTTGGTGTTCTTGATGTGGATGGTTTGTGGTAGCAGGTGATAGAGATTTCTCATTATATTTAGTATATTGTCTATCACGGTGGCATGAAGATGTATCAAAATTCTAGGAGAATATTTTATTGGTCCGGAGCGAGGAAAAACATTAATTAACCGGTGAGTATGGATAAACCTCTTTTGAGGTGTGTAGTTGACAAAAGAAATGGTGACGCCCATCAGCGGCGAAAGCCTCTTGAAGTTAGAAATTGAAGATTTGGGTATTTTTGAAAGTATCCTTTACTCATGGAGTACGTCGTATTAGAAACCGGGAAAAGTTAGACTCGAGGTATGATGGCCCCTCAGAGTTATAAAAGGAATTGGAACTGTGGTATATTGTTTGAGGCTTATTTTGGAGATATCGGGTATTCTTGATGAATTTCTTATTTCTATGTCGGGAAAGGTGTGAAAGACCTATCAAGTGGTGGAGCCGTGGTAGATTAAAGTCTAGTTGAGGTGGCATTGGATGTGATATATCCTATGAAACCAGTGGTTATTATAGATCGATAGTGTAATCGACCAGACGACAAGTTGTGCAGTTGTTAAAGGGGTAATGAAGTTCTGATGTAGATAAGGTACCTGGAAATGCTAGGTAATAGTTTGGAGGAGGTATCTTGAAATCGCTTGGGGAGTTTTCTTAACCCCTATAGCTCGAGGACGAGCTTCTTTTGAGGTGTGTAGAATGTAACACCTCGAATTTTTAAAATATCGAAAATGTCTGTTTTTATATATTTTGAGTGGTGAAAATTATTTTTGATATATTTTATTTAAATATTGATATCGGTATGGATATTTATGGTAGATTGGTATTATTGCTATATATTGAAGCCATGAGTTGAGATTTTATGTGAATAAATATTGTTTATTTTATTTTATAATTTTGAAGGATTATTGCGAGATAATTGCAATGTATTTTGTATTGTTGGTGCTATTAAAGAAAAGAGTTGGGGTTTACTTGAAATACTTTGGAGGTCTAGGGGTCTATTTGTAAATGTCCATTTATAAAAATATTATTATTATTATAATTTTATATCTATCTATCTATCTATTACTATAATGGGAGAACACCTTAGTGTAATTTGTCCTCAACCCCAAATATTTTCGAAAGTGGACCAGTTATGGACTAACTTTGGTAAATATTTTCGAAAGTGGACCAGTTTGGTAAATATTTTCTACAGTGGATTAGTTTGGAATTTATTTTCTTATAATCCCTCCCCCCCTTTCCCTCATTCTCCCGTTCTTTCTTTCTTTTTTCCCGATGGCAACCGAAACCAATTTCGGCTCCTTCTCTCTCCTCAAATCCACTTGAATTCTCCATCAAATCCTAATTAAATTAGGGGGTATACTAATTGAAGTGTTCTCTACAACGTGGTAGCATCGGATTTTCGAAAGGATTCCGAAAAGGTATACCCTATTTTATTTATTTGTATAAAATTTATTGTGGTTAGTTTTATTTAGTAGAATTATGATGGTAGAGAGATTTAGAAGTGTTGGAAGTAGAAGATTTGGGAAATTAGTGAGTTGTTAGAGAAATTGCAATTTGTTAGTAAATTAGGGTTTTGGGTTTGTAAAATAGAGATATATATATATTAGAATTATCTCTTAGATGGTGGTAAAAATTTTAGTGAGCCATTAGAATAAAATGGAGAGTGGTGATTTTGGCATAAACTCGAATTATGGAGTTTATGAAATCGGGTAGAAAACTCGATCCAAATAATTGTAGAAAATGCCTGCGAGGGTGTAGAGTGTTATGAAAGGATTAATATAAATTTAGGATGATTTTTATAGGCTTCCAGCTCAATTAAATTGAGTGAAATGAATTATAGGTGAAAAGTGCACGCCGGGTGTTCGGTGAAATGCCCGCGCGATATAGAGGTGAGAATTTGATGAGTTCGGAGGTGTAGTTGAGTCTCATTATTATTATTAACCCTAATATATGAGATTAGGAAAAAGAGGATTAAAGAAATTAGAAAATATGAATTTTTCCTATTAGAAAGCCTCCGATCAATAAGGGAATGTTTGTATGGGGACCCAAATTCGAAATCCGTCGATGCAGCTCGGCTACTTAGGTCATTTGTAACGTGTGGGTCAAGACGGATTCGAGTTTGGAGGTTCGTAGGCCGAGTTTTGAGTTTTAAACTAATCGGTTCTATAATTTTTCAATTAGGAGGAAAAAGTCGAACTTCGACCGGCTACAGGACGGACGTGGGACATCGTTTGCTCGAGCCGTCAGGTGAGTATGTTGTAATTAGGTATATTCTATATTGTGGCCCAATTTCGTGGCATTTCGATATATTTGATAGAAGTTATGCTAAAAATTCAATTTTCCGAAAAATACGGATTTTTGAGGCCCGAAAATGGGATTTTGAGATATTTGATGAAAGTAACTATTTTAAGTATATAAAACCTATATTATGGGTTAATGTGACGTGGTGAAGTATAAAAACTAAATATATTGAATTGTTTATGCATATTTTCGTCCCGTACATGTTTCGTGCATGTTTTTGGGTATATAGGCCGATATAGGCAATCGGGTATATGCGGAGCCTGGTGTATGGGCTAGCATGCCATGGATGGATGTTATAAGATGTAATTAGGCGAAATTAGTGATTGTGATCATGTTTTGAAGATCTGTGTGATTGTAGTGCCCGTTTTGTGCATGTTTTGGGGCATATGAGCCCTTATAGTTGATTTTATTTATATGAAACATGATGTATGAGCTAGTATGCTATAATTAGATATTATAAGATTTAATTAGAGGAAATAAATGGTTTTGGCCCCTTTTCTTGGAAACCCACATGTGTGGTGTATGTTTGTGATATATATATATCATGATATTGACTCGTGATGTGATAATTCATGAAATTAATAATTGGGTACATGTTTACATTTTAATTATGTTGAAGTGAATTAATGGGCAATAGCATGATATTACAATATGATGAATTATCTATTTTGATACTATATGATATGGAATAACCTAATATGGTTCTTTTATTAATGTTATAACTTGGTGTGTGTTTATATGTGATCTAATGAAGTAGCAAATAACACGGTACTCATAATGGGGGATGTTATGGCAAATTAAATAATATGGTGCATTTATGAGGTGTAATTCTACGACATGATGGTTTCTATGCTAAATGACGTGATGTATGTATAAATGTGATACAATGGGATGATAACGAATATTGTGGACGCCGGATATGTATCAAATGGTAAGATAAAAGATAAGATGGTAAGTGTTAATAAAATGTGTTATTATTCTTGTGATTAAAGTCAAAGATGTGGCTATTGTTGAATTAAAAGCTGTGATGCTTTATGTTGATAAAGTAGAATGGAAAGATGCAATGATTAATGCTAATAACAGATGGCTTGTTGACCAGTACCTACAGCAATCCTGGGGGTTTGGGCTAGACCTCCTAACACCCAAGGACCGGCTTGGGGTAAGTGGACCCAAACTATGTTTGGGGTAAGTGGATTTTATCGCCCAAGCTATCGGCTTGAGGCCCGGTTTCCCTCGATGACAGCTGTCGCGAGGACGTACCCAGTTTATCTGGGGTAAGTGGTTTTTCCCTCGATGACAGATGTCGCGAGGACGTACCCAGTTTATCTGGGGTAAGTGGTTTTTCCCTCGATGACAGATGTCGCGAGGACGTACCCAGTTTATCTGGGGTAAGTGGTTTTTCCCTCGATGACAGATGTCGCGAGGACGTACCCAAGTTCTACTTGGGGTAAGTGGTTCCCTCGCTAGTTCGGCTAGGAGGAAGACGTAGCCTCGGACGAGTAAGACTCTGTGTGAGCATCGGGCCGCGTGTTTACTGGGCTGTCGGCTTTCAGTATGTTGGGATACTGTGGCTCACTGGTCGACGAACTAATAAAATAAATAAGTGTTAATAATAAATGTGGTAGTAAAAGAAAGTGGATAGTAAAATGTGTATTGTGCGTGGAAACGAAAGTGGATAGTAAAATGTGAACTGTGTGTGGAAAAAAAAAAAAAAAGTGTGTGAATGAAGTAAATGTGAAAGTGAACGTGCTACGAGTTAATATATGAAAAGAAGTGATAAATGCAGCTTGTGATTAATTTAAGATGAAAATAATAAAAGAGATGTGTTATCATGAATAATACGGAGTAATTGTATTATGTGTGTGATCATTAAAGTAAAATACAGTTGATATGAGTTGTACCTTGGAATTGTGTCAAGGAACTACCTGCCCGCAATTTCAGTGGAAATTGTGGGAACTACCTGCTTTGGCATAATTCGCAGGGTGAGTGGATATAATAGTGGTAATGATTAATAGAAATGTGAAATAAAGTGAAGTAAAGATGATAAGTGATTGAAGTGAAATTAATAATCAAGCTATCGGCTTGAGATGCGATGTGATATTACCCAAATTGTGTGTTTGAGGTACGGGGATTATTACCCAAGCTATCGGCTATGGGATGTGATATGTGGTGGCCCCAGAGTGTGTTTGGGGATTAAGTGAAAATGATAATAAGAAATATAATCCTTATAAGAATGAGAGTTACTAAGTGGAGTAATGAGATGTGAATGAGTTATAAAACATGGTTTGATGTAACCAGTATAAGTATTCTATTAATGAGGTGTTATTGATGTGATGAAATGTGAGAGCATTGCAATAAGCATTAAGATGTTATATTTGCGTTATGAGACTTGAATGAATGTGGCATTATGAGAATAGAAGCATATAGGAAGGAAGTGATACTTGTTGTATTTTAATAAAATAAATACCTGTATTATGAGACTGGTTATGAAAATGGTTATTAAGAGTGTATGTTGTATTATGAGTTGTATTCCCATAAAGGGTTATTAATGAAGGGAGTAATAACATTATGTAGTTATATTCATATAATGCTATTATGACGATACTTGTGGAAGAATGAATATTTGGGTTAGAGAAGATAAATTGAAAAGTAATGGATTGTATGTGTATTCGTATTATGCGGATGTAAAATAAGAATATATATATACGAGGTTGAGGTGAAGTATATTATATATATACGAGGTCGAGATGAAGTATATTATATATATACGAGGCTGAGGTGAAGTATATTATGAAATGTGGGAAGTTATGGATAATTGAACAGTTGAATGCAGGATTGGCAAAGTATTTGATATATCGTCGTACCGATGATGTTGTTGTGTTCAGGATTCGGGTAGCATTATCGTAACGTGGTATTTGTAAGTTTAAATTATTCTCTTTATACTATTTTAATTTGTCATTAGATTAATAACTATACTCACACCAGAAATGGCTAACCTCTTAGTGTTTGGGGGGTTAGGGGAGTCTGAGGACTACCCTAAATCCCCCACTGTTGCAGGTTCTCATCAGTGCAGAGGTGAGGCGTGGAGTGATAGTATAACTTTTTATTTTAAAAATTTGTATTATTTAGTTATAGGAATAGTGAAATTTATGATTTAAATTGTATTATGGATGTATAAGCAGGTATATGGTGATGATGAGTGTAGTGTGGGGTGGTGTGGTATGTTTGTGACCCGTACCCATCTCGTTGTGGAGTACCGGACTCTGTGGTAAGTTTTACAAAGACTTTTCTAAAAATTTTACCTCGTTTTCAAAGAAATTTATGGTTTTTATTTGATATTTGATAATTCGTTATGAGTTTGGCCCCCAGAGCATTATATATTATTGCTTGTATGTTTCTGCTCATTTTGGCCTGGGGAGCCCGTAAATTTATTGTATATTTTGTGAGCTACGGAATTTTGAGCAGAATTCCGTAAGCTTTTTGTGTTTCGGGGCAAAATTTACAGGAGAGACTCTGCCAAAATTTTTCCTGAAATATAACTTTCTTAGTTTATGTTTAAAGTGATATAGAAATTGAAAGAACTGAATTTGGAGACTTAGTTTTCAAAAAAAAAAAAAAATAAAAAAAAAAATTGGGGTGTTACACCTGTGCTCATCCGCTAAGTGGAATAAGGTGTCAGGATGATGTGGTGACGTGGCGCGACCTGGAACGTTGATTACGTAATGGGCTTGCCCACTGAGTGAATTGGATATGCGTGATTGGGTGACAACGTTGCATGATCGGGAGCCTCGATTACTTATATATTCGCGCATCTGGACGATTGGACTGTCGAAAATTGAGTAGAGGTGGTGGCTGGCTATGTGCACGTGTTAAGGTATGTGTGAACTCCTACTTTTGCTCTCCTTTCTATATTTCAAAATGGAGAAAGGAGAGAGGGGGTACATTCTCTCTCCTATTAGCATTATATATATATATATAGGAGTGATCCAATGAGAAACATCTTAAAATAAGAAAATGAGAAATATTAATTATAACCATTGGATATGAGAGGATTGAGATGAATAGCTCTAATTCATTTGGATTAGTAATTTAAAAAACCGGTTTATTTTAACTAATCTATAAAAAAACCACAAAAAAAAAATCCAAACATCAGTTCTCATATCTTATACACACACAAAAAAAAACCAAAAAAAGAAGGAAAAAAACCTCTCAGTTTGAATTATTTAACTACGACATCAAAGGAAACATTAGATTAGTTACCTACGATGTCTTCTTTGAATTAAATCTTTTCGATTGGCTGAAACTTGGCTGGTATGTCATATCAGTAACATCTACTCCAGACAAGGTAACTAATCCAAAAACTTATTGAGCTTCTTTACTTTTGTATTCCTACTACTCATTTTCATTTGACCGTGTTTAGGTTCACAAGGCTGTTGATGCTTGCAAGAATGTTCTTAGAGGGCTACACAACGACAAGATTTTTGTGAGAGAATTGAATTGGGTCAGTGATTCTTTTACTGATTCTTTCTCCTGTTATTGCACTTGCTTGGTCTCAACTTTCGTCCTGGATCACTAGTTTGTACTACATCATTGCTTTTTTAAGATGGATCATGCTTCTGCTCTGTAGAAACTTTAAATTGGAAGACTAAATGAAATTTTGCAACCAAGTCTCAAATTAAGTTAGTGCTTGAAGTCGCTACCAATTTTTAACTATGACAACAACACTATGGATAAGAGGCATTTACTGTAAAGCCGTAAAGCTGACATGAGAGGGAACTTTTACCTTACTAGTCTCACACAGTCACACTTTACCTTTACCATCAAGGGGAATTATATTAACATGTATAGATAAAGATGAAAACAATATGGGTGTCTGTATCTGTGAATTACATTTTTCCCGTAGGCATAATTATGAGTTAAATTTAACACGTTCTACAGATTGACTTGCTCAATTCTTCTGGCTATTAGTTAATTTGAACTAATCAAGGTGTAAGATAATTAATGGAGCTCTCAGAGTGAAAATACTTCAAAATAGTTCTCATTGATTTAGAACTAGTTTTCTTCAACTGTTTTTTCTTCTTCTTCAACTTAAAGAATTTTTTTTTCTCTACTTATAAGTTGTATGATGGATAGTATCCTTCGAATATCATATTTCAACAATGACTGTTGATTTGTACGAAGATATATACCATACTAGAAGTTCATGTTTATTTGGAGATGAATCATTTGTATATTATCCTTTTTTTTATAGGCAAAGAGGACCCTAATGACATGAAGCTGAAAGCAAGACAAATGCCTACTGGCTAGGATTGCTAGCTCATTTACAGTCTCCTTCCACTACAGAGAAGCGGGATGGGTTTCGGTTGGATTTTGGTGCCAAATCTTGAATGAGAGAATTGCGGAGGAAGAAGTGCAGAGGAGAGTTGGAGCAGGGTGACAGTAGGATGTAGAAGAAGTGGGCGTCGGGGGCGGTGCGGCGACCGGGGCGGCGTGGCGACAGAGGACGGCGATGGGGAAGTAAAAAATTAATTAAGAATCAATCTCATTACTGAATATTGAATAAACTAAAACTAAGAATATTGAATATTATTGGAGGACGGTGTGAATTGTTTTATTGCTAGAGTTAGGAACTAACTGAGATGTTTTTTTAAATATTTTTTTAAATATTATTTTTTTGAAAAGATATGAGAACTAATGTGTGGGTTTTTTTTGGTGGTTTTTTTTAAAGATTAGTTAAAATAAACCGGTTTTTTTAATTACTAATCCAAATGAATTAGAGCCATTCATCTCAATCCTCTCATATCCAATGGTTATAATTAATGTTTCTCATTTTCTTATTTTAAGATATTTCTCATTGGATCACTCCTCTCTCTCTCTCTCTCTCTCTCTCTCTCTCTCTCTCTATATATATATATATATATATATATATATATATATATATATATATATATAGGTGGCCCATCGGTTGAGAACTAATTTGGTGAGAACTCTCTGAGAACTCAAGGAGTACACCCCCCATGAAAAATTCAAACCAACCATCTCGTTCTACACGCCTTAGATAGCGTAACATAAAGAAATCACGTAATATGAAGTTCATTTTCCCATGATTTACATCATCGCAAAATTGTATGGCTGAAAATTCTACTCTATTTGATGGATGAGCAAACGAACTTCAAATTATTTAAATTCTTTATGTTATGCTATCTAAGGCATGTAGAACGAGATGGTCGGTTCGGATTTTTCATGGGGGGTCTACTTCGTGAGTTCTCACGGAGTTCTCACCAAAATTAGTTCTCAACCGAAGGGCTCCATATATATATATATATATATATATATATATATATATATATATATATATCTTATTTTTCGTGGTTTTTTTCCCTTCCATATTCACATTCTAAATCTATGTCATTTTTATATTTTCATATTCCAACCTTAAATTTTTTGTGTTCAAAACGCATGTAATATTTGAAAGATTATGTTGGTATTTTACTTTCTTTTTTTATTATCTAATTATTCGTCAAACCAGAGAAAATTTAAGCAACTTTTTTTTTAACATCATTTAAATTTCTCACAAAAATCCATGAAACCATCAAACCTCAATTCCTTCAAATTCTTCTCAACAATAACCTTAGATTTTTCTAACCTTCATTTTTTAAACGGCGACGATCAGATGATTGGAGGCAGACGGTAACGGTGGTCTACGGGCCAAACGTGGCCGCTGATAGAGAGGCCTTCTGGCAAGAATTGGCCGACATACGTCAGCGATGGTCAGGACCTTGGATCGTGGGTGGAGATTTCAATATTACTAGATTCGCTTTTGAGCACAAGGGAAGAGGCGCTAGCGACAGGCACCGTGAGGAATTCAATAGGGTTATCACGGATCTTGAACTAATTGACATCCCGATCAACGACAGGCTTTTTACTTGGTCTAATCTGCAAGCGGATCCGGTTATGGCCAAGTTGGACAGGATCCTTGTCTCTTTGGACTGGGAAGCCTTATTTCCTCTCGCCTCGGCCAGAACGATCCCTAGACCTACCTCAGACCACACCCCGATCATCCTCGATGTGGGGAAGCGGGCTGCCCTTAAACCTAGGAAATTCAGATTTGAAAAGGCATGGCTGGAAATCCAGGGATTCCACCATTTGGTTATGGAGAACTGGGATCGGCCAATGGCCGGCAGGGACGCGGCAGCCCGGTGGTGTGGTAAAATCCGAAGATTGAGAAAGAGGCTTTGTAGATGGAATCGATCTAGATTCGCGACCATCTGGCGTGATAAAGAAGCCTTTCTGGAAGGTATTGATGAGCTGGAGAGGGTGGAGGAATCTAGAATCCTTTCGCAGGAGGAGCGAAATAGGCTCTTACAACTCCGGAGTAACATTGCCAATCTGTACAGACTTGAAGAAATCAAGTGGCAACAGAGATCCAGGATTTCGTGGCTCAAAGAGGGAGACGCGAATAAGGCCTACTTCCATCGAATTGCTAGTGCAAGAAGGAGATCCAATCTTATCCTATCTATTCAGACAGATACCGGAACTTCGCAAGAGGAAAGGGTGATTTCCACTACATTCCAGTCATTTTATAAAGGTCTCTTCGGGAAGAAAAATGACTTTAGGGTCCCTATGGGGGCAGACTTCTGGCAGGAGTACCAGTCTGCCCCAGGCCATTTCTTTTCGTCCCTGGAAGAGCCCTTCACGGAGTCAGAGGTCAAAACGGCAATTGACCAGATGGGAGCTGATAAGGCGCCTGGACCGGATGGCTTTCCGTTGTTGTTCTTCCAAGTGTTCTGGGAAGAAATTAAAGGAGAATTTATGGAGGTTATGTTGGAATTTTTTCACAATAACCTGAGGCTGGGTATGTTCAACTTTGCAGAAGTGGTGCTGATTCCCAAACGGGAGGATTCTAAGTGCGTGGGAGATTTTAGACCTATTAGTCTGATTAACTGCTCGGCTAAGATCATCTCTAAGGTTCTAGCCATCCGTTTGGGAGGCATCATGGACAATCTCATCAGCAAAACACAGACAGGATTCATCAAGGGCAGATGTATCCTAGACTGCGTGGCTACTGCTGAACAAGTTATCCACTTTTGCCACAAGAGCAACTCCAAGAATTTTCTCCTCAAGCTGGATTTTGAGAAAGCTTACGACTCTGTGGACTGGGACTGTTTGCTTGAGGCTCTCAGGGGGAGAGGTTTTGGGGACAAATGGATAAAATGGATTAAACAGTGTCTACAGTCCAGCAAAACGGCAATTGTAGTGAATGGGAGGCCCGGGCCCTCGTTCCCGTGTAAGAAGGGACTCCGTCAGGGGGATCCGCTGTCCCCACTTCTATTCACGATTGTTGCGGATGTGCTCAGAGGGATGCTAGAGAATTGTCAAAGGAAAGGATGGATTTCGCCTGTGGCCAGCAGCAATACTAATCAGGGTTGCACGATCCTTCAATATGCTGACGATACCCTCATCTTTGGTAATGGGACTAGAGCGGAAACTATTTGCTTTAAAGGGGCCCTTTACTGCTTTGAAGCCTGGTCAGGTCTGAGAATTAATTTCCACAAGACTGCGCTTACTCCTATTTCACTTTCAGAAGTAGAGACCCGAGAGCATGCCACCATTCTAAACTGCGCGGTAGAAGAATTCCCAATCAAATACCTAGGGCTCCCGCTGCGTCCAGGGAGGCTCACTAAGGCTGACTGGTTGCCTATCATAGACAGGGTGGAGGACAGACTGTCTGGATGGAAAGGCAAATCACTTTCTCTTGGGGGCAGAGTGGTGCTCATCAACTCGGTGTTATCCAATCTGCCCACTTATTACATGTCCTTTTTTGAACTCCCAAAATGGGTGATCCAAAGGATCGATCGTATCAGGAAAAGATTTCTTTGGAAAGGTGCAGATTCAAATAAGGGAGGGTACCACCTTATTAAATGGAATATCGCATGCATGAAAAAGAGGCACGGAGGGCTAGGCATCATTGACCTCAGAGATATGAATCTGGCGCTCCTGGGAAAGTGGTGGTGGAAGGTGTTCCACCACTGCGGAGAAGGATGGCAGGACTTTATCCAACCTTACCTCCGGGGAAAAGGGACAAGAGGCCTAGGCTTCCGAGTAGGAGCAAAAGTCTCCCGGTTCTGGAAAGGAGTTGCTAAAGCTAGCGGACCTTTCAACTCAGCAACCTCATCTTTGATAGGCAATGGTCGTACCACCAGATTTTGGTGGGACAAATGGTGCGGTCCTCACTCTCTTAAGGTAGGTTTCCCAGAGCTATTTGCTAAAACGAACCGACCGAATATCTCGGTGGCGGAAACTTGGAAAAGGGGGACTTGGAGACCGTCATTTCAAGGCACACTCTCTCCAAGTTTGTTACAGCAACTGCATGCATTACAAACGCACATAATCCAGTCTGGGGTAATTTGTGCCCAAGGCCCAGATCACTTGCGTTGGGAACTCGAGAACAAGGGAATGTTCTCGGTTAGATCACTGTACCACAGGATTCACTACCGAGGATGCAGGCCTAGCTGGGCAGCAGTTCTCTGGAAGACGAAAACTCCTTTGAAAATTAGAGTCTTCCTCTGGCTTGTGCTCAACAATGCCATTCTCACTAGAGAGAACCTAGCCAAGAGGCAACCTCACATTGCGACCAACTGCGGGTTCTGCAATGCACACGTGGAAACTCTGAATCACCTGTTTCTTCACTGCACTAGAAGCAAGGCTGTACTGATAGAGGTGCTGAGAGCACTTGGATCAAGTGACTACCCAAGTGACTATGAGGAACTGTGGGTTGGTCCCAGATTCGCCTCAGCCCGTCATGATATGAAAGATGCATGGTGTATCGCCATTGCGGCAACCTCATGGGTGTTATGGCTAGATAGGAACAATTTTTATTTCCGTGCTTCATGTAGTTCTATCTCTAGTAATCTTACTCATATTATGCATCTAATTTCCTTTTGGGCTACAGCTGCTGCTCCAGGAGCAAGAGGAAGGATTGCAAGGGTATTCCAGGTGGAAGAGTTTGATGACGAGGAGATAGAGATTGGGCCAACTCTTGACTGATGAGTGGAATTGCGCCTCACCACCACATATTTTGTTCCAGGACTTTGTATTTTGCTGTTGTATTTTGGTAGCCTTTAGGCTGGCAGTTGTAACCCACCCCCCAGGGTTATGTTGGGGGTTATGTTTTATTTCCTGCACTGTACTTGTTTTTTTTGCCCCGGGACTGCGGGGTTGTTTATTAATCACTTATTAATGAAACAGGGTGGCTTTATTCCATCTTTTCCTCAAAAAAAAAAAAAATGTTAGGTTATGGTACTTATTAAAAAGAACGATAGAACATAGATTGAGCAAGAATAAGTTTTTTATTTGTTTTTATTTTATTAGCTAATGATTTGGATAAGATTTATTGTAAATATATGAGACAATAATGAAGGAGTCGAAGAAAATGATAAAAGAGAAGAGAATGGTTTTAAATAAAGAAGATGGTTGATGATAGTTTAGGAATTAAATTATATTCTCATTGGGTTTGTACCCAATACGACTAATATCCAAAGTATATTCCTTACCATTAATAGTAACGTTATTTGCATTTTTTGAATCACTTAAGGGATTTGAAGTGTGAATGTGAAAATATGAAAAATTGGGGTGGGAATAGCATTGGTACAAATACCCGAAACTCAGATCCGACTCGGACCCGACATTAGACCGGAACCGACCCGGCCCATCCGGGTTCGGGTCTGGGTCCTAAAATGGGACCCGTTGTACTTTCGGATCCGGGTCCGGATCCGCTCAAAAAAGACCCAACCCGAACCCGTTAAAAAAAATTCAAAAATCAACATAAAAATAAATATTCTATCATCATCCATTCCCTCCTTCCTGCTCAATTCTAAATCTTTCTCTTCCAAACCCAAAACTCATGCCTTTTACTTCTCTCCTCTATTATAAATCCTCTACTCGCCGCCTCCGCTCGCCGCTCACACTTCCGCTCCTACTCGAATGGGTATGAATAATTTGATAGGACCCGGACCGGGAACCGGATCCGGTCTTCACGGGTCCGGATCTGGGTCCAATTTTTGGACCCGTAGGGGATCGGATCCGGGTCCAGATAGTGAAGGACCCGACCCGATCCGACCCGACCCGATACCAATGCTAGGTGGGAATAGGAAAATAGCAAAGATTTGAGATTTGGATATGAGAAAAACCTTTTCATATTTTGTAACTAGAATTGTACTTATGTAATGCACAAATGACTAAATAACAGTACACAATTTTACCATATTTCAACAATAACATGCATCTAAATTAGATTATAAATAATATCTAGAAAAAGTAAAAATTACTTTTTAGATCACAACATTCTCAATAGCCAAATCTACATAAATCTAATAAAATTTAAAAACCATATGTTGCTCGTTTTAACATACAATAAAAAGAAAAAATAACAAAAGAATGATATTATTGAGCCATTATATATATACCTTTGTTTTTAACTAAATGAATATAAATTATCAAAAACCAAAGAATTTAAAAATAAATAAATAGAATTAAAAATAATAACTATGAATAATTGTACGTATGTTCAAGCGAGAAAGATAATTTGGGGTAAGGAAGTATTTTTTTTCTTCTAATAATTCAACAACAATTCTTGAATCTAGGTCATTTTGATAACCACTTTGCCTACAAGCTTAAAATGATGTCATATAGATTGATATTACACATCAAACAAACTTATAGCACTCAACAATTATATAACATTTCATTTATCATGCATTTAAAACTCACAAATACACATGCACACCAGAAAATGGATAAAATTATGTTTAAATTGATCAAATTGGTTGACTGGATTTTTCTCTCCTTAACATTATAAATAGATAAATATGAAGAACTAACAATTTGTAGTGGATAGAAATGACACGAGAAGTGAAAGCCAATAATAGACTGGAAAATGATATGTGGTTGTTGCACAAGTTTTACTCCACAAGATGATGTGGTGTAACATCATTTTGTGGAGTAAAACATGTATAAAAAATCTTTGCACATAGCATTATTCATAATAGAATAGTTATATAAATGGATTTGCCACTTAGCACTAAATCTTTAACACAAGTTTAATATGGTTTTTTTCACATGGCACACGCAAAATAATTAAAACTCAGCTATATATATATGTGTGTGTAGTGTCCCGAATTTCTAATATAATATCTTAAAAAATACGGGCACAATTCTCAGTATCTACTTCAATGTAATATTAAACACAACTTAACACCAATAAAATTTTTCATCTTTCATTACAATAATCGTTTACATAGCACAGCGGAATACAATACACCTTAAATTACAGTTTCCTTTTCTTTACAACACTTTATTTTATAAATTACATAAGTCACTATATCAGTTGAACTTAAGCATCCAAATCCGAGCCTTAAGAAATCACCTGTAAAATACGAGGCTATAGATAACCCTAACCTCCAAAACTAAAGGGGTCAGCCATAAAGATGTGAGTGATATAAACAAGCAACATAAGTAAAGCATGGATTTATCAACAACAGAACATAACAAGAGTAAATGAATATCGGGAATTACAAACGCGAAAACACAACAAGTGAAGCTAGACTAAGTATCAAGTGTAGAAAACAGGAAAACCACATGCGTGAAACCAAATCAAGAAAACACAATTCTATATGCTGACTCTCTAATGCGTACTTGTCGAAATCTATGCATCCCACTCTACGTAGGTCCGGTGCAAGCCCTTAACGTCTCCACATTATAGGGTTTAATCTCTGCTATGCAACTAATCCTAACACGATGACTACTACGAGATAAAGATACACTGTGAGTATTAGTCCATGCCCCGATAATTTCGGAGGTCAATCTTTATCCACAGATAATTCCAGAGACTATTTCACTCACACCTGGGAATCTTCGAGAATACCCCACACCGCAAGCAATGGTACCTCATCACTCGAATACCACATGTGCATCGCCTCGACCCCGATAATTCCAGAGATCAATCCCACACCACAGGTAATTCCGGAGACTATTTCACTCACAACTGGATAATTCCGGAGATTATCTCACACCGCAAGCCATACTGAGGTCCATAACCCATGTTCTCGTTCATCATATCACCACTAGTGTCTGTCCTTATCATTTAGGTTGTTTAATTACTTTACGAATCTCCTAGAGTTGGTGTACCCTACCGGACTTAACTCAACAACTGATCAACTAAAATTACCTCAACAGGCCCAAATACAAATATCTCAACTGCTGGTATGCTAGGGTTATACACACCCTCTAGAGACTCACACTCAAATATCCAAACCAAACTTCCAACATAAATTGTTCAGTCAAAATAACTTGAAAACATATGTTCAGTAGAAGATAAAGTATAGAATAGTAAATTATTGATTAAAACATTTGGAGAATAAATTATTTGAAAGAACATTCAAAAATATAAAGATACATCAGTACCAGTCGACTATAGACAAGCGTAAGTCGAATGTCCAGAAAGAGAGTTCCATGGTTTTAAGAAAATAATCTAAGTGTTGTAAGTCGACTATAAAACCATCGGTCGACTGTCCAGAGAGAAAATTCGTTAGCTTTAAGAAAATAATTCTAAGTGGTACCAGTCAACTGTAAAAGTCATCAGTCGACTGTCCCGAACGAACTTTCTGGAAAAACTAGAGAACATAGCAGCCGGGTCGTGTCGGTCGACTGAGAAGTCATGCCAGTCGACTGTCGACCTACAGACTGCATACTTTTGGTTGTACACATTTCAACCAATACGTAGTTTTACTTTATGAAAACGATTTCTACAAAAAGCTTATTTCTTATATGACCAAATACAACTTGTAGGACATATAATAGTCCGTAAAACTAAATCAAAACTACTTGAATTTATAAAATAGAGATTTTGTTGATTTTTTTCGATTAAAATATGAATTGTGCATATAGTCAAATATAAAGTTTTCTTAAATTTCACTGATCACCGAAATAGTTTCGTATTAAGATCCAAACCATATAAATACCAAATCTCAAGAAAAATCCCCAATTTGGATTCATTTCTACAAACTCACTAAATTCTTAATTTCGATTTTTAAGACATGATATCTTGATTCATAAATTTTTTCTCCAAATTTCTCAAAACTGAATTACTACTACAACTCACAACCATAATCAGTTGATAACATCACCATATCAAGTTTCATTCAACCAATACACAAAAGTGATAAAAATCTCATCTTTATTAGATTCATGCATAAAATCTATCATATTCGGTCAATCCAATATTAATCCAAAAGAAATAGTCTACCCATGATTTCTAATATGACGCTCATTAATCCCGAATTACCCACATACAATTTTATTTACAAAACTAGGGTTCACAAGATCCAATTTTTCATCCATCCAATCCATCCTATACGTATTCATACTCAAATCCTAAACATGCTTTCTAGCAAATTAAATTCAACATCGAGATCCATTAAAACATTCATATCATTCGCATACAACATTCACAAAATAAAAGAAGACAAACAAGTCTCTCACATACAGCATGCACAAAGAAAATAAAACACAACAAATCACTCACATACAACATGCACGAAGAAAATAAAACACAACAAATCACTCACCTCGAATGAAGAAATCTGATAAGAAACCTTTATTTTGCGAAATCCAAGATCCCCTCCTTAAATCTCCAAGAATAATAAAACCTTTGTGTTGTGCAGCGAAAGATGGATGCACTCCACCTCTTTTAAATACCCGGGATAGGAGAATTAGGGTTTTTAAACACATTTGCAAAATAACCCCTTGAAAATATAACTTTACATAAATAGATCCCTATACTTGGAAACTTGATAAAATCAATTAAATTGAGATTTAAAAGCAAAATAAACTCCTTATTTCCAGTCAGCACTGTTTGAAAAGTCTAGAAAGTAGTTTTGCACTTTCACCCCTCAAAATGACAATTTTGCAAAAAGATCATTCTTTTTCGCAATATTTGTAAATAGATCTAATAAATATTAGAAAAATCTAGAAAAATTATAAATAAATCCCAATTAATAAATGATGATTTTCCATAAAATAATTTTGGCTTTTGATCATCTCAAAAAAATATTTGCACGTGTTTTGCACGTGTAAAAAGATAATTCTTCAGAAAATATTTATTAAATCTCCCAAAAATTCATTTTAATTCATTTATAAATCATTAAAATTATATTTAAAAATACGGGGTACTTCAATATATACATATAAAATTTTGCAACACTTCAATAAATGGGTAAACAAATTTCAAATGACTTGATTTTACATATTTAGGCTAATTTAGACGTGTAGATTATCGATACGAAGAGCCGAAGGCCGAGTGCACATGAAGTACACACGGAGGCTCGTGCACCACGGAAGGTTTATATATATATATATATATATATATATATATATATATATATATATATATATATATATATATACACATACATATATGAATATATATGTATACATATATATACATATATATATCTATATATATATATATATATATATATATATATATATATATATAGTGCTCTTCGATTGCGCACGCACCCTTAGTCGTTCGATATACCCCGTGATCATGATCGCGATCTAAGGGCTATTATGACTTCCGCTCTCCTCACTTAGCAACAGAGGTATTTGTGACATTTCCCTACCCCATGTTCAGTACCCCCCTCAGATCGTTCTTCTCCTTCTCGAACGCTCCTTCTCATCGCGCTCTCCTTCTCTCTCTTCTCATCACGATATGAGGATAGCCCTAAATCGAAACCCTAATTCACTTCGACGTGTTGGATCCTGTAGGGGAGACAACAAACACTAGAGGGGGGGGGGGGGTGAATAGTGTTAATAAAAAACTGCGGAAATTTTCTCGGTGCAGTCGACTTGGTTATGAACCAGTCGACTGATATAACCAAAATAAAGCAAAAACAGTAACTCTGTGCAGTCGACTTATGGATAAGATAGGCGACTGAAGACACAATGAGACTGCAACTTATACGACACTGACCAGTCGACTGATAGTGCAAGGAGTCGACTGTCCAGACACTTTTTGCAGAACTTAAGTAAACAAGAGTAAATGCAAAATCAAGATAACCAATCACAGAGTACACAAGATATATCCTGGTTCGGTCCTCCCGACCTACATCCAGTCCCCAAGCAACCCACTTGAGATTTCCACTATTCTTGAAAAAGATTACAAGAATACCCTACGGCGTTAAGACAACAACCTTGTCTAACCCGTAGTCCTTTCTCTCAACCAGAGAAAGCAGACCCACTCTACTACCAAGAGTGAAACAAACCGACTCTACAACCTAGAGTCAAAAACACTCTCCAATCGAGAGCAAAAGAACAAGAAAAACTTTACAGTCAACCTATAGCCTTGTTGATGTGTTGTGTTGTTGCACGTGGCTAAAAACAAGGTCGACTTCTATACTCAGTCCAGAGCGAATTCGTTGCTATACTGGACTGAATGTAGAGAACCAAAGAGTATGAACTTGAAAGCTTTTTTTCTCAAAAATATCACTTAGAATTTTTCTCAAGAATGCTCGGGTCTCAAAAGTATGTTCTGTTGATCTTTTCAGTGAGATCTGAACTCTACTTATAGAGTTTGATCTCCTGAACGTTGGGGGACAGTTATTCCAACTGTCAACCAACGGATCTAAGAGCTGTTGCTTTTGAAAAATCAATTTTCAAAACAGAAAACGGTCAAAAGCACTCGAACAGTCGACTGGGTTGCCATATGAGTCGACTGGTCAGAGTTTGAATAAATTTAAACAGTTTTGTACTGTCAGTCGACTGGCAGAGGCTTAAGTCGACTGGTACTCAAAAGTTAAATTACTTCAAACTGTTTTGACTCTTTTGGGGGGTTTTTTGAGAGACACACATATTATGAAATTTTGAGTGTGTGTGTGTGTGTGACAAGGCTTTACATCAGACTAAGACTCAACAAAAAGTAAAATACAATGTTTTTACAAGACATAATAACTTGACATATTTGAGCTCGAAGCCTTGAGTCTTGAGTCTTGATTTGAGTCTTGAGTCTTGTCTTGAGTGAAGCTTTGGCCATTGTCTTTTATCTTGAGCTTTTATGCTTGATCATTTGTTCAGCTGAAATAATCTATTGTATGTGCAACCTGCAATGTTAGTTGTATAACATAGACACATGTTGCAATGTGTTGTGATCATCAAAATCAAGAATCAACATTCTCCCCCTTTTTGATGATGACAACACAATAGCTGATAATTACAGATAATATACAAGCATAATAAAGATATGCTCCCCCTATAAAAAACACATCATGCATGTAGATAAAAAGTATCATAAAATATGTATCAGTCGACTTATCAATATAACAGGCGACTGATCAGAAAATATATACATAGAAAATCACAATTACAAAAAATAAACACAGATGCAGCAGTCGACTTATATGCCTGTTGGCAGTCGACTGACCAGAGATTTTTCCAATACCCAGAAATAGAACAAAGTTAACAAACAAGAGGATATCAAACATATCAAACACAGATAATAAAGCAACCATAACACAGATATCTCTCCCCCTTTGTCATTAGCAAAAACACAAAATAAACAATCTTTTGCATAGAAAATAAACTAAGATAAAGTCGCATACATAAATAAGTGCATTAAGAAAGAAAATTACATAATAGAGAAATAAAATAAAAAATCTTCAATCGTCCTCATCGGAGTCTTCATCGTCACCATGAGAAGGAGGATGAAATTGAGAATTGAAGAGATCAGTTAGATGATCCAGTTTCGTATCAATGGTGTGAAGCTGGGTATCCATAGTGGCTGAATGTTTCATCAAATAGGAGACACAGTCATATAGAGTACGAGGATCATCATAGTTGGCTTGAACAATAGGTGGATCAGAAGAGGTAGAAGGTCTAGAGGGTCTAGAAGTAGAGCCTAAAGGAGCTTGAGAAAATGGAGGAGACCTAGGGGGTGATCTAGAAGGAGGATCAAGAAGTTTCATTCGTGCCAAACTAGCACGATCGAAACAATCATAGTGAGTAACAACATTGGTCTCGGAATCTAGATCAATACCAAAAGCTACAAAGACACGAGTGAGAAGCCCACCAAAAGGTAAGAAGTGAGTGTGGTTTTGTTCAAGTTTTGAAAAAATCACACGACCCCAATTTACAGCAATTTTACCAAATATTGCATAGACAGCTTTTTGTAATTCTAGAGAATACTGGTCATAACTTCCCTTTTTGGGAAGGATGTTATAGGCTAGTATTCTAGCTACAAGCTTAGCAATAGGTTTAATATTTTTGCTAGTCATTGGAGGTCCATGATTCGGTAAAAAGATTTTAGATAAAACAGAGGCATCATCTAAAATAACTTCATCAAGATATAATCCTCTGTCATCAATACCCAGTATTTGATTGATTCTCGTGGGTGTGAGTGTCATTTTGACATTTTTCACAGATGAACGGATAACTACATCCCCATCGTGTTTTTGGACAACCCTCATATTTGTGTAAAACAAATAAATGAGTTGGGGATAATAGTTGGGTTGATTAGATAGAGAGAGAAAATCATGAAGACTACTATTTTGAAATAAGGGGACAAGATTAAAACGATCAAGATCATTGAAATTAACAAATCTTCCAGGGAAGATGGTAATGGTACATATAAGGTACCATCATTCAATGAGATCGGGACTAAGAAGAAATTGAGAGTAATCTTGAGAAGAACTACCCTCATGAGATCTCTTGGATCTTTTAGGAGCCATAAAAGAGAGAGTTGGAATGATTTTACCAAAGATAAAGACGCAAGATCAGAACAGAAGCGAGCACCAGCAAGAGTTGTGAGTCGACTTCCTTCTTCTTCACAGATTAGAGTTTGGGATTTTGGGTGAAAGATTGAAGATCGGTAAAGGTGAGAAAGAGGGGCTGGTAAAGAGTTTTAACTGAGAATAGAGGGCTGAGATTGAGAGAATAGAGATCAACGGCGGAGATAAGAATTCACGGGTGAAAAATGAAGAGACTTTTATCTCAAAAGTCGCGATGAATAGTCGCTGAAGACGTTTGAACTCTCGACAGTCGACTGGTAGGGTATATCAGTCGACTTAGTCGCGAAGAGACTATATTTTGTATATCTGCTGATCAGTCGACTGTCATTAGGACCAGGCGACTGGTCAGAGAACTAAAAGTAAATAAGTTTTAAGTATATTACAGTCAACTTATTGAAAATACAGTCGACTTAACAGAAACAAATTTCAACAAATATCAATAAAATCACATATTCCTAGTTCTCTCCTTAAGTTAATGAAAGTATCTTCTTTAAGGGGTTTGGTAAATATATCTGCTACTTGTTTATCAGTAGAGATAAAGTCTAAAGATATATCTCCTTTTAAAACATGATCACGTAGAAAATGATGTCGAATATCAATATGTTTTGTACGTGAATGTTGAATCGGATTTTTAGATAAATTAATTGCACTGGTATTATCACACATAATTGAGGGTTTCTCAAATGAAATACCATAATCTAATAAAGTTTGTTTCATCCATAAGATTTGTGCACATGCCAAACTTGCAGCGATATACTCAGCTTCTGTGGTTGATAGGGATACGGAATTTTGCTTTTTACTACACCAAGAGACTAGGGAATGTCCCAAAAAGTGACATGTACCACTAGTAGTCTTGCGATCAGTTTTGCTTCCAGCAAAATCAGCATCGCTATATGACAAAAGTTGAAAATTATCGGTGCGTGGATAAAATAAACCATATTCAGATGTGTCTTTAATATATCTTAAAATTCGTTTCACTACTTTTAAATGAGACTCTTTAGGACGAGATTGATATCTAGCACATAAACATACGCTGAACATAATATCTGGTCTACTTGCAGTAATATATAAGAGTGAACCAATCATACCTCGATAGAGTTTTTGGTCAACACTCTTACCTAATATATCTTTGTCAAGGGTAGTAGTAGTAGCCATAGGTGTGGATTTACTACTAGTACTATCCATGTTAAAACGTTTGAGTAATTCCTTTGCATATTTGCCTTGATTAATAAATATGCCACTTGAGGACTGCTTAATTTGAAGTCCAAGGAAATAATTAAGTTCACCCATGTGACTCATCTCAAATTCGTTTTTCATGGTATTAGCAAACTCTTGACATAGATTATTATTAGTAGAACCAAAAATTATATCATCAACATAGATTTGTATGATTAAGATATCATTCTTAACTCTTTTGATAAACAATGTAGTATCTACTTTACCTATTTCAAATCCTGTTTCTAAAAGAAAAGTTTTCAGACGATCATACCAAGCACGAGGTGCTTGTTTAAGACCGTATAAAGCCTTTTTCAATTTATAAACATGATCTGGAAATTGTTCATGTTCAAAACCTGGTGGTTGTTTAACATAAACATTTTCCTTAATAAACCCATTAAGAAAGGCACTTTTAACATCCATTCGATATAGTATAAAATTCATAAAACAAGCAAAAAATAATAAAATACGAATAGATTCTAGTCTAGCAACAGGAGCATATGTTTCATCAAAATCTATACCTTCTTCTTGATTATACCCTTGAGCAACTAATCTAGCCTTGTTCCTTACAACTTGTCCTGATTCATCTAACTTATTTTTAAATATCCATTTGGTACCAATAATAGTCTGATCAGGAAGTCTAGGAACTAAATCCCATACATCATTCCTTATAAACTGGTTTAGTTCATCTTGCATGGCATTCATCCAATATTCATTCTCATAAGCTTCTTGTATATTTTTCGGTTCAAAATCCGACAAGAATGCTGTATGAGAGATCATATTAACATGTGAACGTGTCTGAATACCATGGGAAATGTCACCAATTATTAAGTCATGAGGATGATCTTTAACTTCAACAAATGACTTTGGCAAAGTTGAAGATATCACAATAGGATCAGTCGGCTGGACAGGTTCTTCAGTCGACTGCTTCACTTCAGTCGACTGGTAGTCCTTATCAGTCGACTTATCAGTCAGATTAGTTGTTCTAAGGATTTAATCACATTATCTAAAGGTGATGAATCAGTTTCATCATCTTTATTTAAGGTTGATGAAGGTAAAGATTCATCGAATGTAACATGCATTGATTCTTCAATAGTCATTGTAGACTTATTGAAAATTCTATATGCTTTACTCCTATTTGAGTATCCTAAAAAGATACCCTCATTAGATCTAGGATCAAATTTGTCTAAATTATCTTTTGTGTTTAGAATAAAACACTTACAACCAAATGTCTTAAAGTAGGAGACTTTAAGAATTTTATTAAAAATTAACTCATAACAAGTCTTCTTTAGCTTAGGTCTTATAAGAATTCTATTTAAAACATAACAAGTTGTAGCAACAGCTTCAGCCCAAAAATGCTTTGGTAAATTGCTTTCAACAAGCATAGTACGTGCGCATTCTTGCAACGTCCTATTCTTTCTTTCAACCACTCCATTTTGTGGTGAAGCTCTAGGAAATGCAAATGAATGTGTTATACCATTCTTGTTGCAATATTCTGTAAATGTTTCATTTTCAAATTCTCCACCATGATCACTTCTAATAGCGACTATGGTTAGAGACCTTTGATTTTGAACACGTTTACAAAAATGTGCAAATTCATCAAAAGCATCATTTTTATGTTTTAAAAAGAATATCCAAGTGAATCTTGAAAAATCATCTACTAAAACAAACACATATCTACTTTTATTTAAAGAAGCAACTCTAGTAGGGCCAAATAAATCCATATGAATTAATTCGAGCGACCTACTAGTAGAAATTACTTCTTTTGTTTTAAAAGTGGATTTGATTTGTTTTTCTAGTTGACATGCATCACATAACTTATCCTTTTTAAAGGATAGTTTTGGCAGTCCTTTAACTAGGTTATATTTAGATAATTTTGAGAGATTTTTCATGTTCACATGTCCAAATCTTCTATGCCATAGCCAAGATTCATTGTTAGAGGCTGTTAAACAAAAGTCATTTGAAAAATCAATTGCATTCAAATACAATTCATATATATTATTTTTACGAAAACCTTGAAAAATAACATTTTGCATAGTAGAGTCATAAATCAAGCATGCATCTTTTTCAAAAACTATTTTATACCCTTTATCACATAATTGACTAATGCTTAAAAGATTGTGCTTTAAACCACTAACTAATAATACATTTTCTATGGTTGGGTTAGAAGTTTTACCGACCATGCCAATACCTATGAATTTGCCTTTGTTGTTATCTCCAAAGGTGACGGTTCCTCCATCTATGCTTTGAATGGTGGATAGTAGGTTGGCACGTCCTGTCATGTGTTTTGAACATCCGCTGTCTAATATCCAGCGTTCTTTCTTGGGTACCTATAAAAAATTTAAGGTAAATATGGTACCCTTTTTATTGGGTCCAAAACACATTAGTTTGGGGGAAACCAAACCCATGAAGAGTTTGATCTTCCTCCATAAGCAGGAATATAATAAATAGAATTACACACATTTAACACATATGAGTTAATATAAGCAATTCTATCATTCTGATTTAGACTGACTGGAACCCATACTAACTTGTTCTGTCCAGTCGACTTAACAGTGTCCTTCAGTCGACTGTTAGTGTAAGTCAGTCGACTGGATGATACACTAGGTCGACTTATAAAAGGTTTTGATCTCGTTGAATAAGATCCAATTCCTCTGGACAGACGACTGGTTGTATGGTTCAGTCGACTTAACCGAACGGTAGTCTTGCTTTTATCACTAAAATTAACAACCTTAGGCTTTTCAAAGAAATCATACAACTTGTGTGTAACACTAGAAATAGATGCTGATTTATTTCTACTAGTGTTTACAACAGGAGATTCTTTTACAGACGATTTTTTAAAACCAAGTCCATATTTTTGACTAGATTTTACTTGATGATGAAGCATATCATTTAAATTCTCTTTGCCTTTGTTAAACTTAGATACTGTGGTAGGGTAAAAATGGCTTAGGGCCCAACCAGGGCCCAATACAACTCTCACTCAGAAATGGTGAAAACAGTGGTCCAGATCGGCGCCGAACCTCCAGTTCGGCACCGAACCTCCACTACAGGGTCGGCGCCGAGTCTCCAGTTCACCCCCACAGATCCGAACTCCTCGTATCCGATGAGCGACTATGGCCCTTGGCCTCCGATCCACGACAGCCCTCCAAGCCGTCCTACCATCCTGGTGTAGAAGGAAGATGACTTGGCGCAGCCCAGGCCCTCAGATCCTCCCAGGAGCACAGGAGCCCCATGATCTGCCCTGTCAACTCCAAATACCACCCAGGGTTTTGCCACGTCAGCCCTATACCGCCCCTGGTATTGCCACGTCTGCCCTAAACCCCCTGGGCCCTCTGCCACGTCAGGCCCAAGGGCTTTCGGGTCCAGACCCGGCCTCCAAATGGAACCAAACCCGGTTGGGGTTCTCTATAAATACTAGACCCTCACCCACCTTTTGAGGTAATCAATCTTTTTCCACTTAAATTCACCTAGTTATTGCTACTCTCTCACAGAGACTGACTAGATCGTCGGAGGGTCCGCCACCGGGACAAACCCCGGTGTTTCAGGACCGTCTGCAGGTACACAAGACCTCGGATCCGAATCCTCTGATCCGAGCCCAGATCTCCGAAGTACCCCGAGGTCGCCACAGGTTCCACCCGGTCAGCCAAGGGTCGTCAGACGAGCAGCATTCTCCTTCAAATACAAATCGAGTCCGAACTCACACCTGGTGCATCCACACGTCTCCCATAAATAAACCGCATCAGGTTGGCGCCGTCTGTGGGAACACCGCTTCAGAAGCCGACCCGAGCCCGACCATCGAGCGACCTCGACAGCCGAACTCTCATGACCTCCAAGGGCAGGAGAAAGGCCGCTTCCAACCCAGCCCCGAACCGTCCAACACCGCCGCCCGAGGGACGGAGACCAGCGCTCAGCCGCGTCGGAAGGCAACCTTCAGACCGACAGAGCAAGGTCGGGGGAGCCCCCGTCACTCATAAGGGATCCCAGGACTTTCAAGAAGAAATTTCTAAAGCTCTCCGACGGACCTCCAGGGAGGAAGGCCCACAGGATCGGCGAAGTACTGGGAACCGGAGACTCTCACCTCCGAACCCTACTCCGAACCGCATCCAGGGTCGGGATCCCGGGTCCGAGGGAGCCATGGGTACGCCATTCACCCTGCACTATATCCACGGGGGGCCCATGGGAGGAGAATCCGATACTTCCCGAAAAGCCTTTATCCGAGAGGCGAATGCTGTCCAAAACAGCCCCTCCCCCAAGCAACAACCGCTGCCGATCTCCTTCTCAGGAGAGGACCTCGAAGAAGTTCACCTACCCCACTGCGATGCCCTCGTCGTTAGCCTCCGCATAGCTAATTATGAGGTTCGCCGAATCCTCGTCGACAACGGCAGCTCGGTAAATATTCTTTTTCACAAAGCCTTCGAAAGTCTTAAATTATCCAAAGGGAAGCTCAAACCAGCCGAATACACGTTGCTTGAATTCTCCGGCATCCCAACCGTAATAAAGGGGATTATTACCCTCGACGTCACCGCCGGATCGGCTCCTGTCAAGAGGACCGAATCCCTGGATTTCATGATCATCGACGTCAGGGCAGCTTACAACGCCATTCTTGGCCGACCCGGACTAAACTCCTTCCTAGCGATACCTTCGGCCTACCACCTGAAGCTTAAATTTCCCACCCCCCAAGGGGTCGGCATCGTCCGAGGTAGCCACGAAGCAGCACGATCGTGCTACATAGCCGCCGTCGGAGGGGGTGTATTCCCCCTCGACGCCGTTGAACTCGAACCCGAGAGAGACGGCCCAGCTCCCGAGCCGGTTGATGAATTAGAAGAGGTCCTGTTCGATGCCAAGGATGAGTCGAAATGGTTCCGGATGAGCCGCTCACTCTCCGAGGACTTGAAGTCAAGCATCATCGCCTGCATCCGTCGCAACGTCGATCTCTTCGCTTGGAAACCCTCCGACATGCCCGGGATCTCCGAAGACTTGATTATGCATCGACTAAGCGTCATTCCTGACTCTAAGCCGGTCGTCCAAAAGAGGCGCAAAGTCGCCCCGGAGAGGCAACAAATTGTAAAGACGGAAGTGGACAAACTCTTGTCCGCTCGATTCATCCAGGAAGTCAGCTATCCCGAGTGGCTGGCTAATGTCGTCATGGTGAAGAAGGCAACAGGGGGTTAGCGGATCTGCATCGACTTCACGGACCTTAACAAAACATGTCCTAAAGATCCTTTCCCCCTCCCCCGCATCGATGCTCTAATCGACGCAACCTCGGGGCATGAGCTACTGTCCTTCATGGACGCATTCTCGAGGTACAATCAGATCCGGATGTTTCCACCCGACATCTCCAAGACCTCGTTCGTCACCGACCAGGGCCTTTATTGTTACCGCGTTATGCCCTTCGGGCTGAAAAATGCTGGAGCCACGTACCAGCGACTCGTCAACAGAGTCTTCAAAGACCTGATCGGCCGCAATGTGGAAGTGTACGTCGACGACATGCTTGTCAAAAGCCGGGCTGGGCCGGATCACGTCGCCGACCTCGAGGAAGCCTTCGGTGTCCTCCGACGCCACAACATGATACTCAACCCGGCCAAATGCGCCTTCGGCGTCTCCACGGGGAAGTTCCTGGGGTTCATCGTCAGCCAACGCGGCATTGAAGCAAACCCCGAGAAAATCCAAGCCATTATTGACATGTCCCCGCCCCGGAATGTCAAGGAGGTTCAAAGGCTCACAGGTCGATTAGCGGCAATCGGCCGTTTTCTCTCCAAATCAGGAGAGAAGTCTCTCCCCTTTTTCAAGGCCTTGCGCGGAAAAGGGGGCTTCGAGTGGGGTACCCCTCAACAAGAAGCCTTCGAACAGCTAAAACAATACCTCGCCAACCTGCCTCTCCTCAGCAAGCCCGAGCCGGGCGAGCCGCTGTGGCTCTACTTGTTCGCCTCGGACAACGCTCTCAGCGCCGTCCTCGTCCGAGAGGAGGAAGGGGTTCAAAAGCCACTGTATTATGTGAGCAAAGTGCTCCTCCCAGCAGAGACGAGATACGCAAAGATAGAGAAGGTGGCCTATGCGCTGGTCATGGCAGCCCGGAAGCTTCGCCCTTACTTCCAAGCCCACTCTGTCCAAGTACTGACCGACCAACCACTAAAGACTGTCCTTCACAAGCCCGAAAACTCCGGCCGCTTAGTCAAGTGGTCAATCGAGCTGAGCCAGTTCGACATCAGCTATCAGCCAAGGGCGGCCATTAAAGGACAGGCTCTCGCCGAATTCATAACGGAGTGCACCGTCTCCGAGCAGCCTGGCCTCGAGGGATCGGATCCGACCTGGGAGGTCTTCGTCGACGGCTCGTCATGCGAAACGGGAAGTGGGGCGGGCATCATCCTTTGTGGCCCCGACCAATTCCTACTTCAATACTCCCTCCGCCTCAACTTTCCAGCCTCCAACAACGAGGCAGAATACGAGGCCATGATCGCCGGATTTACCCTCGCCAGCCGAGCCGGGGCCAAGCAAATCCGGGCCTTTAGTGATTCTCAACTCGTGGTCAATCAGATCACCGGAGAATACGAAGCCCGCGATGAACGCATGATGAAATATTTAACGGCAGTCAAGCGACTCCTGGCGTCCTTCAACTGCGCCGCGGTTATCAGAGTCCCCAGGGAACAGAACGCTCAAGCAGACGCGTTGTCCAAACTTGCCTCTTCCTCCTTCGAGGGCCTCGATCAGACGGTGCTCATAGAAGTCCTCCTGAAACCAAGTATCAGTGACCCGGAGCCGGAAGCGATGTGTGTGCAAGATGGGACCAACCCGGACGACTGGACCACTCCCATCAGAAGGTTCTTAATCAATGCCGAGCTTCCTGAAGACAGAGCCGAGGCCAGACGAGTCAGAGTCCGAGCTGAAAGGTTTGTCATGATCGATGACATCCTCTTCAAACGCTCGTACACCTTGGCCGACGGCAAACCTTACCTCCGCTGCCTCACTAGCGACGAGGCCAGCTACGCCCTCAGAGACCTGCACGAGGGGATCGGTGGATGCCACATGGGGAGCAGGACGCTTGCTCGGAAGGCCCTGAATCAGGGGTACTATTGGCCAACCATGCTCCAAGACTCGCTAGACTTGGTCAAGAGGTGCGGCCCCTGCCAAAGATTCTCCCCTATCAAAAGGCTTCCTCAAGCCAATCTCCGGTCCCTGGCAAGCCCTACGCCCTTCGCTATGTGGGGTATGGACCTTGTGGGGCCCTTCCCCCCAGCAGTGGGACAAAAGAAATTCTTGATCGTCGCCATCGACTACTTCACCAAGTGGATCGAAGCCGAACCACTGTCCAGCATCACCGAACGTCAAGTGCAACAGTTCTTTTGGAAGAACATCATCTGCCGGTTCGGAATCCCTCGAGTCCTCGTCACTGACAACGGAACCCAGTTCCAAGGTCAAAACTTCCAAACCTTCTGCGCAGACATCGGCATCCAGCAACGTTTCTCTGCCATTTGCCACCCTCAATCCAACGACCAAGCGGAGAACGCGAACCGGCAAATCCTCGACGGCCTCAAAAAGCGCCTCGACAGTTCCCCCAAAGGGCTGTGGGTCGAGGAACTGCCCAGCGTACTATGGGCGCACCGAACCACCCAGAGGATCCCCACGGGGGAAACACCATTCAGTCTGACCTACGGGACTGAGGCAGTCATCCCCGTCGAGGTCGGATTACCCTCTCCCCGGATCATAGCCTTCGATGAAGCTGACAATGCGTCCGGCCTGAGGGCCAACCTGGACCTCGTCGCCGAGGTACGAGAGAAATCTTCAATCCGAAGAAGCATCTACCAGCAACGGATCGAGAAGTTTTACAACAAGAAGGTCCGCCCCACAAACATCAGGGCAGGGGACCTGGTGTTACGTAAGCTATCTGTCTCCGATCCAACCAAGAAGAGGAAATTGGCTCCCAACTGGGAAGGCCCATACCGTGTAGTCGAGGCTGTCCGCCCTGGTACATACCGACTGGCGGATATGGACGACCGACCCATCAGCCGACCCTGGAACGCCGAGCACCTGATGAAATTCCTGGAAGAGCGAGCCTAGGTCACAGCCTGACTATAGTAAAGTAAAACTGATGTAAGCTTTCATATGTAAAGGGCCACTTCAAGGGCCCTCCCTATCTGGTATATAAGAAGTCTCTTTTTTTCAAAATCCAAATTCCTCGGCAAACTCCGACCGGGTACCGAACAAGGGGATCGGCACCCAAGTTCACACTCCGGTATCGTCCCCAAGAGCCCCGGTCGGGTCGACCCAGCTCCGGGCCAGGGAGTCTTTCTGTTGCCCCACGTCGATCCCTCACGAATCTGCGGGGCCAGACCTCGCCTCCACCGCCCTTCACCACACCGCTGACCAGAGCAAAGAAGGAAAAGATTTCTTTATTTCATATTCTTTTATTTTATTCGGGGAAAACAAACAACAACCGTTACAAGACCACTCCACTCATCTCAAACTAAAGGAAATCGCCGCCTTAGGGCTCCTCGGATCCAGCGAGGGGCGGGATCACTCCGACCGAACGACTTGGAGCTCTCTCTTCATCATGACGGTCCTTCGGTTCTGCCACAGTCGACACACCGGCCACGGAGCTCTGAGCGTCAACGGATCGCATACGCTCCATCAAAAGCATCGCAGAGGGAACCCCCTCCGCTCGCCTACCCCCCGAGGAAGATAGCGAGACACCCAACATCGTCCTATAACGGTGTATCTCCATCTCCTTCTCCACTATCACATCACGAAGTAGCTTTTCAGAGGAGGGCCTCTGCACCGAGGAACTAGACATAGTATATCCGAGACCGGCACCCCCGAGCTCCCGATCCGCAATCGCCCTCCTCAGCCGGCTTGCCTCCTCACTAAGGGCCTCAGACTTATTCCTGTAGTAATTGAAAGCCGCATCGGTATCACGGGCCCCCTTTCGGTACCGAACCAAAGTGGCCTCCAGGGCCTTAACCTTGCTCCGAAGCCAAGCCACGTCGGAACGACGGGGGTCCGCCTCAGGAGGGGGAGCCATAACCTACAAGAGAACCAGCCCACTCAAAACGCATAAGCAAGGAGGTCCGGAAGTATTCAAGGTCAAAACACTTGGCCAGCCAAAAAACCCCCTTTTATAAATTTAGTTTCTCCATACAAAAAATGCGGTGGCCAGTCCGCGGAAGGCAAATACAATCGAGAGAAGGAAAAAGAAGGACAAAAAATTATACAGCTACTTTTCCCACCTCAGTGTCGGTCGGGTTCACGGGGGGGTCGGCAGCCTGGTCACCATCGGGCTCTTGTTCGCCAGGGGTCTTCGGTGTCCCCTCAATCTCCATATCAAACTCGAAGTGGGACAGGTCGATAGTAGGATAGAAGTGCCTCACATGACTGAGGGCCTTTGCATAACAGTTGTCTTGGGCCTTGATCACCAGGAGCTGACACGACTCCGTCACCTCATCCTTCTCCTTCGCCGACCTCTTCTCCTGAGCCGCCATCGTCTTCACCCATTCCTCCTTTTCCTTGTCGAAGGCCGCCTTCGTTTCCGTCTCCCTCCCATGAGAGCCTTCGAGCTCTACCTTCAACTCCTTCACCTCCTGCTCGGCCTTGTCAGCCCGGTCTCGCTCTCGCTGCAAAGCCGCCTCATAAAGGCCTCTCACGTGGGCCCCCTGCACGGTCGCCTGCAATATCCCAACAATACTAAGAAACCTGTCTTAAATGACATGATCTTAGAGCAAATGGGTTCGGTTGATTTACCAGCACATTGGCCTGGGCAAGACGCACGTACGCCTCGTCCAGGGTCTGGGCTTTCATATCCGAACGGTCCCGGGGGGTCGCCAGCTTATCGGCAACCTCCACGGCCTGGCACCCTCGGACCAGGCAATCACCCTCTCGGATCGACCAATTCGGCACCCACGGTCGCCAAAGTCTCTTCTCTATCCCGGTATCCACCAGGGGACCCTTCCCCTTATCAAGGTCAGTAGCCCTGCCCTGATCCGAGCCTCCCTGGACCACCGCGTCCCCGCCTGTCTCCGAGCGAGTCCTTTTGGCCCTAGGCTGAGTTGGGGCCTCGGAGACCACCTGGGACAATTCGGTCGTCTTCACCGCGTCACCCTTCTTCTCGACCTTCTTCTTCTTCATGGCGAGCCTCAGCGCCCTAATCGATTCTTCATCCATATCTGTAAAAAAGTCCATTAAGAACAATGAGCAAGAAAGTCCAAGAAGATCGAGAGAAAGGAAACAACCACATACTAGAAAGTACGGCCGGGCTCAGTCCAGCTCTCGCCAGGTGGGCCTCTGTCACCTTCGCCCAATTGATGCTGTACGACAGACGGAGGCGCTCAACAAACCTCCACTCCTCAGCCGTCAAGTCCCCCGGCCTCGGCATTTCATAGCTCGGCTTAGAATGGTTCCACCGCGTGGGAATATCCCAAGGATCCTCACTCCGAATCACCAAATATTTCTTCTTCCAAAACTTGATAGAATCCGGGTGACCGTGGACTACCTTCCCCTTACCACGAGGCGAAATATAGTACACTCCCTCTGACGATGAGCCGATCATCAACATCGCTCGGAACACATTCAGCCGCAGGGGCACCTTCTGCTCTTCACACATCAGCACGAAGCAGACGATCTGCTTCCAGGAGTTCGGCCCAAACTGCATCGGCGCCAAAGACGCCCAATTCAGCACCTCCCGAACGAATGGGTGGATCGGCAGCCTCAATCCGGAGATAAAGGCGTCCACAGGGAAGACGCAATACCTATTCGGCAGGGGGTCGGTCGGCCGAAGAGTAGAGTTCGGCAGCAGAAGCTCATAGTTGGACCCAATGTAGTATGCCAACTGCAGAGCCCCTAAGTCACCTACCTCCAGAACTGTCGGGTGTGCGTCCACCTTCACCCTCTTTCGGCTCGGCAACGACGGCTGGACCCCAGAGAGCTCCTTATCGGAGAGATCGTCGGGATAGCAACGGAAGGGTTTGGGTTGTACAGACGATCCTATCGTCAGATCACCGTAAACGGGTACCTGACTCGAGCCGCCGATCCCCGACTCCTTCTTCTTCTTCGGAGCCCTCTTCTTCTTCTTGGCTCGCTCCGGCGAGGGTGTAGACAATCGAGCCAGGCCGGCCGGATCCCGAGGCCCTTCGGCGGCATCCCCTTCAGAACCGCCCCCCTCTCCGGAAGCCAACCCTGGGGTCTGGACTTCTCCTGAACTACCGCCCTCCTCCTCGGAATCGCTACTGTCCACCACGAAATGCCTCCGAGATCGCAACGGCTTCACTTCATGTACCACCTCCTCCTCGCTTACCGTCTCCTCCCACGAGGTCGATTTGAAGACAGGCTTCACTCCCCCCCAGACGTCGACGCCGACGAGCCAGACTGAGCCCTTTCCATCTGTGTCTAAGCTAAAAACGGACTTACCGGTTAACCTGAGATTGCTTCGGAAGAACGGGCCTACTGCAGGAAACTGAAGAGACGAACACTGAAGAGTTAGAGGATTTTGTGAAGAGTAAGGAGCAAGAAAAAAGTGGGCGATGAAAGGAGAGGGGAGAACATTTATAGGGGATAGAAACGACTCCTCGATTTCCGCAGTTACTATTCACCGATTGACGTGCAACTGTCACCTGGAGAATCACGCCACGACCTCGAAACGTGCGCTGCTGACGTCACCCAGCGCCAGGCTAGCAACCCTGTGCAGGGGTCGGTTCGGATGGCGAAATCGGGGGGGGGGGGGGGGCAATGCTTTACTTAAGATTTAAGGCTCCAGGGTTCAGTTGGCTCACCTCTCACCCGCGAACAAATCGGGGCTTACGACCTCGGCAGCCGAAACCCCCGGAGTGGTGCCACCCGATAAAAGCACCGCCAAGGTAGCAGACCACCCCGCTCAATCCCTCGGAAACAACGGCTCACCATCGCCCTTACCGACCCATAATCCCTCCTCATCTCGAGGTTCGATCTGGCATCAGGGTACTCTTCTCAGGAAGATCCACCGGCTCGCCATCACCCTTACCGACCCATAATCCTTCCTCGTCTCGAGGTTCGGTCTGGCACCAGGGTACTCTTCTCAGGAAGAAACAATGGCTCGCCATCACCCTTACCGACCCATAATCCCTCGCTAGCTCGAGGTCCGGTCTGGCACCTGGGTACTCTTCTTCGGAAGATCCACCGGCTCGCCATCACCCTTACCGACCCATAATCCCTCCTCACCTCGAGATTCGGTCTGGCACCAGGGTACTCTTCTCAGGAAGAAACAACGGCTCGCCTTCACCCTTACCGACCCATAATCCCTCGCCAGCTCGAGGTCCGGTCTGGCACCTGGGTAATCTTCTTCGGAAGATCCACCGGCTCGCCATCACCCTTACCGACCCATAATCCCTCCTCATCCCGAGGTTCGGTCTGGTACCCGGGTACTCTTCTCAGGAAGAAACAACGGCTTGCCATCCCCCTTGTTGACCCATAAGTCCCTCGCCAGCTCGAGGTCGGGTCCAGCACCAGGGCCTTCTTCTCAGGAAGAATCACCGGCTTGCCATCACCCTTGTCGACACATAATCCCTCGTCTTCTCGAGGTGCGGTCGAGCACCAGGGTACTCTTCTCAGAAAGAAACAACGGCTCGCCATCACCCTTGCCGACACGTAATCCCTCGTCATCTCGAGGTTTGGTCGAGCACCAGGGCCCTCTTCTCAGGAAGAAACACCAGTTCGCCATCCCCCTCACCGACACATAATCCATCGTCTTCTCGAGGTTCGGTTGAGCGCCGAGGTACTCTTCTCAGGAGGAAGCAACGGCTCGCCATCAACCTTACCGCCTAACAGGCTCTCGCCGGCTCGAGGATCGCTCTAGACAATCAGGACGCCCCCCTCAGGAAGACCCAGGGGTTCGCCATCCCATTTTTTACACCCGTAGACACTCCTCCACGGCTAGCTCCCGCACCCCCGTAGGAGTGGGGGGCTTGTGTGGTAGGGTAAAAATGGCTTAGGGCCCAACCAGGGCCCAATATAACTCTCACTCAGAAATGGTGAAAATAGTGGTCCAGATCGGTGCCGAACCTCCAGTTCGGCACCGAACCTCCACTACAGGGTCGGCGCCGAGTCTCCAGTTCACCCCCACAGATCCGGACTCCTCGTATCCGATGAGCGACTATGGCCCTCGGCCTCCGATCCACGACAGCCCTCCAAGCCGTCCTACCATCCTGGTGTAGAAGGAAGATGACTTGGCGCAGCCCAGGCCCTCAGATCCTCCCAGGAGCACAGGAGCCCCATGATCTGCCCTGTCAACTCCAAATACCACCCAGGGTTTTGCCACGTCAGCCCTATACCGCCCCTGGTATTGCCACGTCTGCCCTAAACCCCCTGGGCCCTCTGTCACGTCAGGCCCAAGGGCTTTCGGGTCCAGACCCGGCCTCCAAATGGAACCAAACCCGGTTGGGGTTCTCTATAAATACTAGACCCTCACCCACCTTTTGAGGTAATCAATCTTTTTCCACTTAAATTCACCTAGTTATTGCTACTCTCTCACAGAGACTGACTAGATCGTCGGAGGGTCCGCCACCGGGACAAACCCCGGTGTTTCAGGACCGTCTGTAGGTACACAAGACCTCGGATCCGAATCCTCTGATCCGAGCCCAGATCTCCGAAGTACCCCGAGGTCGCCACAGGTTCCACCCGGTCAGCCAAGGGTCGTCAGACGAGCAGCATTCTCCTTCAAATACAAATCGAGTCCGAACTCACACCTGGTGCATCCACACGTCTCCCAGAAATAAACCGCATCAGATACGTTCTTTGAAATCTCTTCATAATTCTTTTTGAGAGTTTCAAGATCAGTATCTAAACTTGCAATGCGAGAATTTAAAGATTTTACTTCCTTATCAAGGTTAAGATTTTCTTGATTAAGTGTTTGATTCACTTTCTCAAGATTCTTAACTCTAATCTTTTCTTTCTTTAACTCTTGGAATATTTCATTAAAAGCATCAAAAAGATCTTCTGAATCATAATCATTACTTACATGTTCTTGTGCAGCCATGAAACACACATTTGCCACTTCGTTATTTTCATCCGTTTCTTCTTCGGAAGACGAATCACTATCATCCCATGTAGCTTGATAGGCCTTCTTGTTCTTTGCAAATTTGTTCTTTGAATATTTGTCCTTCTTGAAGTTGGATGATTTTCCCTTGTTCTTTGCATTTTCTAAGGGACAATCCTTCTTCATGTGACCTATTTTATTGCACCTGAAACACGTAGGGGGGTCATTAGAATCTCTAATTTTAGAATTAAACTTACCCTTCTTTAAGAACTTTTTGAATCGTCGAGTGAACATTGCTATCTCTTCTTCATCTTCTTCCTCATTTTCTGAGTCAGTCATGGCTTTAAAAGCCAATAATTTCTTCTTTGCTTGATGTGATTCTGTATCCTTCTTTCGATCTTCAAGTTGGACCTCATATGCCATGAGATTGCCCACAAGATTCTCGAGAGAAAGTTGTGACAAGTCATTTGCTTCCTCTATAGCCGTAGTCTTCTTCTCCCATTCTGGAGTGAGTGCACGTAGAACTTTTCTAACCATCTCTGCTTGAGTGTAAGTCTTTCCAAGTGCCACAAGAGAGTTTGTGATGTCTGTGAATCTGGTGATCATCTCGGACACAGTCTCATTGTCCTTCATTCTGAACATCTCAAACCTGTGGACAAGAACAAAAATTTTAGACTCTTTTACTTTATTCGTTCCTTCATGTGTTACCTCGAGTGTATGCCAAATTTGATGTGCGGTTGTAGCATTGGATACACGGTTGAATTCTTCCTTTGTAAGGACACAAAATAGAGCATTCATTGCTTTGGCATTGTTCATGGTTTGGCTCTTTTGATCATCATTCCATTGTGCATATGGAATGGTAGGGGCAGTGTATTCCGTCTCTGTCATTTGCCATATCTCGTAGTTGATTGATTGGAGATAGATTCTCATTCGGCACTTCCAATAATTGTAGTTCGTTCCATCAAATAGCGGTGGCCGTTGTGTAGATTGGCCTTCATGGTACTGATTTGTATTTGAAGTAGGTGCCATAGCCAGTAACCTTGCTCTGATACCAAGTGTTGGATCCTATAGGCGAGACAACAAATACTAGAGGGGGGGTAAATAGTGTTAATAAAAAACTGCAGAAATTTTCTCGGTGCAGTCGACTTGGTTATGAACCAGTCGACTGATATAACCAAAATAAAGCAAAAACAGTAACTCTGTGCAGTCGACTTATGGATAAGATAGGCGACTGAAGACACAATGAGACTACAACTTATACGACACTGACCAGTCGACTGATAGTGCAAGGAGTCGACTGTCCAGACACTTTTTGCAGAACTTAAGTAAACAAGAGTAAATGCAAAATCAAGATAACCAATCACAGAGTACACAAGATATATCCTGGTTCGGTCCTCCCGACCTACATCCAGTCCCCAAGCAACCCACTTGAGATTTTCACTATTCTTGAAAAAGATTACAAGAATACCCTACGGCGTTAAGACAACAACCTTGTCTAACCCGTAGTCCTTTCTCTCAACCAGAGAAAGCAGACCCACTCTACTACCAAGAGTGAAACAAACCGACTCTACAACCTAGAGTCAAAAACACTCTCCAACCGAGAGCAAAAGAACAAGAAAAACTTTACAGTCAACCTATAGCCTTGTTGATGTGTTGTGTTGTTGCACGTGGCTAAAAACAAGGTCGACTTCTATACTCAGTCCAGAGCGAATTCGTTGCTATACTGGACTGAATGTAGAGAACCAAAGAGTATGAACTTGAAAGCTTTTTTTCTCAAAAATATCACTTAGAATTTTTCTCAAGAATGCTCGGGTCTCAAAAGTATGTTCTGTTGATCTTTTCAGTGAGATCTGAACTCTACTTATAGAGTTTGATCTCCTGAACGTTGGGGGACAGTTATTCCAACTGTCAACCAACGGATCTAAGAGCTGTTGCTTTTGAAAAATCAATTTTGAAAACAGAAAACGGTCAAAAGCACTCGAACAGTCGACTGGGTTGCCATATGAGTCGACTGGTCAGAGTTTGAATAAATTTAAACAGTTTTGTACTGTCAGTCGACTGGCAGAGGCTTAAGTCGACTGGTACTCAAAAGTTAAATTACTTCAAACTGTTTTGACTCTTTTGGGGGGTTTTTTGAGAGACACACATATTATGAAATTTTGAGTGTGTGTGTGTGTGTGTGACAAGGCTTTACATCAGACTAAGACTCAACAAAAAGTAAAATACAATGTTTTTACAAGACATAATAACTTGACATATTTGAGCTCGAAGCCTTGAGTCTTGAGTCTTGATTTGAGTCTTGAATCTTGTCTTGAGTGAAGCTTTGGCCATTGTCTTTTATCTTGAGCTTTTATGCTTGATCATTTGTTCAGCTGAAATAATCTATTGTATGTGCAACCTGCAATGTTAGCTGTATAACATAGACACATGTTGCAATGTGTTGTGATCATCAAAATCAAGAATCAACACGACGCAATCCCCAAATCAAAACCCTCTACCTCTACTTCTCCCCTCTCCTTCTCACGCTCTCATCACCCCCAAATCGAAACCCTCTACCTCAAATCGAAACCCTCTATCTGTCGACATAGAATGGAAAAAAGACTTGATATCTATAAATTAATGTTGTAAATTAATGTTGCTGTTCTTGATGTTCTTGTTGTTGTTGATATTCTTGATGATTATGCACTTATTTAATTTTGAACCTGAAAGGCAAAAGAATGCTACTTGATGGTGTTATGTATGCACTTATTCTTGATGGTGTTATGTTCTTGCTGTTGTCGAGTTATATATATATATATATATATATATATATATATATATATATATATATATATATATATATATATATATATATATATATATATATATATAGGGCTGATCAGATGCGATCTGGTTCGCACCTGATCAGGAGCGAACTCAGCCTCCAGCCGTCTGATCACACGATGAAGATCTAATGGTTGGATCTTAAAGTTGAGGGGAAAAGGGTATTTACGTCATTTTAAAAATTAATCATTCCCACTTCTCTCTTTCTCTCTCTCTCTCTCTCTCGTTCCAGATCAGGTGCCAACTTCTCTCTCTCTCTCTCGTTCCTCCCAATTCCAAAACCCCAACCCCATCAGCAATTTCGCAAACCCATCTCCATCTTTTCGAAAACCCCATCACTTCCGCAGATCTCTCTCACCAAATCCCCAAACCCCCGATGCCCCTCTCCCAGCTCCATCTCGAAATCCCTAAACATTTGCAGCGCCTCTCCTCTCTCCATCTCGAAATCCCTAAACCGCACTGATCTCCATTGCCATCACCACCTTCGAAAACCCCACCAATCTCCATCTCCATCTCTAACTTGGATTGAGGTAAAATTTCAATGTTAAGTTTTTCAAAAGAAATGTTTATATACATCCAAAAATCAGTAAAGTTTAGATCTTTATGAGTATTACTTCTAGCAGTTAATGTAGGGTTCTTCACTCATGATGTTGATTTAATTAATTTTGGGTTGATTTAATTAACTTTGTATTCCACCTCAGAAATTGCTCCATCTTAATTTTGTGAATTATTGTTTATTGTTTTGAAACTTTTTAGAATCTTGATTAGAAATATATATTGTTTCCGCCTATTTTATGTAATTGTATGTTGTTTGTAGTTATGGAAGGCCAAGAAGGAAGTGCTAATGCCATGGATAATCCTATAATCGAGTCACAAAGTTCCTTGTCCCAATTGTTGATGACCATGTGAAGCCCCACGTTGTTATGACTTTCAACTCTTTAGAAGAGGCTGAGGAATTTTATAAAACTTATGGGAGGGTTGGACTATTTGAGGTCCGTAATAGCTCAACAAAATATGTGAAAGGAGAGCTTGTTAGTAAATACTTTGTTTATTTGAAAGCAGGGGAGCAAAAGAAGCAGTTAGAGGAAGTTACAGAAGTTAGCGGAGTTAAGAAGGTTAGGAGGGGAGGTAGTGTTAGAATGAATTACAATGCATTAATTTTGTTGAAATTACACAAAGAAAGAGGTGTATGGGTTATTTCAAAATTTAATGAAGTTCATAATCATGGACTTACTTCACCAAGAAGGAAGCACTGGTTGTCGGGAAATTGTATTGTTTCTAAACCAAAGAAGGTACTAATGAATCAATTTAACAATATAAATATTCCTACACATAAGCAAATGGCATTCTTTGAAAGTTGTAGTGGAGGGTTTAATAAAATTGGATGCACAAAAAGGGATATTCGTAATGTTGAGAGAGACTTGAAGGAAGAGTTGTGGGGTTTTGATGCGCAAATGTTGATAGATTATTTTGCATTGCAACAATACAAAAATCCCTCATTCTTCTATAAATATGAGATCGATGAGAATGATCGTTTAACTCATTGCTTTTGGTTGGATGCCATTGGTAGGCTAAATACTAAACACTTTGGTGATGTGGTGTCATTTGATGCAACACACAATACAAATCGTTATGGGTTGGTATTTGTAGCTTTTGTCGGGAATAATTATCATTGGCAGTCGGTATTTCTTGGATGTGGGTTGATTCCTAATGAAGAAACAAAATCTTTTGTATGGATATTTGAGAGATGGTTAGAAATAATTGGTCATCCCCCTTTAGGTATGGTGACAGATCAAGATCTTGGAATTGGTGGTGCAATCAAAATTTTTTTCCCTCAAATGCATCATAGATATTGCATTTGGCACATTTTAGATAAGGTACCAAAGAAATTGAAGGGAAAGTCTTTTGACAAAGAATTTAATAAACGTTTATATGGAAATATTTATGATGCCGAAAGTATTAATGATTTTGAGGCAGAGTGGAAAGCAATCCTTAATAAGTATGATTTAGGAGATGATAAATGGTTGAATGAAATTTATGGCTTGCGTGAAAAATGAGTTCCTATTTATAATAATACTCATTTTTGGGCAGGTATGTCAAGTAGTCAAAGAAGTGAGGGCATGAATTCTTTTCTAAAGAAGCATACTACTAAGAAAACTTCGTTGCATGAGTTTGTCTTTCAATTTGAAAGAGTATTGGCAAGACAGAGAGAGGATGAACTCAAAGAAGATCATCGAACTCTAGAGTTGCAACCAAAATTGAAGACCTTATTTCCGATGGAGAAGCAAATGTCCCAAGTGTACACATTGAAGATTTTTTTCTTATTTCAGGAGGAACTTTGCTCAAGTATGTTATACAACGTAGTGTTGGTTGAAGATAATGGTAGTGAAGAAATTTATTGTGTTAAATTGCGTGGAAAGGCCGAATCTAATAAATTTGTTAAGTACTGCAAACTTAATCAAATGGCAAGTTGCTCGTGCCTTATGTTCGAGTTCAAAGGGATTCCTTGTACACATCTTGCATTTCTTAAATATATTGATCAAAGTATGTTGCCGGAGCAATATGTTGTAAGCCGATGGTGTCGAGATGTGAAAAGAAAATATGTTGTTGAAGGTGATAAATGTAATGAGGAGGTGGATTGCCCAAAGTTTGCTTCTCGCTTTGCCGAGTTAACTCATTTAGCCAATCAAGTTGCCGATGAAGGAGTCATTAATGATGAAAGTTATGAACTGGACCGCAGTAACTTGTGCAAGACTATTCAAGAGATTCATTGTTTGAAACGAAAGCAAAGTGAAGATTTGAATGAAAAAAATCCAGAAGAAGGTGAGAAAGGGATGAAACCATCAAAAATCAAGGTGCTAGAGCCTCTTCATGCTAAAACTAAAGGAAGACCTAGTGGAAAGAGATGGAAGCCAATACGAGAACAATACAAAGGTCGACCAAGAACATGTAATGCGTGCGGAATGAAAAAAGTTTTGCATGATTCGAGAAATTGCCCAAAAAAAGTAGAAAGTTTATTTGTCAACCAATTTTATGTTCTCATTTATTGTCATTTGTTTTAAATATTGATCATGACTAATTTCATCTATATTCTTATTTGTTTAGTAAATCTTATGCTCAAGAGGTGGATTGCTCCACTGGAGACAGTGAGGATGATACTTTCGATAATATGAATTGAGGGAAGTATTTAGTTTTGTCTAAGTTTTTTGAGTTTTGCGTCCCTTTGAATTTTGTGTGTGTGGGCAGTGATGACAATTCGAAGCGACAAGTATTTTTATGTGTGCCCCCCCCCCTCCCCCCCCCCCCCCCCCCCCCTCACCACCACCACCAAAAGTAAGGTCTCCCAATCATGTTTTTTTGTTTACTGGGTTCCTTTTTAGGCATTCATTTGGTGTCAACTACTGTGTGTGCTCTTTGTGAGCTGGAACTGTTTCGCACCTGATCAGTGAACTCTTCCTTCAGCTATCCGATCTTATAGCTTTATGAGAGGGCTATTTTTGTCATTTACCCTGCCCCCATCTTCAATTATTGGCCTCTTTTCTATCTCTCTCTCTCTCAGATATGCATTTTTTGATTAGAAGAGGTGGGGGTGCATAAAAGAGGGTGGAACTAGTAGGCATGGCATTAACTGCAGCCCTAGTGTCACTCAAATTTATGCAAGACATACACTAATACTTGATTCACCTGAATGTTTTGCAGCCCTTATTTTGACTGAAAATTGTTCTGAGCCTACAATTTAGTTATAAGATTCATGTGCTCTATTGCATACCATTTTCTTTGTTTTAAGATTTAAATTTTATTTTACTCCAATTTTTATATAGGTATTGATGCGGTTTATTTCTGGGAGACGTGTGGATGCACCAGGTGTGAGTTCGGACTCAATTTGTATTTGAAGGAGAAAGCTGCTCGTCTGACAACCCTCGGCTGACTGGGCAGAACCTGTGGCGACCTCGGGGTGATTCGGAGATCTGGGCTCGGATCAGAGGATTCGGATCCGAGGTCTTGTGTACCTGCAGACGGTCCTGAAACACCGGGGTTTGTCCCGGTGGCGGACCCTCCGACGATCTAGTCAGTCTCTGTGAGAGAGTAGCAATAACTAGGTGAATTTAAGTGGAAAAAGATTGATTACCTCAAAAGGTGGGTGAGGGTCTAGTATTTATAGAGAATTCCAATCGGGTTTGGATCTGCTTGGGGGGCGGGTCTGGACCTGAAAGCCCATGGGCCTGACGTGGCAGAGGGCCCAGGGGGTTTAGGGTAGACGTGGCCATACCAGGAGCGGTATAGGGCTGACGTGGCAAAACCTTGGGTGGTATTTGGAGCTGACATGGCTGATCGTGGGTCTTCTGTGCTTCTGGGAGAATCGGAGGGCCTAGGCGGTGCCAGATCATCCCCCTGCTTCGCCAGAGAGGGGGGACGGCCCGTGGGGCTGTTACGGATCGGAGACCGATGACCACTGAGGCTCGCCGGATATGAGGAGGCCGGTTCTGTGGGGGTGCACTTGAGGTTCGGCGCCGACCCTGTAATGGTTCGAAGCCGGACTAAATTGCTATTTTTACCCTTCTTGAGTGAGAGTTGTATTGGGCCCTGGTTGGACCTTCAGGCCATTTTTACCCTACCACACAAGCCCCCCACTCCTGCGGGGGTGCGGGAGCTAGCCGGGGAGGAGTGTTCATGGTCGTGGAAATGGGATGGCAAGTCGTTGAATCTTCCGGAGGAGGATACCCTGGCGCCCGACCCAACCTCGAGATGACGAGGGATTACGTGTTGTCAAGGGTGATGCGAGACGTTGTTTCTTCCTGAGAAGAAGGCCCTGGTGCTCGACCGAACCTCGAGATGACGAGGGATTATGTGTCGGCAAGGGTGATGGCGAGCCGTTGTTTCTTCTTGAGAAGAGTACCCTGGTGCTCGACCGAACCTCGAGAAGACGAGGGATTACGTGTCGGCAAGGGTGATGGCGAGCCGGTGATTCTTCCTGAGAAGAAGGCCCTGGTGCTCGACCGAACCTCGAGACGACGAGGGATTATGTGTCGGCAAGGGTGATGGCAAGCCGTTGCTTCTTCCTGAGAAGAGTACCCTGGTGCTCGACCGAACCTCGAGAAGACGAGGGATTACGTGTCGGCAAGGGTGATGGCGAGCCGGTGATTCTTCCTGAGAAGAAGGCCCTGGTGCTCGACCGAACCTCGAGACGACGAGGGATTATGTGTCGGCAAGGGTGATGGCGAGCCGTTGCTTCTTCCTGAGAAGAGTACCCTGGTGCTCGACCGAACCTCGAGAAGACGAGGGATTACGTGTCGGCAAGGGTGATGGCGAGCCGGTGATTCTTCCTGAGAAGAAGGCCCTGGTGCTCGACCGAACCTCGAGATGACGAGGGATTATGTGTCGGCAAGGGTGATGGCGAGCCGTTGTTTCTTCCTGAGAAGAGTACCCTGGTGCTCGACCGAACCTCGAGAAGACGAGGGATTACGTGTCGGCAAGGGTGATGGCGAGCCGGTGATTCTTCCTGAGAAGAAGGCCCTGGTGCTCGACCGAACCTCGAGATGACGAGGGATTATGTGTCGGCAAGGGTGATGGCGAGTCGTTGTTTTCCTCCTGAGAAGAAGGTTTGAACCGCGTGGCCTGTCGCCTTAGCAGAGTCTTGATGGTGCTTCCGGGATCCGGGTGATGTTCCAATTTTCTAGGGGCATTAAATGACGCCGCCAGCCTGAACGCAGGTGGCGCATGGGCTTCCGTCGATTGGCTTTCCCAATGTCATAAAGGCTGGTCCTTAGGGGGAGGCTATAAATACCTCTCCCCCCTTAGCGGGTTTGATCACAGCAAGAGTGGTTCAATGGCCACCTGAGGTGTCTGCTTCGGCGGGCGCCTCTCTTCTGATAAACTTTGTAGCGCCAATGGGCCTCGAATCGGTGGAAACTCTGCTGTCCGGATCCTTTTTCGGGTCAGACGACCCCTATACGGTTGTCTGGCCCGAGAAAGATCAGGACGGGAGGGGTATCCACCGTGTCCTGGATCTGGGGGTGAAGAGCCTCGGATATGCGGGTCGATCTTCTTTTTTGTTAGGGTTCTAGGTGATGGTGGCTTTCCTCCTACCCGCGAACAATTCGGGGTTTTGGCCGACGAGGCCTTAAGCCCCGATTTGTTCGAGGGTGAGAGAGGGGCCGACCGATCTCTGGAACCCAGGGCGCAGGTGGTGGTGGCTTTTCTGCCACCCGGGAACGATTTGGGGTTTTCGGCTGCCGAGGCCGTAAGCCCCAAGTTGTTCGCGGGTGAGAGGGGAGCCGACCAAGCCCTGTTGCCTTAAATCTTTTTAAAGAGGAAATTTTTCCGCCGAGTACTTTATCCGGCCCGACCCCTGTGTCTGGTTGCCAGCCTGGCACTGGATGACGTCAGCGGCCCACGTTTCGAGGACGTGGCGTGGCTTTCCAGGTACCCGCTACACGTCAATCGGTGAACAGTGATTGCAGAAATCGAGGAGTCGTTTTTCCCCTCTATAAATGTTCCCCCCTCCCCTCCTATCGTTCCCTTCCTATTTGCCTCTTTCTTTTTCTCAAAAATCTCCCAATACCTCAGTCTTCGTCCCTACCGTTCGCTGTACCAGGCTCGTTCTTCCGAAGCGGCCCCCGGTTTGTTGGTAAGTTTGTTTTAATTTAGGCGCAGATGGACAGGGCTCAGTCTGGTTCGTCGGCGTCGACGTCTGGGGGGAACGCAAAACCCGCATCCAGACCGACTTCGTGGGAGGAGTCTGACCTCGAGGGGGAGTCTGTAGGCGACGATCAGCCAGTGTATGATGTGAAGCCGCTGCGGTCTTGAAGGTTTTTTGTCGTGGAGAGTAGTGATTCTGAGGAGGGGGAGGTCGAAGGGGCCCAGGTAGGAGGTCAGGGCGTGGGCTCGAGCTCCATGCCGACAGGTCTGGGGCGATTATTTACCCCCTCCCCGGAACGGACCAAGAAGAAAAAGAGGGCTTCGAAGAAGAAGGGGTCGAGGATAGAGGGCTCGAGTCAGGCTCCTGTTAACTTGGGGACAGGGTTATCTGTACAGCCTAAGCCGTTCCGTTGGTACCCCGACGATCTTTCTGACAAGGAGGCGTGTGGGGTCCAACCGTCGTCGCCGAGCCGGAAGAGGGTGATAATGGACGCACTTCCGACCGTTCTGGAGGCAGGTAATTTGGAGGCTTTGCGGTTGGCGTACCATATAGGGTCCAGCTATGAGCTCATGTTGCCGAGCTCCACTCTTCGACCGACCGACCCTCTGCCGGATCGGTATTGCGTCTTCCCCGTGGATGCCTTTATCTCCGGTCTGAGGCTGCCTGTTCACCCTTTCGTCCGTGAGGTGTTGAATTGGGCGACCTTGGCACCGATGCAGTACGGACCCAATTCTTGGAAGCAGATCGTCTGCTTCGTGTTGCTGTGTGAGGAGCAGAGGGTACCTCTACGGCTGAATGTCTTCCGAGCGATGATGATGATCGGCTCGTCGACTGAGGGTATCTATTACATTTCGCCCCGGGGCAAGGGGAAAGTTGTCCACGATCATCCGGACTCCATCAAGGAGTGGAAGAAGAAGTATCTGGTGATTCGGAGTGAGGAATCTTGGGACATCCCTACTCGGTGGAACCACTCTAAGCCGAGCTATAAAACGCCGAGGCCGAGGGACCTGACCGCCGAGGAGTGGGGGTTTGTTGAGCGCCTCCGTTTGTCATATAGCATCGACTGGGCGAAGGTGACCGAGGGCCACTTGGTGAATGCCGGACTGAGCCCGGCCGATCTACGTATGTAGTTGTTTCTTTCTTTTTGTCTTCGTTGTTCCTCTGTGCTCATTGTCCTTACTGGATCTTTTTGCAGGTATGGATCCTGAGTCGATCAAGGCGAAAAGGCTCGAAATGAAGAAGGAGGAGGCCAGGAAGAAGATGAAGACGAGGGGGTCGTCCCCGGGGGTTTCCGAGGCCCCTGTTCAGCCGCGGGCCAAAAGGACTCGTTCGGAGGCGGTCAAGGACGCGGTGGTTCAGAGTGGTCCGGACCCGGGCAAGGTCACCGATCTTGATAAGGGGAAGGTCCCTCTGGTGGATCCGGAGATAGAGGAGAGGCTTCGGCGACCGTGGGTGCCGAGTTGGTCGATCCGCGAGGGAGACTGTTTGACCCGAGGGCGGCAAGCTGTCGAGGTGGCGAGTAAGTTGGCGACCCCCCGTGATCGTTTGGAGATGGAGACCGAGACTCGGGATGAGGCATATACTCGCCTCGCAGAGGCCAATGTGCTGGTAAGTCTGTCAACCTCTTTTGTCCCGTGATTGCTTTGTAGAGGAGGTTCCCTCAGTTGTGTTCGGTGACTACAGGCGACCGTGCAGGGGGCCCACGTGAGGGGCCTTTACGAGGCTGCTTTGAAGCGGGAGCGTGACCGGGCGGACAAGGCCGAGCAGGAGACGAAAGAGATGAAGACAGAGTTCGAAGGCTCTCAGAAGAGGGAGCAAGAGATGAAGTCGGCCTTCGACAAGGAGAAGGGGGAGTGGGCGGAGAAGATGGCGGCTCAGGAGAAGGAGTTTGCCAAGGAGCGGAAAGAGCTGACAGAGACGAGTCAGCTCCTGGTGATCAATGCTCAAGATGAGTGTTATGCGAAGGCAATCAGCCACATGAGGCACTTCTACCCGACCCTTGATCTGTCCAATTTCGAGTACGACATGGAGGTCGAGGGAACACCGAAGGCCCCTAGCGACGAAGGGTCTGCACCCGATCCGCCCGTCGACCCCCTCGTGGACCCGCCTGCCGACGCTGAGGTGGGAAAACACGTTGTATAATATTTTGTTTTTCTATTTCCTTCCTTCGATTGTATTTGCCTCCCACGGACTGGCCACCGCATTTTTTGTAAGAAGTGACTCGATTTATAACAATGGATTTTTGACCGGCCAAGTGTTCTGACTCCGGATGTTTCCAGTCCTCCTTGCTTATGCGTTTTGAGTTGGCTGGTTTTCTTGTAGGTTGCGGCTCTTCTTCCCGAGGTGGACCCCCATCGCCCCGACGTGGCGTGGCTCCGGAGCAAAGTTGAAGCCCTGGAGGCCACGTTGGTTCGCTATCGAAAGGGGGCTCGCGACACTGATGCGGCCTTTAACTATTATTGGAATAAGTCTGAGGCCTTAAGTGAGGAGGCGAGCCGGCTGAGGAGGGCGATGACGGACCGGGATCTCGGGGGTGTCGGGCTAGGACATACCACGTCGAACGCCTCGGTGCAGAAGCCCCCTTCCGAGAGGCTACTTCGGGATGTCATAGTGGAGAAGGAGATGGAGATACACCGCTATAAGACGATGTTGGGCGTTTCGTCATCTTCCTCCGTGGATCGGCGAGCGGAGGGGGTTTCTTCTGCGCTGCTCCTGCTGGAGCGCCTGCGACCAGTGGATGCCCAGAGCTCTGTGGCTGGTATGTCGACCGTGGCTGAGCCCAGGGAACGCCACGATGAGGAGAGGGTTCCTAGCCATTCGGTCGGAGTGGTCCCGCCCTTGGTTGGACTCGAGGGGCCCTAAGACGGCGGCTTTCTTCTGTTTGAGATAAGGGGAGTGGTCCGGAAATGGTCTTTGTTCGTTTTTTCTAACCAAATAAAGGAGCATGAATAAAGAATTCTTTTCTTCCTTTGCTCTGTTAAGGAGTGCGGTGAATGACGTCGGTGGTGTGGTTCGGCTCCGTCGATCCGCGAGGGATCAACGTGGGGCCTTAGTAAGAGCCCCTGGTCCGAGCCTGGATTGGGCCTACCGAGACGCTGGGAATGATGCCGGAGTGAAGACTCGGATGCCGATCTGCCGAGTCATTTGAAGTTTGACACAAAAGAGATTTCTCTCATACTAGATAGGGATGGTCGTCGAAGCCGCCCTTTACACATGAAAGTTTACAACAGGGTTTTATACTCACTAGCCAAGTTAGAACCTAGGTTCGCTCCTCCAGGAACTTCATTAGATGCTCGGCGTTCCAGGGTCGGCTGATGAGCCGGCCGTCTATATCCTCCAGTCGGTACGTGCCAGGGCGTACAGCCTCGACTACACGGTACAGGCCTTCCCTGTTGGGCTCGAGTTCAGCGGCGTGGATAGGGGATGCACCCCCTCTGTCGGTGGTTATATAGCATGGCCGTGCTGCTTCGTTGTTTCCTCGGACAATGCCGACCCCTTGGGGGGTGGGAAATTTGAGTCTTAGATGGTAAGTTGAAGGTACCGCTTGGAGGGAGTTCTGCCCGGATCGGCCGAGAATGGCGTCGTAAGCCGCCCTGACGTTGATAATCATGAAATCCATGGATTCGGTCCTTTCGACAGGAGCCGATCCTGCGGTGACGTCGAGGGTAACGATCCCTTCTGTTATGATAGGGGCGCCGGAGAGTCTATGTAACGTGTGTCCGGCGGGCTTGAGCTTTCCACCGGGTAATCTTGAGGCTCTCGAAGGTCTTGAGGAAGAAAATATTAACTGAGCTATCGTTGTCCGCGAGGATTCGGCGAACCTCACAGTTAGCTATGTGGAGGCTGATGACGAGGGCATCGCAGTGGGGTAGGTGAATGTCTCCGAGGTCTTCTCCTGAGAAGGTGACTGGCCCCGGTTGCGGCTTGGACGAGGGGTTGTTTTGGACAGCATTCGCCTCGAGGATGAAGGTTTTTCGGGGTGCATTTGACCCTCCTCCCATCGGCCCCTCGTGGACTCAGTGCAAGATGGAGGGCGCATTTGCGTTTCCCTCGGACCCGAGATCCTGATCACGGGGGTGGGTCGACGTAGGGTTCGGAGGCGAAAGTCTCCGGTTCCTATCGTCTCGCTGATTCCGTCGGCCTTCTCGGGTGAATTGTCGGAGGAACCCTCGTGAGACGAGTTCCTCAATCTCATCTTTCAGGGCTCGGCACTGGTCGGTCTCGTGCCCGTGATCTCTGTGGAAGCGGCAGTAGAAGCGTTGATCTCAATTCTTGTTGTTATTAGATCGGGGAGGTAGTCGGACAAGGCCTTTGTCTTCGATTTCTAAGAGGATGGCGGATACGTCATGCGTCAAGGGAGTGTACCTTTCGAAGCGGGGGACCGGCGGGACCTTCTTCACGGCCCCCGCGTCCCTCGGAGCTTTCTTTGGTGGTTCGACAGCTTCGACCTTCCGCTTTCCCTTCCCGATGGCCTCCCTGGTATCTTCGGGGTTAAGGGCCTCTTCTGCCCTAATGTATTTCTCGACCCGATTGAGGAGATCGGGAAAGTCGATGGGGGGTCTCTTCGCCAGAGAAGCTTTCAGCTGTCCATGACGAACGTTGTGCTGAAAGGCCGCAGAGGCGACGCCTGGATCAAGAGAGGAGACCGACCTCGCCTCCGTGGTAAATCTCCGGACGAACACTCTGAGGGATTCTCCCTCTATCTGCTTGAGCCCAAGTAAAGAAGTGCTAGTCCTTTCCGCCTTCCGGCTGGTGACGAAGTGGGCGAGGAAATTGCCTTCTAGTTGGTCGAAGGAGTAAATGGAGCCGGGGGTGAGTTTCGAGTACCATTCACGAGCCGGACCCCGAAGCGTGGCGGGGAAGGCTCGGCATAGCAGGGGATCCGAGGCGCTGTGAATCATCATGAGGGTTTTAAAACCTTCCATGTGATCAGCGGGATCTCCCTCGCCATCGTAGGTCTAGAACTGAGGTGGTCGGAAATTCCTTGGTATTTCCGCTTGGAGGATGGGGGCGGAGAAGGGAGGTCGGACAGGTCTGTACCCCTGAGCCGCCCGTCGGTCGCCGTCTCCCATATGATCGAGGCGATCCTCCATTTCTTGGAGGCATCTTAGGAGTATGCCATCGTCTTCTGGCTGGTTTGTTGAAGGGCGCGATGCGCTGGTCTCGACATTCGACCCTGTTTGGGAGCGGAGGGTTTCCTCCCCGGGGGTCCGTCGGAGGGCCCCGAGAATTTCTCTCCGGAAGTCTTGGAACTCCTTGTGAGTGACGAGGGCTCCCTCGACCCGGTGTGGTTGGTCTGGAGGCTGCCTTCCGATGCGGCTGAGTGCCGATCTCCGTCCCTCGGGCGGCGGTCTTGGATGGTTCGGGGCCGGGTTGGAAGTGGCCCTTCGCCTGCTGCGGCTAATCTGTCGGTTGACGATTACTCCCCGTAGGTCGGGCTGGACTGTACGGGTGGCGCTCCGCCGGGATCCCTGATGGGAATCTCCGTGCCTTGATGCGCGTGGCCCGGCATTGGTGTTTGGTGGGGGTGTGTCCCGTCGGTTGACGGAGGAGGCGGCCCCCTTGCCCTTGGAGGTCATGAAAGTTCGGCTGTCGAGGTCGCTCGATGGTCGGGCTCGGGTCAGCTTCTGAAGCAGTGTTCCCACAGACGGCGCCAACCTGATGCGGTTTATTTCTGGGAGACGTGTGGATGCACCAGGTGTGAGTTCGGACTCAATTTGTATTTGAAGGAGAAAGCCGCTCGTCTGACGACCCTCGGCTGACTGGGCGGAACCTGTGGCGACCTCGGGGTGATTCGGAGATCTGGGCTTGGATCAGAGAATTCGGATCCGAGGTCTTGTGTACCTGCAGACGGTCCTGAAACACCGGGGTTTGTCCCGGTGGCGGACCCTCCGACGATCTAGTCAGTCTCTGTGAGAGAGTAGCAATAACTAGGTGAATTTAAGTGGAAAAAGATTGATTACCTCAAAAGGTGGGTGAGGGTCTAGTATTTATAGAGAATTCCAATCGGGTTTGGATCCGCTTGGGGGCCGGGTCTGGACCCGAAAGCCCATGGGCCTGACGTGGCAGAGGGCCCAGGGGGTTTAGGGCAGACGTGGCCATACCAGGAGCGGTATAGGGCTGACGTGGCAAAACCCTGGGTGGTATTTGGAGCTGACATGGCTGATCGTGGGTCTTCTGTGCTTCTGGGAGAATCGGAGGGCCTAGGCGGTGCCAGGTCATCCCCCTGCTTCGCCAGAGAGGGGGGACGGCCCGTGGGGCTGTTACGGATCGGAGACCGAGGACCACTGAGGCTCGCCGGATACGAGGAGGCCGGTTCTGTGGGGGTGCACTTGAGGTTCGGCGCCGACCCTGTAATGGTTCGAAGCCGGACTAAATTGCTATTTTTACCCTTCTTGAGTGAGAGTTGTATTGGGCCCTGGTTGGACCTTCAGGCCATTTTTACCCTACCACAGGTATGTTGTTTGTGTATTTTGTTTTAATATTGTTTGTGTTTTCAGGCTTTTCCAACATAGTGATTCAATCAGACTCCCTTCACTGCATCATTTCGTAATTTCAATTCTAATGCTTGTGTTTGGTCAGCTTCAACTGGATATAGTTGCTCTTCTAGTTGTCCTATGATCAAGTGCAAGCACATGGTAAAGCCCAGAATTGGACTGAATGAGCTATTGGAGAATGAGATGGGTACCGAGGAAGTACATGATATACAACTATTGCACTGATGTCAAGCGTTTTCCTCAAGGCCTTCCGCGAGAGTGCAGACTAAGATGAATCCACATCGAAAGATAGTGTATTTCTCTACATTCCTTGTACATGAAAGCAATAGGTCTGAAATTCTTTGATTCAAAGTTCAAACCACTACAGTCATTTGTATTAGACTTGTATAAATTCTTTCATTCCCTTTATAATAAATTTGATGGAAATTGTTCTCTATGGGAAAAGAAAATTGATGTCATTTTATTGTTGTTTAGCGACTAGGATGAGAACCATGCATTTTGATTGCGACAGAACAAAGACAGTTCAAGAACAAAAAGACAATATGTAATTCTTGGGTGTTTGTTTACTCAGGAGAATCACAAGCTACTGATGGTTATTCAAGGAATATATTCTAGGCGATCGATTGGGATTATTTTACACTTCCAGCTCCTACTCAAGGGACTTGGAAGCAAATGATAATCCAACTCATGAGGGACAATCCTTGAAAGCAAATGATAATCCAATCATGACACCTATATCCTTCAAAGCATGTACTCACAAGTTCAAATATAACCTAAAACATGTGTATATAGATAAGTGGAAGAGATATAGAAGTCTCTTAAATTACAAAGAAGCAGTAAACAAGAACAAAACTGCACTTAGGTAATCTGAAGGGAATATCAAATACTAAATCCCATTTTGAATGCAATTCTCCTGTTCTTCACAAGTTCAGACCAACTTTTCAGAGAATGGTAGACATAAAAGAATACTTCTTCTATAGGTAAACTCAATCAAAAGATTGTTCCCAAACATTCAGATTTAACCTCATTTACGCATCAGCTTCTTCTAAATTGACTAATCACATTCAGATTTAACCTCATTTACAAATGGTATTCTTGAGTTCACATACAATCAGTGTTACGATATAATCAGTGTTCACATACATTCCGATTTACCATCATTTATCAAGACAAATGTTAAATTAATAAGCCCATATATATTACTGAGTTCACATACAATCATTGTTACGAGATGAGGGATAATAGTTATCTGTTTCCTTTCCACAATATATTAACTACAAAAAATGCTAAGTTTAACGGCATAATCATAGCAACAATCTCTCAATCTATCAACATTCATAATTTACTGCAAAAGCATGTTTGTACAAAGTATCATCTGAGCCAGCATCCAGCATCTACTAAAAGTTACTGAATATACAATCAACCACCTTCGATATATACAACTTAATCCAGCAAATTCACCCACGAGTCAAGTCGATGCCGATGTGAGCATCTCTCACATCTAACTGTCTTCATTTTGGCCATCCTCCCAATTGTTGACTTGCAAAGCCTTGATTGAGCATTTGCATTGCACGCATTGGTCTGTCATGACTATTGTCGCCCATTAGAAGCTCGTGTTCAGGTCCTGATTCTGGATCATATTTGGACTTGGTTTTTAACCTTTGAACCACCGTAAAGAAAACTTCACACAATAACCTGCAAGGTGCAATTCAGACCTTGTTAATTATAATTGTCTATGTTTTCCTAAATTGATTCCAATATTAATTGTCATATATGTGGTTGCAAGTAATACCTGGACAAGGGTTGCAGCTATTAATGAGCCACCAACACCACCTCCAATCACACGTCTATATGGTCTTGCAAGGGAAAAATATCTGATCAGAAAAATATTATATGCAATCAATCTTCAACGAGTATGACGAAAAGTATGAATAGACCATGAGAACTAAAGTTATAGTGATTTTCAACCTGATCAGAACATTTTAACTAGTCTTGGTTTCTATGTAACCCAAAATAAATCCAAAGAAAATTAGCAGAACCTGTAACGCCCTTGCCCCTAGCTCAGACAATTTATACAATTTATAAGACAAATTAGATGCGATGTAGTACAACTGCCCACCACAGGTTGTCTCTCAAAAGTTGGTTAACCGATTAGGTGACTCTTGATCATAGGCTAAGTTATTTATTTATTATTTTATTAGTGTATTTTATCGATATGGGATTATCTTCAATCACATACCTACCTATTCTCTTACCTGCGTGAGTACATAGAGCACCCACATGGGTGGGCCCCAGCTAGCCACCACGTCAGCATGTAGCTGACCAAAGTCAACACACCTCCAACAGCTCAATTGATGTGTAAACCACGGTGGGCCCCACTTTGAATAAGCCACGTCATGTGGTGGCTAGTTGACAAAGTCACAAAGCACCCATTAATGCCATCTATATAATAAAACACAAAGAAAGCTATCAAGTGGCTCTCCTTCAATTCCTCCAAAAATCAAAAGCCCAGATCTAACCTTACAAAATATATTCCCCCCCCCCCCCCCCAAAGTTTCTCCCAAAACTCAAATTCAAATCTCCCACCCAAAACAACTCCTATATTTATTTAATTTTTTTTCTCTCTCTCCCTCCCTTTTCTATTAAAAAAATTAAGAAAATAAAAATTTTAAACATTTTAAAATATTAAAAAATTTAAAAATAAAAAAATTTTAAAATTTTAAAAATAATTCAAAAAAAAATCAAAAAAATCATATAATATGTTTTTTGCTCTATGTTTACAACTTCAATTAATTTGCTAAACCTCCAAAACTATTTTATATGATCAAACAAGGTGCATCATTGCGAAGACGTGCCGTAGGCACGTGTCAATGGGCAAACCTAGTACATCCATATATTACTATAACTATCACAAATAATTTTTTTATCAACAACAACCTTTTTAACTTTCTTCAACATATATTTATATACTTTATATACTATTATATTCTTTTGAAAATTATGGGGTGTTACAGAACCGTTCAACATACCATAGTTTAGGTAGGCACAGAATTTTGAATATCAAGGAAAATTTGGATGTTTAAGCGGAGGTAATTGCACTCGAATTAGGAGCCCTACCATAAAGGGAAATAGCAATTCGCATCTACAAGTAGAGGGAAATTGTAGGATGTGATCTTCCCTGCAATTTTAGAAAGGTACAAAGATAAATATATGGAAAAGAGAGTATCAAAGAGAGTATCGAGGAAAAAATCTCCTATCGTCATAATCATCAGTGCATTTTGTGAAACATCACAATCACCTTCATAATGGAACTAAAAGAACAACTAACCAACTTATCTCTAATCTCTAATTATGAATCAAATGAGCTTCAAATATTTGAGCAAAATTCATTACCATTCAAATTTTCCATTCATAACCACAAATATAGAACAAATAAATTTTACCTCTATCCAACTTTTCGCAGGTGTTCGTCAGGAGGTTGCGACACAAGCAGGGGTGGCGGTTAGGGGGAGCTGGGGGAAGCTAGGGTGGCATCATTGTTGCGTCGGGGTGAAGAGGGGTTTACTCGAGAAGGAGAATGGACAGCGACATCGGGGGTTTAGGGTTTCCGAAGGTGGTGATGGCAATGGAGATCAGTGGGGTTTTCGAAGGTGGTGATGCGATGGATATCAGTGTGGTTTAGGGATTTCGAGATGGAAAGAGGAGAGGCGCTGCAGATGTTTAGGGATTTTGAGATGGAGCCGGGAGAGGGGCATTGGGGGTTTGAGGATTTGGTGAGAGAGATCTGCGAAAGTGATGGGGTTTTCAAAAAGATGGAGATGGGTTTGCAAAATCGCTGATGGGGTTAGGGTTTTGGAATTTGGAGGAACGAGAGAGAGAGAGAGAAGTGGGCACCTGATCTGGAACGAGAGAGAGGGAGAGAGAAGTGGGAATGAGTAATTTTAAAAATGACGTAAATACCTTTTTCCCTTCAACTTTAAGATCCAGCTGTTAGATCTTCATCATGTGATCAGACGGCTGGAGGCTGAGTTTGCTCTTGATTAGGTGCGAACCAAATCGCACCTAATCAGCCATATATATATATATATATATATATATATATATATATATATATATATATATATATATATATATATATATATATAGTCTATTATGAGATGGTAAGCTGAGATCCTTATCGTGAGCTGAAGATCTCAGTCATTGGATCGCGATCCGAGGGCTGAGATCTGATCTGCCCATCTACTGAGTGAGATGAGATATGTTGAGGGGCAAAAACGTCATTTCTCAAACTCAATAGATCGCATCTCAGCTCTCCTCTCTCCCATTCTCTCTCTCTTCAAACTCTCGCCCCTCCACCTCCTTCAAACCCAGCAAACCCTACCTCCTTCGTCCGCTACAAAGTTTGAGTTTGGGGATTTTCTTACTCATCTCAGTCGATGCCCTCTCACTACGAGCTTCGAACCCATAAACCCTAACTCCTTGTTCCTATTCTTACTTCTCGATTCGGAACCCCAGCCACCAAATCAAAACTCTTCAATTCGCGAAAATGTAAATCGAAACTCTACCTTTACTCTCTTCCCTGTAAATCGAAACTCCACCTCTCTCTCTCATCGCACTGGAATCCCCTAAATCGAAACCCTAGTTGCGTTTGCTATCATCGATCCCCTAAATCGAAACCCTATCAGTTTTCCCCTCTTTGTTATTCCAGCGAATCATCGATCTCCTAGCAAAGCTGCAATCTTTGTATTGGGTAATCTCAAACTCATCTTGAAAATCCAATTTTTTCCTTTATAATTGTTTATGTTTGTTTGTTTTTTATTTCTCCAAATTTAGATTAGTAGAAAGAAGAGATTTGTAAAATTACTGTGTTAGAGGGTTTAATTCTTGATAAAAAGAAGATATTTGTAAAATTTGTAGAGGGTTTAATTTGTAGAGGGTTTAATTATTGTTGTGTAACTCCTCATATCACATTTCTTTAAATTATCATTATATATTGATGTTTGCAGGCAAGATGATAAAATCACAATTTGTTCTCTATGATGGATAGAAATGTGATGCATGATTCTTCCATACAGGAAGTGTACGATTCCCAGTATCAAAGCTTTTAAATTTGTAGAAACTGTCTTCTGTTGTGTGTGTTGGTCTAGGTAATGATGACAAGCACTATTTTACAAGCACTACATTGAAATATTATGCCCCCTCCCCCCCCCCCCCCCCCCCCAAACAATTTTTTGATTGGGTCTTGATTTTGTTATTGGTCTTGATCTATGCAATGAAGACAATAAATAATTTTTGGGTTTATAGCAATTGTAGGAAGTGTTTGATTCTCTACTATATGAGTGAGTCTATTATGAGATGGTAAGTAGAAATTCTTATCGTGAGCAAAAGATCTCAGCCGTTGGATCGCGATCCGATGGCTTAGATCTGATCCTCCTATCGTTAAGTGAGATGAGATATGTTGAGGGATAAAAATGTAATTTCTCAGCTCTCAACATATCTCAACTCATTACTCCTCTCTCCCGTTCTCTCTCTTCGAACGTCGCCCCTCTACCTCTCTTCGAACCCAATGGCCTTGCTTGAATGTTTTGGTTGGGGGGGGGGGGGCATGGTTAGTTGCTGTTGGCATGGCATAATAATGCAGCCATAGACTAATCTTGATGCTTGATTTAAACAATCCTTACACACAAAGTGTGTTTTCTGAGCCTATTGCAATTGCAGTTTTGAGCCTATAGCAATTGCAGTTTTGGTTCTCATGGTTGAATAGCATCAGTTTGTGAAGAAGCATCATGTCCAGTTTCATTTTATAGCAATTGCAGGAAATTGGGTTGGATTTCATACTAGCCATGGCATAATAATGCAACCAAAATTGATAGATGTTTATATTGTACCTTGGCTGATTGAGCTCCTTTTTATGTTGTTTATGACCTGATTGAGAGATGTTTAGATTGCTCCCAGGCTAATTGAGCTCTTTTTAAAGTTGTTTATGAGCTGACTGAGAGTTGTTTATGTTGTTTCCAGGCTGATTGAGCTATGTTTAATTTTGTTTCTGAGCATTCTAAGTTGGGGGGGGGGGGTGTTGGGCCACGGTTGAAACTAGTTGGCATGGCATAATAATGCAGCCCTAGAAAAATAAGTATGCTTGATTTGAACAAACAATGAAATATAAGTGTGTTCTAAGCCTACGATTACTTCAATTCATGATTTTGTTGATTAGTACTACTTGGCTGTTTGTAGTAGTATTTTACTTCACGAATACATGTTTAAGATTGTTGTATTAACTTTTTTCAGGAGCAGCAACTGCAGCTCAAGCAAGCAGCAGTAGCAGCCCAAGCAAGCAGTGAAATTTTGAGCTGATTGAACTCTTTTTTATGTTGTGTATAAGAGGATTAAGGAATGTGTATGTTGTATCTTGGCTGATTGAGCTATTTTTTATGTTGTTTATCAGCTGTTTGAGAGATGTTTATATTGTATCTTTGGGTGATTGAACTCTTGTTGAGTGAGTCTTTTTTTAGCTGATTAAAGGATGTTTATGTTGTATATTTGAGGTGAAAATGAAGAATACTACAATTTGGCACATTTAGATGTCTTAAGTTTGTTAAAATTGGTTCAGTAAAGATGTCTTAAGTTTAGATGATCTTGGAGAAGAATTGATACATCTAAGCTTGTTTGTTAGCATATTGCCAAAGCTTGTTTGTTTACATCTTAGCTTGTTTGTTTGCATATTGCCATCTGGAGTAAAGAGATTTAGATGTCTTTAAGTTTGTTTGCATATTGCCAAAGTTGTCCAGTAAGGATGAACAGAATTGTATTTATTGGCAATTTTATATGTTAAAATTGGTTCAAAAATAGCTTTCAATTTGTAATGTGTAGATGATCTTGGAGACGAATTGATACAAATACTTGCATGTGATCAAGTTGTAATGTGGCTTGAACACCCTCAAATCTATAAGCAAACTTCACAGGAGAATTATTAAGGATTGAGAGGCTTATAGTAGCAATGCCACTTATAACGATGATCCTCATCTTGTAATCATACCTGTACAGTCTCTAGAATCTTGTATATCTGTTCATCGACGATTCTACAGAATTAAGATTTCATTGCCTTCTTAAATTGCCATGACTATCTTTATTATTTTGTGATATTATGCTTATTTTTTCCATTTTTCTGGAAACCCACTGCAATTTGCACCACCAGCCTTCTTAAATCTCTTAGCTTACTCTTAAGACTGTACATGTATGAATTTGCAAATACCATGTTCATCTTAGCTTACTCTGTAGATTGTATAACTGAAATGGAGCTTGTATTCTTGCTCTCACTGCATGTGTGACCTGAAATTCTCCCTTTTAATCCAAGACCTACAAAAATTAAGTTTCATGAATAGCATAAAACAAAGTTCAATCAGCCAAGATACAATATAAACTTCCTTCAATCAACTCATAAACAACATAAAAAAGAGCTCGATCAGCCAAGATACAACATAAACATCCTTCAATCAGCTCATAAACAACATAAAAAGAGCTAAATCAGCCAAGATACAACATAAACAAAGTTCAATCAGCCAAGATACAACATAAACATCCTTCAATCAGCTCATAAACAACATAAAAAAGAGCTCAATCAGCCAAGATACAACATAAACAGAGTTCAATCAGCCAAGATACAATATAAACATCCTTCAATCAGCTCATAATTAACATTAAAAAGAGCCCAGTCAGCCAAAGATACAACATAAACATCTCTAAAACAGCGCAAACAACATAAAAAATAGCTCAATCATCCAAGATACAACATAAAATTTCCTCAATCAGGTCATACACAACATTAAAAAAAGCTCGATCAGCTCAAAATTTCATTGCTTGCTTCAGCTGCGACTGCTGCTTGTTTGAGCTGCTGTTGCTGCTCCTGAAAAAAATTAAAACAACAAGCTTAAACATGTATTCATGAAGCAAAATACTACTACATAATGCCAAGTAGTACTAATCAACAAAATCATGAAGTAGTCGTAGGCTCAGAACACACTTCTATTTCACTGTTTGTTCAATTCAAGCATACTTATTTCCCTAGGGCTGCATTATTATGCCATGCCAACTAGTGTCAACCGTGGTCCCCTTGGTGGCACACCCCCCCCCCCCCCCCCCCCCCAATGCCAACTTAGAATGGTCATAAACAAAATTATGCAGAGCTTAATAAGCCTGGAAACAACATAAACCGAGCACAAAATTCTCATAAACAACATAAACATAGCTCTTGTCACCATAATGCAAGTAGTGCTTGTAATATTAGCACAACATAAAGGCAGGAAGTTATGAAATAGCGCTTGCCATCAATAGTGCTTGTAAAATTAAAGGGGGGAGTGGGGGGAGACAAATTGAAATTAATTCTTGTCATCATTGCCTACATCAACACACAACAAAAGGCAGGATCTACAAATTTAAAAGCATTGATACTAAGAATGAAACACTTTATGTACTGGAGAATCATATATCTCTTTTCTATCCATCATCAGTTTGCCTGCAAACATCAATATATAATGATTATTCAAACAAATGTGTTATTCAAAATTATATAACAATAATTAAAGATATGGGGAAAAAAAGAAATCATCTAAAACACATACCTACAAAATCTACTCAACTAAAATAATCAAGATCATGCAATATTTGGAGCCTCTTCAGTTATGGGTTCCATTCTTGAAAAAGTTGTAGAAGCTTGTGACTCATTCAAATTAGCACTACACAAATAATTAGCACAAATTAAAAGTAAGATTATATAATATATAATAAAAATTGATATAAAATAAGTGAGAGAATACCAACCTTTTCTTCAAAGGGCAAGTGCGGCTGTCATGATTAACAAGCTTCTTGCATAAATGACACTTCCTTAATGGCTTTGCGGCTTTCTCCCTCCTTCTTTTAATTCGCTTTCCACTACCTTTGGCCTTTGCAATATCCGGTACATGAATATTTACAGTTTTAGGTAATAATGTGCTTGTTGCTTGTAGTAACTCTTGGGGCATAGCTTATTGCAATTCTGCATTAGCACCAACTACTAATGTTTTGGCCATGTGGCACATCTCTTTGGATGAGCGAGCAATCCTCATCAACTTATGGATTTCATTTGATAACTCCACCAAATCCAAATCTTGTGGATTTCCGTAGCTACCAATAATTTCTTCAGCATTACTATCATATACAATCTCAGTAGTTACCAAGACGGTCCATCTCATTAAAATATAAGCTTAAGGTAGGAAATCGATAAACTCATTCCTCAATATCACAAGGATGTGTCTACAAGGAATTCCATCAACTTCAAGTTTTCTACAAGTGCACAACCCGACATTGTCCATTCCTTTATAAAACACATCTCTTGTTTTATCTGATTTTTGTGACTTTCCCATTCTCCTCACAATATAGTGCCGCACAGTTCCATTATCATCTTTCATTAATGAGGCATAATTCAAACTTTCAACTAATTCATCTTGAAATACATCGAATTTCTCTTTTGTGTAGACCTCAGACATTTGTGTTTCAACTTCAAAATCTGTTTGCGACTTCGATTTTGTATGAAGAGTTGTATAGTCTGCTGCTAACTGATTTTGTCTTTGTTTCTTTATCGCCCTTTCAAACCTCGTAATAAATTCATGTAAAGAATTTTTGCTATTAACATACTTATCGACAAAAACATTCATACTTTCTGATATTTGAGAGTTGCGAATTCCAGTAGTGAAAATATGCTTTACATAAGCTGGTATCCATCTTTCACGATATTCAAAAATATTAGAAAGTCAAGGATTTCCTGCTATTTCAATATTAATCAAAATAATAATAACAATAAAATTAATCAAACGACAATAAAATTCATAAAGCCAAGGATTACATGCAATTTGCATATTAGCGTTCATAACTTCATTCCATCTCATCTCAAACTCTTTCGGCGTCTCTGAATCCCAAATGCGACTATGGAATGGAATGCTAAAATCACTCTTAAGACCCGGACCACCAAGCTTATAGGAAAGTTTTTTAAGAATGTACCACATACATAGCCTATGGCTAGAACCAGGAAAAGACATTCGGATTGCATTTTCCATTGAAGGATCTTGATCTGTAATAATTACTTTAGGTGGAGGCCCACACATTATTTCACCCCATTTTTCAAACAACCAAAGAAACGACTCGGTTGTTTCTTTATTTATGAAGGCTGCGCTAAAATTTACAGATTGGTCATGGTGATTAACTCCAGTAAATGGAGCAAAAACCAATTTGTACTCATTTGTGTCATATGTCGTATCGAAAATTAACACATCACCAAAATGCTTATATGCTTTCCTGGCAAGAGCATCAGCCCAAAACGCATGTGTTAATTTGTTGTCTTCATCCACCTTATAATGAAAACAAAAAGAAGGATTCATCTCCTTTTCCTCTTGCAAGTGCTCCATCAAAAACTCCGCATCATAGGGTTTCCTCCCATCCTTATCTCTTCACAACGAATTTCTAATGTCATTTTCAGTACAATTAATATTACTGAAACCCTCATTTTCTATCTCCATGAAGGACATAAACTCTGAAGTTCTTATGTTAGCCTCTTTGAACGAACTAAGTAAACTTTTTTGTGCTTCGGAAACAGTTTTATTACTTATTAAGAATTGTTTCTTTCTAGGTGTAACACAACGATGAGTGTGCACTTCAACAAACCTTCGAATTGACCACCTGCCATCATCATCTTTTTGAATTCTTATTTGAGCCAACTAATCTTTTCTAGTCATAACCCTTCTCCTTCTCTTGATCAAATTTAAAGAAGATGGTTCTTCAATATTGGCAACATTCACTTTAACTGTATCTACCGGTTTACCTTGCTTTGAGCATACAAATTGTTGTGAATACCTCTCCTCAGTAGACTTGTCAACCATTGTAGCAGACTTGCGAACAAAAAAACCAGCAAACTTTGCATATTTTTTATAAAATTCAAATCTTTCTTCTAAAGTTTCAAATACTAAACCAACAATTGGTTTAGAATCTTCATCAATGTATCTCCACCCGTTATGAACATCTTGGCTTAGTATCTCCTGATTTTCAAACTCCATTCTACATAGACAAATAAGATAATAAACATAAAAAAAAAGCTATAACTTAACAAACTAAATAAACTAAGCTATATTTGAAGTGCACACTCATCCAACCGGATAACCAGCAAGAAAACCTGCCACAAGTAAGTGTTTTTTAACCTATTTTTGAAGTGCACATTGTAAAATTCCAATTTCAAAACCATAAAGTTCCATCTTCTCACTATAAATTAATCAAAACCATAAAATTCATGAACCCAAGATAACTAGGGTTAGGATTCTATCACCATTACAATTACAACACACACAATGTGGTCTATACCTCCTAAGCTAAGAAGAAATTTATTGTGTTTTTTTTAGAAAGAAAAAAATTGGATTTTCAATATGAGTTTGAGATTACCTAATACAAAGATTGCAGCTTTGCTAGGAGATCGACGATTCGCTGGAATAACAAAAAGGGGCAAGCTGATAGGGTTTCGATTTAGGGGATCGATGATAGCAAATGCAGCTAGGGTTTCGATTTAGGGGTTTCCAGTGCGATGAGAGGGAGAGGTGAAGTTTCAATTTACAGTTTTGCGAATTGAAGTGTTTCGATTTTGGGGCTAGGGTTCAGAATCGGGAAGTGAGAGTGGGAATAAGAAGCTAGGGTTTATGGGTTTGAAGCTCGTAGTGAGAGGGCATCGACTGAGATGAGTAAGAAACCCCCCAAACTCAAACATCGTAGCGGAAGAAGAAGGTTGGGTTTGCTGGGTATGAATAGAGGTAGAGGGGCGAGAGTTCGAAGAGAGAGAGAGAACGGGAGAGAGGGGAGCTGAGATGAGATCTGTTGAGTTTGAGAAATGACAATTTTTTTTCCCTCAACATATCTCATCTCACTCAATAGATGGGCGGATCAGATCTCAGCCATCGGATCGCGATCCAGCGGCTGAGATCTTCATCTCATGATAAGGATCTTAGCTCACCATATCATAATAGACTAACTCTCTCTCTCTCTCTCTCTCTCTCTCTCTCTCTCTCTCTCTCTCTCTATATATATATATATATATATATATATATATATATATATACTAGGTATGCCCGTGGCACGTGCCTACGGCACGTATTTGGAACTGTATATAAATTTATTTGTAGTTATTTGATTGTATGAACTGCATATAAATTTATGGATTTATTTGGAGTCATTCACTATGCCTCTTTAACAAACCCTCGTTAAATTGTTTCAGGTTTTGAAGTTGCAGGACGACCCTTTTTTTTTTCTTACTGATAAGTTAATTGATTTGAAGTGTTTGCTGGCTCATTATTGATTTAATGTTTGCTAATACAGCTAGAAATTCAAATGCCATCAAATAATAGAATAAACAATGAAAATAAAGAAAGGGCGATACTTGTAAACTATATATAAATTCAGACATTCATATAGACATTAGCAATTGAAAATGCAGACATCTTTGTATATAGCAATTGTCAAAATTGATACAGTATCACCCTTTACTTCAAATTTATATTATATAGCATTTTCAATAAAGGGTGATACTGTATCAACACAATTTTGACAATTTATACTACAGTATCACCCTTTCTTTAAAATAATGTATATAGCATTTTTAATACTATATAGCAATTGTCAAAATTGAAAATTTATACTATATCACCCTTTCTGCTAAAAAATTTATACTGTATCACTCTCATCTTTTAAACATCTTTGTTCAATGCAGACATCTTTAAGAAAATGCAAACAATTATGTAGCAGGATTGCAATTAATTTTTTAAAAGATGTCTACATTTTCTGCTACATAATTGTTTGTTATTGCAACTCGAATTGCTATATGATTGGAAATTTAGTATCGTCTTGTAGAAAATTTAAGAGAGATTCATTTCATTATATAGGATGAGAGTGACAACCTACTGTTTGTTCTAGCTAGCTAATATACAAAATTATATTGTATTCAAGATAACCATAGTTATATTTAATTATTTTAGCAAGAAAAACTGTAGTTATATTTCATATCCATCTCTATCAAATAAGTAAAGAAGTTAATCTGTTACAAATTGAAACATATATGCTATAACTCCACATTAAAAAGTCATAAGTCACTTATGAGTAGTGTGACTGTGAAGTGTGAATTGATAAACAGATGATCACACTAAAGGCCTGATAAAATACTAATTGTCATTCATATGTCAAGAATTTTTTAATATTTTTTTAATAACTACTATTGCAAAGAACAGCACATAGATAAAATTGTTACCACTGAAGGAAGATCCAGAATCACTACTTGAGCTGCTTGAACTACTTGACCTACTTGCATTATCCACATTATTTTTACCTCCTTCTCGCGAAGAAGCCACCTCCTTTTCATCAACCATTGATTCCAACAAAATCACACATTTCTTTGAACTCTTCCAGCAATCCAAAAATTAGATGCAAAAAATTAGGTCACAATCCTAAAATTAGATCCAAACATATTTCCAATCACCCTTTCTTTGAACTCTTGAGATGGTAATCACCATCCTGTTTAATTAATGAATACATATTGAACAAAATACATTACAATTTCTATCATATACTGCATGAACAACCTCTCACAAAATACATTACAGTTTCTACAATTTCTATCATATAACTACAGTTTAATTAATGAATACATATTGAACAAAATACATTACAATTTCTATCATATACTGCATGAACAACCTCTCACAACATGGAATAAACACCAAAACAACATAGTCCTACACAGGCTAAAAAGTACCAAAGCAACAATAGTCATCCATGGCATATCATGTTATTGCACATGGCATCAAAAATAGATTTTTTTAATAATGTGAATTCACTATTTCTCTTCAAAAGCCTTACTGATCAAGTTGTCAAAAATCCATGGTCACACTCCATTTTCAAAGACTTATCCCTGCAGATATAAAAAAAGCAAAATCAATCCAGTGTATAAAAATGAAAAATATTCAACAAAAGGTAACCAGTAAAAGTCACATTAAGTTTATTCAAATAGTTTAGACTTTAGGAACCACTCAGATCCACTCAAACTTGTTATACCAGGGAACATCTTGAACAAAACCAAACAGTTTAGACTTCTCTCCCCCCCTACAAACAGATCTCACAATTTGAGTCAAAAAACACTAAAATCCGAAAAAAAAATGAACTGCATATAAGAAACTGCAGTATGGTAGACTCAATTACCCAAAACTGATGGAGAAAAAAGAACCCCTAAAAGAAGTTGGTATAATACAATGCCAAGTGATGAGTTAAACATGTCAGGCAAATGTAGATACAATGATGCAAAGAACATATTACATCTTGACCGTAGGTTGGGGTCTCATAGATATGAAAAAAACCCCATTTTGGAGGGAAAAAATTCCTATGATGTTTTTTCACCTAGAGGGCGTTTACATCTCTCATTGAGGACGAAAGCGAGAAATTTTAACCACAGGGGGCATCTCAATGTTAGAGAGTTGCAATTTAGTAGCAAAAGACATGGACATTTTGCTCCAAGCATAAAAGATAAGCCTGGTATTTCATATGAAGCTATTCTAGAACCTGAGGTTGATGAATATGTATCCGAAGGGGATTTATACTGTGACAATGATGTTTCCAATTTTGAGATGAAAAGGTGCAAACATCCCCCCAAGATAGATCTTCATACTGATGATAATGATAATGCAAGATTGAAGGAGATTGAAGGAGAAATGTTTCGGGGGGCCAGGAAAGGTAAACTACATATAAAGATAATGATAATGCAAGATCTTCATATATATATATTCTCCTTAATCAAAAGTACATTATTAAACTTAATCCCAAGTTGATTGAGTGCCTCATAAAATAGAGCATTATAAATAGGTCGAGATGGCCCTGTTCTTCTACTACCAATCTATCCTGTTCTTATTTTATTCTATGAGCCCCATCAACTTAATTAATTTATATAGCTTTTTGTCACTTTCTGAATATTAGGTAGAGAGAGTATTTAGATTGGGGCAGGATAAGGACAACTTCTTCAATCATGTGATAGAGTGAGCTTATCATCTAATCAGATTTTAATCCTACTCATTATAAAGTTGGCCTTTCAATCCTCTACTCTTAATGACATGAAAGAAACAATTCAATCATCTTACTAATTCTATGCAAATACAGCAGAGTATGTCAACTCTGTCACACTAACTCAATCACCAAGCATATACTTTAGGAAGAAAAGAACACTCATACATTTGATTAAATACAATACAAACAAACATAGATAGATAGATAGATAGATAGATAGATAGATAGATATATAGATAGATAGATAGAAGGTCTTTTCCTGTTGTTCTGATGTCCACTGTCCACAATTATGTAAGTCTAAATAATTTTCACTGGCAATCTTCAACTTGTTGATCCTGTCAAATTAGAAACAGGTGAATCAGTGACTGGGTAAATTTTTGGTAGTGAGATAAAGTAAAATTTATTAATATAATAAACAAGATAATAGGTATTGAATTGATATTTTGTATACACGAACACCAGTAGAATGTCCACTGATGCTAGACCTAATTTTAGTATTCCAGCATTGCAAGTAAATCTTGTTGTTATGATATATCTGGTGAGAAATAAGAGCATCATTTATATTTGCAACAGGTGTTAAAAGAAATACTAAGATATAGATATTTAAACAATACGGTATTTTGAATTACTTGAGGAATATAGAAAATTCAAAAGGTTGAACGAACTTCAGAGAACATTACTAATCAAGTATTCTATATCGACTACCAGTTTAGTTTCTTGTCAAAAAGAGCAAGTTCTGGAAAAGATGTTTCTTACTTGACTGGAAGTTTGCATACTCCACACGTCACCTGCATTATTACACATAATAAAAAACTGTATAAGATAACACCAGAACACTGCTGATGTTGCTAATGCTACATAATGATTTAACCTAAACTTACTCAAACTGGGGCCACTGCACCTTTATTCTTTGCCGAAACATTTCTTGGAAAAGATTTGACCCCAGTAGTTTTATTCTTGCGAAGTGAGCCTTGTGAAGAGGAGTTTGGCGTTGCCCTAACATCTGCAAGTGCTTCTTTAATACTAATAATATCAGTATTTGTTACATTTCGGGGGGCCAGGCAATTGAACAATGCTAGAAAGGTAACAGTAGTGGGAAGCTGTGATTCTGAATCTAGGGACCATGATATGGGCAAACATAAGGTGGCAGCTATAGGTTGCAGTGAGACAGTTAACAAACAATTGAAAGGGTTAAATGGAAAGGTAATTTTGAGGAAACCATGTCTATCTTGTATCACTGTAATTGTATAGTGTTCATTTAATTTACTCATTTTACATGACATGCAAATGGCTCATTTTTATTTGCCCATTATTCAAAAAAAAAATAGTTAGTAAAAAAATTTATTTTCACATCTTATTAATGGCCAGATCCTATGTTTCTGACCTTAGGATGTAGGACGACAATCTTATTGATGGCCAAATCTTATTGATGGCAAACAGTAAGAGAAATGACAAACCTTATCAAGTTTCTGATATTCTTTAAATGCATCTCTCCTTATATTTCTTATTGCAACCTGCAGATAGCAAATTCTCCATTTAAAAGTCGACTGAACATGGCATGAAGGAAAGCAAACATAATTACAACACATAAGACAATAAACATGAGAACATCAAGCATCAATTGCACAAAAAAATATTAATGTTTGGTCCTAGAACATTAGATAGAAGTTTGTCAATATGTGGTAAACTACATTTCATTAAAACTTCTATATTAAGTTTGAAGAGAAAGCTATATAATATATATCAACAACCACCTTCAGAAAAATTAAGATCATTATACACAGGGAGTACAGCAGATATATACCTCATCAAGCATCAATTGCACAGCAGATACTAATGCTGGTGCGAGGACATTGAAGAGACGGTTAAGCCATATACCAATCATTATGCACATAAAGTACGGAAGTAGGTATAGTACCAAAACATTTGGCTTTGCAAGTAATTCGTAACTCTTTCTCTCTCTCACAATGCAATGTGAAAGTAAATACATTTCCATGGAGGAGCTAAACCTAGATATGACACTCCCAGTTTCTATGATATCATGTTACACTGCTAGGGTTCACTCCCAGTTTAACAAAACCCACAACATTTGTAGTTGCTTATTATCCTCAAGGGGCTAAGAACTGATCGAAGTACACATAATGCAAGAAACAAAATTCAGCATTTAACTTTAGAAAACTCACCCTTCAACTGCTGGATCATATATTTCTTCTTTAGCACTATTTTCTTTAATAGGGTGAAAAATAGCGAACCAATAGTGGAGATGCCCTGTCCATCAAATTTAAGACAAACACAAAAATTTAACCTCATCTGAAAATTAAGAAATTCAGCACTATATATGATTTTGCAGTGAAAGTTCAAGTTTCAAATACATATCCATATGTCATACCTTCACTATGACCTTAGGAAGTATGGACTCTAAACTGTGCAGATCAAACTGTGCAGATCAAATCATTTAGCATAGGAGGGGCAATTCTCAATTAAATATGAGGTTGTCCTTTACATGGAGAATAAAGTTGAGGAAAAAAGGCTCAGCAGAGTAGACCTACCTCTGGTTTTAATTTGATTTTTGGATGGTTCAAGATTGAACGCTTAATGGAATCAAAAGATTCTATATTCAGCATTTTCATTCGCTTTCTATCAAGTACAATAGAGATGTATGGTTGACCAGATTTCATAACCGTCTTTAAGGTATATAATGTGAGATGATCTTTTAATTTTGATCTTTTAATTTTGAAGCCTTAATTAAGGTGATTATAGTTATAATTTGCAATAAATAGGCATTCATCATCTCTGATTACATTTCGGGAATTTTTTGTGTTGCTTTATCTGGTAATTTCAGCTAATTGATTTTTGTTTGTGTTTTATGGTTTTTGGGTTTGTATAACTATACCTATTGTTTTTGGCAATTTTAGATTATTTAGTAGTTGCTTTTGAATTTTCCTGAGCCTTCCATTATGGAATATATAATCTATTCTCTTCTTAGTTCCATTAGTCATATAAAGATGTAATTTTTTGGGCTGCCTATTTGGTTAGTAAAGTTGAAAACAGTGAATATAGAAAAAAAATGGGCAACTTCATTTAGAAGTCTGGTTTAGCTCTACCTTGTACTAATTACTTCATTTAGGAAACATCATTTAGTTTATTGCTTGATCAATGAAGCAAATACAGAGGGGAAGAAGTCCTGCATGGGGTTGCTAGTATTCATGCAAGACCGACTATAAAAAAAACGACAGTAAGATATCAGCCTAACTCGATCATTAAATTAAGTGCAATATGTCATTATGTAGTCCTTCAAATTAAAACCAAATTAAATAAGATGAAATCGCTGCTCATTGTTTTCATTCAAAACAGCCAACTAACTTGAATTTTGCACTCTTTTATACTACCAAAAAAAAAAAAAAAACTCTTTTACTAAGTAAGCCGTAAACAGGGGCGGCGCCGGAACTTCAATGCAACTTAGGCACTCAAGCATGCCATTATATTCTTATCAAAATAAATAAAAAATCATTTGCATAGTAAATTAATTAAGATGAAATTTCGTAAGAAAAATAAAATGTCTTAAACAAATATCATAAATATTAAATGTCATGGTTTTATTAAAATGTCCTGGAAGTTTCTTTCTTCAATTCACTGATTTATATATTAGCCTTTTTAATAAAACCATTTAATAAAACCATGACATTTTAATGTCCTGGAAGTTTCAATTGAAGAAAGAAACTTCCAGGACAGTAGGAGTTCCGAGAGCTTCAACGCAGTGAACTCAAATCTTCAATTTAAGAATTAGATTTAAATAAAGAGTTAAAAGAGGACGTAACATAGGTGCACTCGGATCGGTGATCGGTTTTAGTTTCAAAATTAACTACCTGATGCTTCCTTCCTGTTAATGGTTGAATTTCCAGCCAGGAGAAGCCTACACCCAAAAAAACCAACCGTAAGTAGTTATGTGAGTAGTCTTCTATGTAAACAACCAAATGAGGGCTGAACCAATTATGGTGGCACTCCACACTAATAAGTGACAATAAATCAATTAGAAGAAAATATTGGCACCAGGCTTGAATTTAGGCGATATGTGGTGGATGAAGATGCAGTGCATGAGCAGGATGATGCCAGAAATATTGCAGAGAGTCAAATCTACTAACTAATTAAAATAATTAATTGGTTGTGAATGATTGAGAGTACATGAGCCAAGAAACACATGCTGACACCAAAGGGATATAACTTGATTTAATTAGTTTTCTTTATTATGTCTATTAGAGATTAGAGATTTCCATGCCATTTGCATCTCAATAGTTTACAAAGATAATCTTCATATGAGATTCTAGTATTCAAATTTTCAAGTTCACATAATATTCTTTAGAATAAGCCTCCTTGACAGATATGGAAAGCAAGGAGAATGATCAATGAAGCAAATACAGAGGGGAAGAAGTCCTGCATGGGGTTGCTAGTATTCATGCAAGACCGACTATAAAAAAAACGACAATAAGATATCAGCCTAACTCGATCATTAAATTAAGTGCAATATGTCATTATGTAGTCCTTCAAATTAAAACCAAATTAAATAAGATGAAATCGCTGCTCATTGTTTTCATTCAAAACAGCCAACTAACTTGAATTTTACACCATTTTATACTACCCAAAAAAAAAAAAAAAATCTTTTACTAAGTAAGCCGTAAACAGGGGCGGCGCCGGAACTTCAATGCAACTTAGGCACTCAAGCATGCCATTATATTCTTTTCAAAATCATTTGCATAGTAAATTAATTAAGATGAAATTTCGTAAGAAAAATAAAATGTCTTAAACAAATATCATAAATATTAAATGTCATGGTTTTATTAAAATGTCCTGGAAGTTTCTTTCTTCAATTCACTGATTTATATATTAGCCTTTTTAATAAAACCATTTAATAAAACCATGACATTTTAATGTCCTGGATGTTTCAATTGAAGAAAGAAACTTCCAGGACAATAGGAGTTCCGAGAGCTTCAACGCAGTGAACTCAAATCTTCAATTTAAGAATTAGATTTAAATAAAGAGTTAAAAGAGGACGTAACATAGGTGCACTCGGATCGGTGATTAGTTTTAGTTTCAAAATTAACTACCTGATGCTTCCTTCCTTCCTGTTAATGGTTGAATTTCCAGCCAGGAGCCTACACCCAAAAAAATCAACCGTAAGTAGTTATGTGAGTAGTCTTCTATGTAAACAACCAAATGAGGGCTGAACCAATTATGGTGGCAAATCCAAGAAACATTATTTCATTAGGGTGGGCATACTCAGAAGTTAATCCCAAATGGTGTAGCACCTTCTATTCTTTTACACAGCTATGGGAGGGGGGGAATGAATCAAGAATACTTTTTACAGCAACATTCTTGTCTTGTCTCTAAAATTTTAAATTCAGACAAATAATTAATTGGTAAAAACTATAAAGATAAACTTCAGAAGGATAATTCTTCTTGTCACTGGGAAATATGGAACATAAGTTTCTATGGAGTGGAAGGAGAAAAATAAATTTTAGTATTCTTCAACAGGGAATGATATGAAACCAGTAACTCTTCTGATCATGGGAAAACATAGCTTGAACTTATTTAATAGGAGATGACCGTAGTGTTAAGCTTTGATCTAAGTACCAAAAGAGATGAAAGATTGTAACGATAAAGCAGCTTTAAGGCAATATAAAAAATGCCAGCACAATCAGAACATGTATGAAGATAATTTTACGTACTCGAGTACCAGTATACAATTTCCATGGAAATCATAAACAAAATTCTAAAGAATAAATACCTCTTCTAGCTTTTTCTCAGGCAGTGAAGCGGCCACTTCCATCCAATGTTACTCCCTGAAAACAACACATTTATAAGGAAAACAACATAAAAAACTAAAATTCATAGTAAAGAAAAAAGTCCATAAGATAACCTCATCTTCGATTGGAGCACTCAAGTCGTCATTAAACCTACAACCAGAGACGGAAAGTAAATAAAAGAAGAAATGTAAACAAAAATATAGTTGGTCCATTTCAATGGAATAAATCTTACGTATCCTCATATCCAGTTGTCTTCTTAGCAGCCTTGTATGCTTCATCCTTTTGTTTTTGCTCCCCAATTTCCACATTTTCAAGCATATCAATCTCTGTTATGTATAGTGTATAGGTCAGTTGCAAAAATAGTACCTTCACAACATAAAATACCAAACAACAGGTTACAAATCAGCAAGAATGCAGAATCTTAACAACAGGTTACAAATCAGCAAGAATGCAGAATCTTAACCATCAGCAAGAATGTTCTGATCTCTGAGTGTCAGGACAACTGCTCCACCCTCAATTACCTTATCCAGACCATGTAGGATCTTAACCCCAGCTAAATCCTCTGTACAAAGTAAAGAGGAAGATGTCTAGTATAAATAACCATTTTGTAGTCATATGAGAATAAAAATAGCTAATCAATAAAAAACTGTGACGATAAACATACAAAACTACAAATTTCTTTTATCAATAAGATATGCTTAATATCAAAATTTCAAAAAATTGTCCAGCAAATCCAAGAAACATTATTTCAGCAGGGTGAGCATACAAATTTCTAGATATCGTCTCTCATGTGATAAGAAAATAAAGTAATGAAAACCCCTGAAACATCAGATCTGAAAGGAGCGATTGAAGTTACTTACTCATGGTGAACACTGTGCACATGCTTATATAGCCCAGTAGAACACAAAGTCTTCTATTATGAAGTAAAAAAGTTTATTTGTGATGTGATAACACCCCTACAAAACCAGATAGTAATCACTTCAAATACAGATAGCATCTAATCATCATCAAAATAAAACTCTGCCTCATCGGTCTAGGGTTCATTATAAACTCATTCAACGTTAACGCATTTAATGAAATGGAAAAGTAATGGAAAAGTATACCAGTGTGGCAATGGGAGAGTGCTTTTCAAGCCCATATATCTGTTAGGCGGGATATGAGATGGCGAATTATGCATTTTTCTTGAGCAGCAAGTGTGTTATTCTTTTTTCTGCAAACAAACACATTTAATGAGGGAGGAAAACACCAGACACATAAGAAGTTCATGTTGTTAACTTTGAAATAAACTCAGGATGAGGGAGGAAAATCTAGCTTGCAAATGTAAGAAAAAACGTAGACTTCCCTGCTCGATTTCCTCATCAGATTCGGCGAGTAGGGCGATGGCGGAGCCGACGGGGGCGGAGGAGCCCTCCGGGACGACGATGGCGGCGAGTTATCCATCGTAGAAGGTGTCGAAGTCCATGGCATCGAAACCATCGAAGGGATTAGGGTTAGGGTTTGGGGAAGGGGAAGAAGAAGAAGAAAAGAGAGGGAGAGAGACAGACAGTAAGAGAGAGAGAAAGGGGGGCGGTTTGAAATCGGAAGAGACAGATAGAGAGAGATATTGAAATTTTGGGGTTTGAAATTTGGGCGGGAAAATATGTTTTGTGAGAGTAGATCTGGTCCATTGATTTTGGGATAGATTGAATGTGAGCCACCTGATAGCTTTCTTTGTGTTTTATTATATAGATAATTTATGTTTTAATTAATTAGTAAAGTGTTTGCACACACGATGCACGTGCTAATTTTTCCATCTTTATTTTTCTTACTCTCATTTATTATTTTAGCATGCATGAGTCTTTTTTTTAAAGCCTTTTATTAAACCCATAGGCCTAGAATAGATTCTAGCACACTAGACTAATTAATTAATTAAAAGGCAAGCCCACAAGACAAGCCCATCTAATTAAATTTCATTTTTAGTTGTGCATGGACTCACACATGACATGTAAGAACTTTAAATTCATAATTTAGAACTATAGAAATTGTATTTAATTTTGTGTGTGTGTGTGCGCACTAGTGCACAACACGTGCAAGTCAATAGAAGAGAGAGAGAGAAACCGGTTATGGGATGAGAGAGGTCGGGAGTTAGAAGTGTTGAAGAGGTAGAGAAGTGGGGAGGTGGAAAGGTGAGTGGGTAGTTATTAGGTGGATGAAATTTGCATTTTAGCCCTTCTTTTGTACTATAAATACACTCATTTCTCTTCTCATTTCACACAAGACAAAACAAAAACAAGAGAGGAAAAGGAAAGAGAGTTAGAGAGTGTTCTTGTTGCATTGGAGGCTTGTTAGAGTGCTCTTGCTAGGAGGAGAAGGACTAGGAGTTGTTTGTTGGGGCTAGGAGTCCTTAGAAGTTGTGTCTCATCAACCTTGTTTGCTTATTCTTCATAAGAGGTGGGTGATCTTGTGCTTTCTAAATGTAGGAAATGCATGCTAGCAATGTTAAATGAGTAGTATGAATTAAATTGATGTGATTATAAAATACACCCTCATGTTGAATATTTGTGCGATGAAAATTGTAGAAGTAATGTGGTATTCAATATATGCCTAGATATCATGATGATTAGAAAACAAATTAAATTGTTGGTATGAAATGTGTTAGTTTATGCATATTGTCATGTTATGTTACAATTATAATTTTTGCATAAAAGAGTTTTGAGATCCTCATGGACAATTAAGAGGCATGGTTGGTTTTATTACTAAATTCTAATTTGTATAAATAAGTGCATGAAATAGTTATAATACGATTCTTAATTTCAAGTTTGAGAAAAATGCAAATTTATGTGTGAAATTGAGAGAAAAACTATTTGAAAAAATGGTTGAGATTTCCCTTGTGGTAAAGAAATATATTTTGTGAAGTTAAATTGATACATATAGATTCATTAATTATTTGTAAGAGATACAATGTGCTATTTTGATTAAAATAAAGAAATGAAATTAATGTTCATAAAAGCGGAAGAGATAATTTGAATTATAGATACAATGTCTAAAACATAAGTTTGGAAATTCGTGAATCACTATTTTCAAGTAAAATCAGTATGAATGAGATAGTTACAATCAATTAAAAAGATTAGATCGATCATATGTTTGAGTTTTGTGAAATAAACTAGTTACTGTACTGTATGAACAAAACTATATTAATGTGATTCCTTATCAGTAATCGCACATGGACTTCTTGGTTAGCGGGTGCACCACAAGTCACTGTGTTTGGTCGGAGGTCTTTGGTTCGAAATTTGTTAGTCACATTTTATTTTTTTGAATAAAATCCGAAATCCAGAACCCAGTATTTGGGGATTTGGGTTTGGCATTATGACATCAAGTCTACTTGGACTTAGTGGCTAGCGGAGTGGGCTTTGGGCGCTCTCTGTGGTGGGTGGTTGGTCTTGGGTTTGAACTTTGAAACCCGTTGGCCACTTTTTGTTTTTTTTTTGACATTTTAAATATTTTGAAAGGGTTTTAATGCAAATAAAATTTGGGGAAAAATTCTAATATTCATATAAAATGATATGGAATTTATTAAAAATAGTTTTATAATTTTTCATGTATATTTTGAGAGATTAAAAGTGAAATTGAAATAAAAATGAGTTGATGACTTCAAAATTAATTTACATAAGAGTATGACTTTTGAAAAGTAAGTTATTGTTATGTGAATTGAGTTCTCTTGAAGAGGTTATACACTCATTTGGTTTAAGAAATAATTGATCTGGGTTGAGATATATTATATGAGCTTAAATTGCTAATGAGACTTAAAGTGGATGAATCTATGTTCATGAAAAGAAATATTGTTTTATTTTGAGTTGTAAATGAATAAATGAATCATGAATGATGCTAAAATAGGACATTGATCAAATTGTGAATAAGTTGAATATAAGAATACATTGAGTTTAATACATGATTATTGAAGGGTATGGGTACCAATGGATTCTTGTACATGAAAAGTTGTGATCTAGAGGTTTAGTGAGACCCCGGGTACCGGCATTGTTAAATTAAAAGATTTGAGTTATATTTTTGAGATATGGCCATCGAGCTATCTCGGTATTTGTGATTAAGTCCGGTAGGGGGTAAGACTAACTTTAGGTGGTATGGTAATTTATCATGTATTGAACTTAAGAACTAGGCACATAAGAGAAGATGTAGTAAAACTTGGACAAACATAAGTGGGGCACTCTATATAGTCGGACGGTGTACTCCGGGACTGAGGTTACTTCGATGGAGACGAGCTTTTATTTTAAATCTGGAAATATGCATAGTCGGGCGGATAGTTTTCCGTACTCCACTGTATATACGTATACCGGGGCTAGAGGGGCACTTGCGGGATGTTCGCACGACAAGGAGTCTGTTATAACAGTCGGGTGGTGTACTCCGGAACTGGGATCCGTACTCGTGGAAATATCTAAACCTTGCTTTTATTACTGGGTAGTTTTCATGGCTGGGGATCGAACCCTTTAATATGAAGTACGTAGGTGCTTGCCCTCGGACCTATGTAGTATGGGATGCATAGAATCCGAATAAGTATGCATTAGTGTCATCTTTGAATAAAATATTTGCATTAGGCATTAAGGCATTGCATACACTTACATGTTTAGACTAGTCACATTTTTAACACTTTATTTGCATTCAAATTTGTGGTCCGTTAAAGTATTAAGATCGTTATATTTTCGGCATAGAGAGGATAACCGTGTATAACATTTTCGTTGGTTGTAAGCAACTGACGTGCCCATAGTTTTATATGCAGGAGTTGGATTTTCATGAAGATATAAAGTTGATATGCTGCTGTTGATTTATTTAAATGTTAAAGATGTTACAATCGAATAATTTTTCAGTATTGTACTTCATTTTACCTTCCGCTATGTAAATAAATGTAAAAGACTTGTTGTATTATAAAAGTTTAAATTTTCTAGTAAAATTGTATGAAGTGAAGTGTAAAAATCCTGTGGAACTTCGAATTCGGTCGTATTTGGAATTCGGGGCATTACACCGGAAGACTAGGTATCCTCCTCACCACCCGAAGGGATCTCCATAGGGGTTAGGGGACTAAAGAGAGCCTCATCAAACTTTATGGAGTAGGAGAAGCCATCGATGTTGAGGTCAGGATACCTCCACTCGACGTGCTCGATGCCCCCCTCATACCGCTGGTCCTGAGCAAGGATGATCATGTCAATGGTGTCCTCCTGATCAGCTACCAACTCTTTCTCCCTTGCTTCCCAGATGATCTTCTTTTTCTGCAGCTTCCTAAATTTATCCTTGTCCGAGGCTATAGATGTCAGCTCGACCATAAGCGCTTTCGCACTCTTCTCCAAGTCATCGAACCTCAGCTTGAGGTCCTTATATTCCCTTCCGACCCAGGCTGCTCGCCGGTTGGCGAGCTTGAGGTTGCGGTCGTACTGCCTCTTGCAGAGTCGCATGCGAAACTGAAGAAAAATTGAAAACAACAATTTGGACTCATCAAGGGTCTGATGCTTTCCACCATGTTGCTTTGACCCACTTCAAGTAGCTCGAGTCGTATGTCTCGATGGCGAGAAACTTCTTGTCTCAAGGCGGGACAAGGTTGTTCACGACCTCCATGGCGATCGGGCCCTCCATTATCGAGCCTGCCACCTTCACAGCCTAGTTGGGCTTACATGCTTCCTCGGTATTGTCCCCAAGGATGCTCTTGGCCTAAGAATGAATAGGATGAAGGGCGGATTTGACAAGATCGGCTACCTTGAGGGCGGTCGAGCTCAGAGCTGCCTTTGGTGAATCGAGGTAGTCGAGGATGGTCAACACCCTCGATTTCTTGGCCTTCACTACTGAAGACTTATCGGGAGGTCAAAGTCGAGGGCTTTTTCTTGCCCTTTGACTATTTAGCAACCTTGTTCATAGTTCGGGCGACCCGTCGAGCCAAGATCTCCTTATCGTCGAGCATCGCTAGAAAAAAAGTTGTTAGAACGAAGCAAAAAATTTGGATGCAAAAAGAAACGAAGAACATACAATGATCGGCCGGGCTCAGTCCGCTCCTCACTACGTGCCTCTTGGCCACCTTCGGCCTGCTCACATTTTCCCGCATGATGATGCTCTCGAACTTGTCCACCTCCCGTGAAGTGAACTCCCTAAGCCTTGGGCCTTTAAGCTTTGGAATATTGTACACCCACTTGGTGGGCATGTCCTAAGGCTTGAGACTCCAGATGATGAAGTACTTTGACTTCCAATCCTTGATGGAGTTCGGTTGGTCGTGTACAACATGCTTGAGCCTGGGTGAGAAGAAACATTGCCCCTCGTGCATTTTTGCAGTGCCAAGGCTTAAGCACATTTGGAAGTATTTGAGCTTCAAGGGGACATCCTTCTCCCTGCACAACATGATGAAGCTGAGAGCTGTTTCCACGAATTGGGCCCATACTGCATCAGACTCACCCCTGCCCTGTTCAACACCTCCTTGACGAAAGTCTACATAGGCAATCGAAGTCCCGAGACGAATGTGTCTAGTGGGAACATGTAGAACCATGATGATAAGTTATCGGTCGGTCGGATCCTGTGGTTCGGAATCGTTAGCTCGAACTCCCGGGGGGATAAAATAATAGGTCTGCATCAAAGGGATGCCAGTCTTCCCTAATATTTTGCCATCCTGTCCACCTCTATCTTCGGTCAGTTGAGGGAATATGGTTGTACTCCAAATATGACCAAGTCATTGAGGTTGTCAGGATACATCCTGATTGACAATGGTTCCTGGAGGAAGGGGTGCTCAAAGCCCTCCTCCATCGCGTACTCCATCGGCTCGGGCTCTAGATTTGTGGGCCAAATGAACTTCCCCTTCCTCCTCGGAGGTCGAGGACCACAGAGGGGAACTGGTGCCACTACAATAGTAGCAGAAGACTCATCGCCCTCATCGCTCAAGGGAACCTCCTTTACCTCCTCTTCCACTTCATCTTCCTTCTCCCTCGCTTTTTCGTTAGAAGGAAGTACAACTGCTTCTGGGGCTTCACCCTCCTCTGTTGCATGTCTCCAAGACGATGTTGATTCCTCTTCCTAGATCGACCATGAGGTCGATGGTGAGGGAAGGTCGCTGTGACAGAAAGTAGAGGTGGATGCGCCAGACGGAACCCTTGACATAATAAAACTAATAATTTACCTGTTAGAGAGTTGACGGAAAGTTTGCTGGAGAGTTTTAAAGAAGTCTAGAGAGAGAAGCTCTGCTGTTAGATAAAGAAAGTAAATGGTGAAATGAGAAGGAGGTGCAGGGCCAGCCCAACACTTATTGAGGCCTAAAGCAAAATCCGAAATGAGGCGTTTTAAAAGCTTATAATAATATTTTGTTAAAATTAATATATTTTATCTAAATGTTATCTTTCGGGCTTTTTGAGATGCAAAATTATTTATTATCTAACTTCGATTGCAACCCAGAAGAAGCAATCACTCATTAAACTAAAGCCAACAGTTTACCGAAAAAGATGCACTCGTATCACTGCATATATTTATTCCATAAAATAGCATCATTATTTTGAACAACCAACAATCTCATCTTTTACACAGACTACTAAATCACATACCATTTGCACTATTACTCAAACAACCATAACTTGGCTACTTATTCAGGACAAACTATAATAAAGTAATAATAATAATAATAAAGAAATTATAATTATATCTCAGTGCAAACTCTCACAACCTTTTCAATTGAATCCCCAAACAAATCCTTCTTCTTCTTGGTCATCCGCCACTGCGCCAGTTGAGCGGGGGAAGCGAAAGTCGATTGGAACTGGAAGCCACGCAGGTGGGGCGATCAGTCGATCAGGTTGTGGCTGCACTCGAGCGTCAATGCTGTCGAGCGAAACAGGGAGAAGAACTTGGTGTGTCGTTGCTTGTATCATCATGAAATGGCAGTTCTAGAATTGAAGGGGGGCTAGGTTGATCCTAGTTTCGGTCAGTTTTGTTAGATGAATCCGAACCAATCTGGTTATTCGTTGAAGTTTCAGATGAAATCGGTTTTTCAAGCGAAAGAATGTCCTGTCAAATTTATGTAAATATCCGGAGTAAGCTACTAACATACATTAGTATACTACTAAAAAAATTAAAATACTACTGATAGAAATGAGGGAAATGTACATGGACATACCCTGAATGAGGTTGGTCCTTGCTCCGGTTCATCCTTCGACAAATCTGAAGAAGATGCATTGAAAGACTCATCCTTAGAGTTTACAACATGAGAATCGTGTAGTTGACCACAAACTAGATTAGGAGAAACAACCGATTTCGCTACACCACCCTTCTTACTTCTAAAAAAGAACATATTCGATATCTTCCCTTTGAACGACAATCTCCCACTCTTTGACTTTGCAGTCTCACGAGGAACAATCGACATCTTGACCTGTGAGTTGGGTACTTGTGATTTCAACCCAATATTTTCGTAGGTAGAAGAAGAGACTAGAACAAATTTTTACCTTGATAAACTCCGCAAGGACCTCCCTCCACCATCTTCGTCTTTTGAGTTCATAGTAAACGAGCCATCACTTTCATTAAATCAAAAATGGCAAGCATCTCACCGAGGGTACTGGTGCTCCTTTGTACTTCCGTTCGTTCTCCGCCATTTTCATTAGAAGAAAACGAGCACCTCTCTGAAATTAATCTCTTAGCTTCTCTCATTACTAATGGCTCGGTAATTGAGTACTGAGAATTGGAATTTGGGAATATTTAATTATATAGGCTCTAAGGCTAAGAGGCCTTTTTGGAAACCAAAGAGACAGCCAGAGGAAGGTGAAGAGGCAGGAAGCTTTTTCAGTAGGAAAAAAAATGGAGGCCTAAAGCAAATGGAGGCCTAAAGCAAGGGCTTTGGTTGCTTGGGCCTTGGGCCGGGTCTAGTCGGGTCCTCCACTGAACTGAACCCGATACCTCACGGGTCCAAAAATTAGATCCGCACCCGGACTTCTGAGAACCGGGTCTGGATCCGGGTCCGGGTCCTAGTTAAAAAAATTTACACGTTGGGTCCGGTAGTGGTGAATAAATATTTGCATTTAAAGTGTTTTTATACCCGATACCCTACGGTTCCAACAATTTTTACACTAAAATACATGAATAAATGTTATATTTACACATCTATCTTCAACAATTACAATTTACATGTATATCCTATAACCTTATTATTCAAATTGTATATTTTTGGGTATTTTTTAACGGGTCCAGGTTCGGGTCTGGGTTGGTTCTATTTTGAGCGGACCCGGACTCGAAAGTGCATCGGGTCTTATTTTAGGACCCAGACCCGTATAGATCGGGTCAGTTCCAGCCCAATACCGGGTTTGGGTCGGGTTCGGTTATTGGGTAAATGTGAGAGTGCTAGATGTGAACGTTAATTAGGCCCCACCTTTGTCAGAATTCTCATGCAAAGAATTGACTTCTTATTATCAAGTCAACCAGGCCCGGCCCAAGGCCCAAGCGACCAAAGCCCTTACTTTAGGCCTCCATTTTTCCCCTTGTTTTAGGCCTCCATTTTTTTTTCTACTGAAAAAGCCTCCCGCAGTCCCGCCTCTTCACCTTCCTCTGGCCGTCTCTTTGGTTTCCAACAACTCATTGGTTTCCAAAAGGACTCTTAGACTTAGAGCCTCTATAATTAATAATCCCCCATTCCCAATTCTTAGAACTCAAAGCACATCTCTAATCTCTGAGATTCTCTCTAACTCTCTCTCCACTCTTCAATCCAGAAAAGTTTTTTCTCTAAATCTCTCTCTTCCTCACTCTAACTCATCGCCGGATCGCCCACTCTGAGATTAACTCCTCTCCTCCGATTTCCCATGCCCAGTCAGTCGATGCCTCCGTCGCCTCGCTTGACGCTTCCCCCGCTCGAGTGCAGCCACAACTTGCGACTGCGAGGCCCAGCTTCCACTTCCAGTTTCTGTTCTGCTCGACGGCGTCGACGCTCGAGTGCAGGCGTGCAACCACAAGACCCACAACGCTTATTGCGTCACCTGTGGCAGCGCAACTTCCAGTTCCAGTCGGTGGCCGGCGCTTCGCTTCCCCCCGCAGCCCCGTTCGACTGCAACCACTGAGGCCTGAGCCACAACAGTGCTGGTTAATGTTTATTGTTTTTATTTAGTGTTTTTATTTAGCACTGGTTAATCTCTTAATTTAGTGTTAATTTATTTAGTGTTTTTGTTCAGCGCTGGTTAATCTCTTAATTTAGTGTTAATTTTTATTGTTTTTATTTTTAAATATATAAATGTCAACTAGAAAATTTGAATCGGGTTATTCGAAACTAAAAAAAAAAGAGTTGAAGCTTTAATTGAATCACAAAAAAGGTGCTTTAGATAAATTTGTTAAAACAAATAAAAAAGATAATGAATTAGTTAATGAAAAAGTTAACAATAATGAAACTGAAAATAAAGAAGAAGAATTAGTTAATGAACAAGTTAACAATGTAGACACAAATGAAAATAGAGAAGAAATGTTAGTTGATGAACAAGTTACTAATGAAAATGAAAATAGAGAAGAAATGTTGGTTGATGAACAAGTTACTAATAAAAATGAAAATAGAGAAGAAATATTAGTTAATGAACAAGATTGTATTGATTCTCATACTCATAGTGAAGATAGAGAAGAAATATTAGAAGAATCCACTAATAAAAATATATTTGATCCAAGTCAATGGACACATATTGATACAAGTTTGAGAGATTTATTAGTAGAAAATGGTCCTATTAAAGTTACCGATATAGATTTTTCTCAGGATGAATTTGTAAGACATTTTTCGTCATCACTTTACATTCAAAAGTTGTCCAATGGAGAAAAGCGTGAAAGAAGATGGTTGGTATATTCCCAAGATTTAGATAAAATATTTTGTTTTTGTTGTAAATTATTTAATGCTCTTTCTAGTACAAGTAAATTAGCAAGTGAAGGTAGTAGGGATTAGAGAAATATTAGTTCTAAGTTGAAGAGTCATGAGATAAGTAATGAGCATATTACTAATAAGAGTTCATGGAGTGATTTAGAAATGAGATTGTTAAAAAATAAAACAATTGACAAACATGTTCAAGAAAGAATAAATAGAGATAGGGAGCATTGGAGGAATGTATTATTTAGAATTATTGCAGTTGTTAAAACTCTTGGAAAAAATAACTTGGCCTTTCGTGGGACAAACGAAAAGATTTATCAAGAAAATAATGGAAATTTTTTATTCCTAATTGAAATGATTGCAGAATTTGATCCTATAATGCAAGAACACATTTGTCGAATTAAAGATAATGAAATTCATAATCATTATCTTGAACATAGAATACAAAATGAATTAATAAATTTGCTAGCAAATGAAATTAAAACAAAAATTTTAACAACAATTTTGAACGCAAAATATTTTTCAATCATACTTGATTGCACTCCTGATATAAGTCATCAAGAACAAATGTCTATTCTATTACGATGTGTGGATACTTCTTCAACCAAAGTACAAATCAATGAATATTTTTTAGAATTTTTAAAAGTAGATGATACAACTGGAAAAGGTCTTTTTGATGCTATTATTAATGAAATAAATACCATTGGACTTGATATTAGTAACATGAGAGGACAATGTTATGATAATGGGTCTAATATGAAAGGAAAACATCAAGGTGTTCAAAAAGGAATTTTAGACATTAATCCTGGATCATTTTATACTCTATGTGGTTGTCATAGTTTAAATTTGGTACTTTGTGATATAGCTAATTGTTGTCTTAAAGCTACATCTTTTTTTGGAGTGTTGCAATATATATATACCCTATTTTCTTCTTCAACTAAAAGATGAAAAATTATACAAGATCATATCCCTAGCCTAACTCTTAAATCATTGTCACAAACACGTTGGGAAAGTCGTGTTGAACATGTAAAAGCTTTAAGATTTCAAATTTCACAAATAAGAGATGCTTTATTGAAAATAGGCGAAGTTAATGATTAATTAACCTAAAATAAAAAGTGAAGCTAAATGTTTAGCAACTTATGAGCTTGAAAATTTTGAGTTTTTGTTAAGCATGACTATTTGGTATGAGATATTGTTTGCGGTAAATTCAGTTAGTAAAAACTTTCAATCAAAGGATATGCGGATAGATATTGCTATAGAACAATTGAAAGGTCTTATTTCTTTTTTTGAAAAATATAGGGAAGATGGATTAGAAAATGCTATAATTTCTGCTAAAGAAATTACTATTGAAATGGATATAGAACCCAAGTTTCGTGAAAAACGTGTTATTCGTAGAAAGAAACAATTTGATGAGATTATGGACGATGAAGTTCTAAAATCTCCTGAAGAATCATTTAAAACTGACTACTTCTTGTACATAATAGATCAAGCAATTATTTCATTCCAAAGTAGATTTGAACAATTTAAAATATATCAAGATATTTTTGATTTTCTATATAGTATTGAGAATCAAGGTCATTAGAAATTAAAAATTTAAAAGAAGATTGTGTTAACCTTGAACGATCATTAAAATATAACGACAACTCAGATATTGTTGGGTTAGATTTATTTTTAGAACTGAAAATTTTAAGAGAAATTATACAAGTAGAAAATGATACACCAATTGACATACTTAATTATATTAAAAGACTTGATTCTTTTCCAAATGCATATATTGCTTATAGAATAATGTTTACAATTTTCGTAGCTGTTGCTTCGACGGAAATAAGTTTTTCATAACTAAAATTAATAAAATCTTATCTAAGATCAACAATGTCTCAACAAAGATTAAATGGATTAGCTTTATTATCAATTGAAAAGAAATGTTAAGTGAAATTGATTACAATAATATAATAAATGATTTTGCATCTCAAAAAGCCCGAAAGATAACATTTAAATAAAATATATTAATTTTAACAAAATATTGTTATGAGCTTTTAAAAGGCCTCATTTCGGAGTTCGCTTTAGGCCTCAATAAGTGTTGGGCCGGCCCTGGACCCGACCCGATAGGACCTGATAGCAGCTTTATTCACATCACGGTTGTTGTATGAGCAACAATAATATGGAATTTTTTTCTAAAATGCCCCACTTTTTGAAAGTATTTACCAAACTGACCCACTTTCGAAACTATTTATCAAATTGACCTACTCGCTATCTCAGATTGCGAGTGTAGTTGGACACATTTTTCAAAAAAAGTTTAAATATGCAATTTCTACCTGAAATGTATATAACTACACTCACTTTCTCAGATAGCGAGTTTAGTTCAACTGATCTCGCTATCTCAGATAGCGAGTGTAGTTATACTCATGATTTAGAGAAATTTTAATAAAAAGTCAATTCTTTGCATGAGACTTCTCACAAAAGTGGGACCTAATTAACGTTCACATCACGGTTGTTGTATGAGCAGCAATAATATGGAGTAAATACAGTAGCTGGTCCATTAACGGTAGTTAGCAGACATAGGTACACTTGGGGACTCCAACTGGCAAATGGGTAGACCGGGCCGGATTGGATCGAACCCGTCCGGGTTGGAACCCAACTTGGGCGGGTTCGGGTCGAGTCCAAGTGGCAACCGGGCCAGGCCGGGCTGGGTCGTAAGTGCAAATAGTCGACCCGCCCAACCCGCGAACCCTTTCGGGTCCAACCTGGGTCAGGTTGGGTCGCGGGTTGGCCTGCCTAAAGTTATTATTATTTTTACTTAAAAGAAATGTAATTTTAATAATAATAAAAAATGTAATAATAATAATAAGAATCAAAGAGTAAAGTTGCCACAAAAAAATGTATATATTATTAATATGATTTCAACTTATACAAGTTTCACAATTTGTAATAAGAAATAAAAATTTTCTACAAATTTGTTTTATACAATAACAAATTTCTTAGATACAATTTCAATTTTCTCCAATTATTCTAATTTTTAATAACAAACAAAGATTTTATACAATTTTTTATACATTTACAATTATCTTCAATTTGTTGGTCGTCAATTTGTTGTTGTTGTTGTTGGTCTTCAATTCTTCATTCTGGTTGCTATTGTTGTTGTTGTTCTTCTTCTGGTGAGTTGCTTCCACTTGTAGACGTGTCGAACGCTTCTCCTTGAGTCCTATCTACAGCCTTCATCCAGTCTTCCGTGCAAATGAGCATCTCCAACGATTGGGGCTTCAAGCGATTTCTGTAATCGGTCAGAACCCTGCCACTTGTAGAAAAAGCATTTTTTGAAGCAACTGTAGAGACAAGAGAAGTTAGTAGATCTTTAGCCATATATTTAAGAATACTATAAGTATGTTCATGGTTTTTCCACCATTGTAAAATATCTACTGAAGAAGTAAAAGATTCAGAATCTTGTTGATTATACCAATTTAATTCATCTGGTTGATTAGTTCTAGGTTTTTTGATTGAATTTGTACAAGTAAATTAAATGTGGCATCATCTAAGTTACTCTTTCCCTTACCTTTAGAAGTAGCAGAAGAAGAACTAACTAAAGAAGTTGTACTACTAGATACAAAACTTCTATCATAATAATCATACAAGTTATTTAATGTCGATTCAAATTTAACTAAAAATGTTCCGCACTCAATTCCAGATTCATCTTCCCCAAGTAAAGTGAAAAAACATTTCAATCAAACTCTTCGTACCTTCTAATTTGATACGATGATCCATCACATTAGCAATACAATACAACATAGGAGGATGATTAAAATACTTAACAAATTTGGTGTATGCAGGTTTCACAATATGACAAATAAAAACATCATCTATCATATGTTTGAAAGTTTGCATCATAGTAACTATTGAAATAAAAATGCTACTAGAAGTAGATTCATAAGCTTTTGAAAATTTGAAAGTTGCGGTTTTAAAAGGTTCCAAAAATTTCAACAAAGATTCGGCATAAAACCAAGTTGGGGAGTCATTTCAAAATTTGACATTTTTTTTGCAATACGAAAATCATTTATACATTCTTTATATTCAGTAACAATATGTAGCAAATCAAAAGTAGAGTTCCATTGGTGTTTAACATCCTTTGAAAATTTTCTAAAATGTACATTTTTAAGTCTACACCAAGCTTTCCATTCTTGGAATATGGTGCCACTTAATTCAATAAAATGTACACAATTTCTAATGTTAACTATATATGGTTCAGCTCCATAAAATAGCAATCAAAGCTTCTCTCATTTTAGTGTACATTTTAAAACAACCAGACTTTACAGTATTCCTAGGGATTCTTTTAAATTGCGAGTTTAAGGCGGTTTGATTAAAAATTTCTAAGTCATTACTCTCAGGATAGGAAAATGGTAACTCTTCCTTGATTACTAGTCAGACCATTTCCCGACGAATAAGTTCGGGATCATAAGAATGACTATCAACTACACCGGTCCTAGGGTGGATTTTTTGTTGGCCGGGTAGGTCTACAAGAAGTTCTTTGTGCACATTTTGGACATGTCGTCCTATTGTACCCGTCCCCTCACCCTTCTTCCATTTGTATGGCTTTGAACATGTTTTACAAACTTTTATACCTACACCCAGATTTTCTTCGTTCGGAATATAATCATAAAATTTGTGTCAATCACCAGTTTTCCCTCTAGTTTTCTTACTACTACTCGCTTGTGTTGTTTCAGTTGCTTGTGTTTGTGGTTCTTCTTCTATGTCTATATCTCTTACAAACTCATCATGTGTACCAATGTGTTGGGTCATAGGGTACTCTTCGGCAGGCTCATTTTGTGGGACAATTGGAGGCCTACGAAAAGTGTCGGTGGAATCTTGTCCACTTTGGCTACGGTCGCTACCTCGTGATCTAGACATATTGATATAGTAGTGCATGTGAAAAAATTAAATACAATTTAGACGAGATAAGTTAAAAATAAAAATCTAAAAAATAATAAGAGGGTTGTGAGAGAGAAGATCAAAAACCAACAAACAAATATGATAAACAAAATTATAACTACAAAAAAAAATATCAAGACAATAAGAGGGTTGTGAAATTTTGATACCGTACTTCGCGGATACTCGTATATAAAATGAGAGTGAAAATAAAAGTAGAAGTAGAAGTAGAAGTAGAAGTCCGGAATCGTATATAGATAGAAAGAGAACTTCTTTGTTGGAGTCTTGGAGGATTTAAAGACTTGAAGACTTAGTTGAATGTTGAATTCGATACGATCGGAATTTTTCGTTTGATCGTTTCTATGTTGCTAGCTTCTTTGTTCACAAAATTTGGAAGAAATAAGATTGAATTGAGTAGTAGTAGTAGAGAGAGTACGAGACTAAAATGTGAAATTTTTAGTTTGGGTTTAAGGGGTATTTATAGGGGAAAAAACCACAAAAAAAAAACGACTATAACAGCCGTTAGACTCAATTTTAGCCTTTGGACGTGCGGGTCGAACGGTTCGAAACCCGTGGGTCGGCCCATGGGTTCGCGAACGGGTCGAGCACTGTTCACCGGGTCCGCGGGCCGGGTTCGACGGGTCCGAATCCATGTTTTAACGACCCGGGTTGATCCGCTTATAATTGCAGGTTCGACTCGAACCCGAACAAACTTCTAACGGGTCGGGTTTAGCGGGCGGTTCGCGGGTCAACCTGGCCCGTTTGCCATCCCTACAGTTCAACATCATCGTCTTCAGAGTCTTCCCTTGCAGTCCTTGATTATTGCATAAGCAATTTTGCTTTCTCTCTTTTCCAAAAGATGCGAGACGGATGAAAAAGCTGTCTCTCTCTTTCTCTCTTTTTTTTTAAAAAAAAAGTAATCATAAATTTCTTTTCCAAAAAATTATGAAATTACCATTCAAATATTACGAAAATGCCATTAATTAATCACGGAATTGCGATTTAAAAAAAAAACCTCGGCACTTATGCCAATTTGCTTCATTTAATTATTATGAAAATGCCATGAGATAATTACGAAAATGTCATTTTAATTTTTTTTATATAAAAAGATGGACGGAGGAAGAAGCTCAGTTTGAATTTTTAATTCTTTTTTTGGGCTGATTTAGCACCAACGACAGCAGACTTTTCCTCTCATTTCTATTTGCCAATTGCTAGAAGTGCAAAATTTAGCAATGACCATAGTGGATGCTCTTAGAGCACCCACAATTATTATTGATATAATATAGCAAAATGATAAAATGAGAAATGGTAAAAATAGTATTCGTTGCAGTGGTCATTTGCCATAATTTGGAAGAAGAGAAAAAAATCGGACGAAACATGAGTTAATTTTAGGATAATTAAAATTGCATTAGTTATTGAATGATAATTAGTATTTTAAGTAGTTAATAAATTATAAGTAAACCATGATCAAATTAGTAAACCATAATAAATTAACACTAATCCAATGATTAAATGATGGGGTTGGCTGGTCAACATTCTCAAATAGGACATGTTGTCCCGTTTGATCATTTTTGGGTTGGGACAACATGTCCTGTCCAATCCTTTTTTTAATTGGCGAAAACACCCTTGATCTATGAGGCAAAAGCCTCTAATCCCTTGATCTACGATTCCAAGCGATAACCCTCCCAACTACAAGCAGTCAAAACTCGTACGAAAACCTTAAAAATCTATGTGAAATGTCCAAATTGCCATTATTTTTCACTGTTTCTCTTTCTCATAAAAAAACGAAAAATTCCATTAAAAATGCCAAAAAGAGCCAAATCTTTTCACACAAATCAGAATGAAAATCCATCAAACCATTATCAAAATCAAAATCAAAATCAAAATTCAAATCAAAACCAAAATCAACATTTTTTTTCCCAAACCCATAAACATTGAATTTTCAAATCTAAATGCAAATCTTAAATCCCAAATCCAAATTCCCTCCCCCTCTCTTCCAAATTAAAATCCAACTCTAGTATCCAAGAGGAGCAGCAACGTCGAAACCCATCATCATCATCACCAGCACCTGACCCCGACCCTGTCGTCACCTCCTCCAACCCCGCCGCCGCCTTCTTTAGCTCCCGCCGCCCTCCTTCATATTTGAAGAAATTCCAAAGAAAACCCAACAACCCAACATTCAAAACCTAAAAAAGAAAAACGAACGAAAATCAAGAAGAACATAAACAATGAATTTTAGATTTGGATTTTGGATTTTGTATTTTTGATTTAGATTTAGATTTCAATTTAGATTTAGATTATGCTTTTGATTTTGATTTAACATTTTGATTTTAGAATTGAATAATATTTTGATTTTGATTTAACATTTTGATTTTAGATTTGACTAATATTTTGATTTTGATTTAACATTTTGTTTTTTCATTTATTTGGATTTTGATTTTGATTTGAGAAGATAAACATTAAAACAAAGGTCAGATTTTTTTAGTTTTGATTTTTTTGATTTTTTTCTTTTTTAAGTTCTGGTTTTTTTAACGGTTTATTAATATAAGGGAAATTTGGTCGTTTCACACCCTCTTTTAGTTTTTTCGTACTAGATTTGACTACAATTTGTAGTTCAGGGGGGGTTATTGTATTGACCAATAGTTTCGGAGGTTAAAGGCTTTTGCCTCATAGATCATGGGTGTTTTTCGCCATTTACCTTTTTTTCCTTTGGATGGTACAACATGTACAGTCCGATCGTTTAAAAAAAAATTGAATAAACCTTGTAAAATACAACTTGTATCGTCCGATCGAATTTTTAAAAAAATAGAGACGAAACAACATGTTCCGTCATCTATATTTTGAGAATATGCAAGTTCTTTCTCAAATATGAGATGTTGCTGTTTTTTTTTTCTTGCTTCATAATTATCATGTTATAAGACATTTTTCTGCGAACATTTATATTCAAAATGAGAAGAAAATGAGTTTAACATTTAATTGTACTGAGTTTTGTTGGAAAATATTTTATGATAAATAAAATTTATAAACCATTATTGTTTCTATTATTGTTAATTAATTAGTTAATTATGATGACCAAGCTCAACCATTTATCTCATGGTATAAGCGGATTAACGACGGAGGCTTGCGATGTAAGGACGCTGAGATTATTTGGAAAGTCTCCATACCTTTGAGGGTTAAAATTTTTTGCATGGCTTGTTATGAATGACGCTATTTTAACGAAGATCAACCTCCAAAAAAGAAAGATGCAAATCGACGTGAGATGCGGGGCATGTGAATGCGCTGACGAGGATACCAATCATTTGTTGTTCGATTGCCCTACGGCTAAAACTGCATGGGTATTGATTTGTGTGCGTTTTGGGGGTCTTCAAAGTCCTAGGAGGAGTGCAGATGTCTGGGGGCACTGTTGGGTAGAACTAGCTAGTAAGAAAGATAGAGAGGATTGGGGTATCGTAGCTTCAACAACTATGTGGTGTTTATGGCTTACTAGGAACGATTTCTGTTTTCGTAATATCAAATATACCTTCTCGGGACTCACGCATAAAATTCTGACCCTAATACATGATTGGACAGGTAACAGGGGAGCTATGAAATGACTGAGAATGGAAGAAGAGGAGTAGGACCCAATGCTGGAGTTCGAGTTCAGGGAGGGAATCTTTCTCTTTTCCAGATCGACTCTTAGCGGCTATGTAGACAGCATCTGTATCGATGGACTTGTTTTGGGAATAGTCTTGTATCTTCATTTCTACTTTCCTGCTTATGTCTTCTCATGGTTGTAGTTAGTGTAAGATGTGGTAGTTTGGTTCGTGGATTTCATGTAATTAGTTCTTCTGTGTTTCTTTAATATCGTATTAATGAAGCGATGACTGGATCATCTTTTATCAAAAAGAAAAAAAATTAGAATGAGTCAATATCACATCAGATCACAAGCCATAATAAAAGCAACAATGATACACGCACAAGGCCATAACCTTTCTTACGACCTTTATCTTTACAATCTTCTCCAATGATATTATGTCGCCTAAGATTATTTAAAAAAAGGTTATAAGAAAGGTTGTAAGACTAACCAGGTGTTAGACTTCGAAAAATCCAAAACTAACACTCGGTTTTCGAAAAACCGAGTTAGTTTTAACTAAACTCGATTTTTCTAAGACCGAGTGAGGCAGTTTGGGAATTTAAAAAAACTAGGACGGTTTGGAAAAAACTTTGAAAAAGTGGGACGGTTTGGGAAAAAATTCGAAATATTGTGGGTAAAACATCTCTACTATTATAATGGGAGAAGGCCTTAGTGTAATTTGTCCATCTACCAACCCGTCCAACACACATGCATAACTATTGTAAATGAGGTTTTAGATCAAATCCAGACTACGTCTGAATTTTTACTCTTAAAAATACTATATTTATTAAGACGTGCATCGCACGTGTAAACTACTAGTTAGTAATAAAAGTAGATGGTATCTCCGCACAATCCATAATAAAGTTAGAAGGTATCTCCACTGCATGTGTGGTAGACAAATCTAAAGAATGATGGATTTTAATTAATCAACTGATATGAACCAATTTTGGATTCAGTTTGAAATTAGAAATAGCTCAGTATATCACAGCGGCTCGATGCTATGAGTTTTCTTTTCGTGATCTTTGATGGCGCTGCGCGTTGTAGTGCTACTCACTATCTTCCAATCGCTCGATGCTATATGCGTTTGTGATAGTTGATTACATTGCATTGCAATGCTATTTGTTTTTATGATCTTTGATTGGACTTAATTGCAAAGCCTTTGGACTAAAGCTTAATCGTGAGGAGTACTCACTGATTTTTTGCTTTAGTAAGTTAAATATGATCATTGATCATCGTTTTTGCAATCCAAATGGAGGGAGAAAAAAAGTCTATCAAACAAATTTTTTTTTTTTTTGGGATAACAAAAATCAAACTATAGCCTTGTTCAAGTGTATGTAAAGCCCCGAAACTCAAATGAAAAGCCCATATAATTAAGTAGATTTGTTGTATAGAAGCTCCTTGAAGTATCATGGGATTGAATACAATTGTCTCCAATTTTTTGGCCTCTCTTAAAAAAAACAACAACAATAACAATAAAATCGTTTTCTCAACTAGTTGGGATCGGCTACATGAATCCTGATTTTCCATCTGCTCGGTTTAGCGCAATATCTTCTGTAAGATCACACGCTATCATATTTTTTTCATTGTTTCCACCCAAGTTAGTTTAGGTCTTTTTCTACCCCTAACCCTACCTTCAATACTTATCAAATCACTTTTTCTAACGGGGGTACTACTAGCTAGGTTTACGTGTGATATGTCCAAATCACCTGAGGCCATTCTCTCTTAACTTATCTTGAATTGGAGTTACATTTAGCATGTCTAGTTTATACTCGTTTCCAATTCTATCTTTTCTTGTTTTACTATACATCCATCTTAGTATAATTATCTCCGCTACATCCAAATGTTTTTTCTTCGCCTCTCTTCTAAGAAGGCGAAGAAAAAAAACATCTATTTAATATTTTTATTCTCAAAATCCAATATTAAATAGTTTGATTCTCATTAGATTAACAAACTAACATGTATCCCATTAATTTTTCTCATAGCTTTTACATGCTAGATGAATTAGATTATTCACTGTAGGATGGTGTTTGATAAGTGGTAACTGTAGGGAAAAGTGCACAACTTGTGAAATCTCACACCTCTAAAGTTTCGAGATTCCATTAAATGGAAGGATGAATAGTTGTGTGTGTGTGTAGTTTTTATTGGAAAATTTCATTGAATCAACCAAATCTTTCATTGTTGGGAAGTTAACTTTAATTCCTAACATTGAGCGATCGTAATTAGGGTGGTTAATTACATGAATAATTCAGTCATTTTCAGAAGAATCTCTTTTGCTACAAAGTTGTGAAGAATAATTAGCTCAAGCTCCGTTTGCTTAGATTAGCTTAAAAGGACTTTCCATCTTAGTAATGATTTGGACTGATTTAATATAGAGTGAGGGATGCCAAATATTTTTGAGCACTTTTTAAAAATATTTGGGCCCTCTTCCCCACTTCCGAAAACAATTAGCGATATGTTCCTGTTTAGAACACGTCAACATAAATCGTTATTGGAAATAATGGCATAGATTATTTACGTGCCGTTATCCAATAACGGCATCTATATTTAAAAAAAAGTGGCATGCCCGTTATTTGGAGTAACGGCATAGATTATTTTGCTTTTCGACAGCTTGTAGTCTCCATTTAGAGAAAAAAATGCAAATATGAAAAACCTTATAATAGATACCGTTATTTCAAATAACGACATTCTCAATACTGATGCCGTTATTTGGAATAACGGCATCAGTTATAATTTTTTTTTTTTTTAAAACTTATTCGTCATGAATAAGTTATAAAATAACGGCATCAGTTATAATTTTTTTTTATAAAAAAACTTATTATTAATTCTCTCTGTTTCCAAACAACGGCAAGAGTTCATTTAGATATAACTGATGCCGTTATCTTCAATCACAGCATCAGTCATTCGAATGTTGCTATTCAGGATAACGGCATTATTCATATGTTTTTTTCACACTTAGAATTTTTTAAAGTTAGAAGATTCACTTTGTAAGAGAAATATACTGGTGCCATTTTTTCAAATAACGGCATGAAAACGGTATGAAAAAAATGTAAAATAGATATCGTTATTGAAAATAACGGCACGTAAACAGTGACAGATCGCTAATTGGTTTTGGAAATGGGGCAGAGCGGTAAATATTTTTAAAAAATGGGGGAGTCCGGCAAAATTTTCCATTTTACTCTCTTGCATAACTAAAGGAACAAAACAAACAAAGAAAAGGAAAGGGAGGAATCTTTTACTTGTAGAATATTGTACTCACATGGTGAGACTCGGTATAGAAGATCTAATTAGATCCGTTGATCATATTTTTTATGTTATAAAATGTATGCGTACAAAAATTCAAGCTCTTCGGAGGCTTCTTAATCATGCATGTGACGATATTAATTGCGATGAGCGAATGGGAAAACCTTTTTTGGATTTGAAGCCCTCATTCGGTTTCTAATACCCCTTTGCTCAAAATCCTATTAAGTCACTTTAAAGCAATTTCCACCTCCACTATTCATCTGACCAGTTATATTATCTAAAAACTGTTTATTTGCATTCACATAAAATTTGAACATCTAAACATCTAAACCTCTGGATATGAAAACTAACTACCTCTTTATTGGAATTTTTTGCCGTACTAACCCACTTTTTAAAAATATTTAGCATTCTGATCCCACTTTCGAAAATATTTAGCGATCTGATCCAATTTTAGATATATCAGCATAAACCGTTATTGGAAAGAACGATATAGGTTATTTATATGTCGTTGTTTTCAATAGCGGCATCTGTTTAAAATAAATTTCTCTTACCTCTATTTAGAGTAACGACATCAGTTATCTTATTCTCAATCGTGTGCTCTCTGACTAGGAAAAAAATTTGCAAATATGAAAAAAACCTATAGATGATGCCGCTATCCTATTTCAACAACAACATTTCCATGACTGATGTCGTTGTTAGGAATAACAATATCAATTATAAGATTTTTTGCATATAAATAGTGGCCTCCACTTCTCCTTCTCCTTTCACTTTAGATTTGTCTCCCCCCCCCCCCTCTCACTCCTGAAACCCAACCCAAAAACCCAAAAACCTAAAATCCCACAATTGTTTCCTTTCAAAATTCATATATCATACCTCTTCACTCTCAGTCTCATCTCTTTCTTCATCCACGACGTATTTTCAATCTATCCAAGATACAATCTAATTTGAAGGTATTATTATAACCATATGTTTTATATATATATGCATAGGTTATGCTTATCAGTAGTTAATGACTTGAATATGTGTGAATCTTTATGTTTAGGTATGGAATATGATATACTTATTTGGTTATATTTTGGAGGTGAAAATTCGAGATCCGAAGATTGGATATTATTGTAGCGATGTTGAACCGGTTATTATTTGGGCTTCCGTAACTTTATATACTCGTAACTAGTAGATAAGATATTTGAAGTTTCGAATTGGGAAAGAGGGGAATTGAGTGTCAAAATAAAAGCCCGTTATGCTGCCGGTAAAGAGGAAGGGCAATATTTCTTGGTGGTTTCCGTAGATAATGATAATTCTTTGAGATCCATGATTGTTAGGACACTTGATCCAAATTTTAGTTGGACTGCATTGGAGTTATATATTGAGCAAATAAAGTTTCCAAACACTAGGCCAGTTGTTATTCCAAGTCCAAGCCGAGCTGCGGTTTGAAACCATCTGCCAGGTCACATGCAAGAATACCACATACACAAGAAGACATTAGCACAACTCCAACAGAACCTATTACCACAGAATATGAGCAAGTACATCCGTTCACATTAACACAAAATATTGTCCACACCGACATGGTAATGCAAGACTTTGACAATGCCATTGTAATTAACGATTTGGTAAAAGAGAAAGAAGATGAGGATCACGGTCTTGAAGTTGAGGAGTATGAGGATGCCGATGAAGCCCCGGTTAATGATGTCAACGTTCATGTGCTGGTTAACAATGTGGTGCTGCCCAATCGATCCATTAGTGCATATGCACATGAGGTTCAATCGAGTGAATGGATGTCCCGTGCGACCGTACATGAACATGTATAGTTTCTCGTCGGCTCTTCAAACACGAATGAACTCTCCATAGGTCAAAGATTTCCAGCTAAAGATAGTATACAACATCAAGTGAAGATGTACTCCGTGAAGAACCATTAAGAATTTGTGACGGTGAAATTGACCCCTAGTTTATACTATGTCAAATGTAAATACGCACCGATCAAATATTCGGCCGAGGAGATTGCAGAAAATTCGGAACTTGTAAATGTAGTGGGTTGTCCATGGCGATTGCATGCAATTGTTCCAAAAGGCCGATTTTTTTTCGTGGTGAAGAATATTGAAGGTCCTCATACATGTGTGAATCCGAAATTGAATTAAGATCATAGTAAAATTGATTCTACGATTGTATCAACGATGATATTGAATATTGTGAAGGTACAACTAGGAGTAACACCAAGAGTCATAACTGAGATAGTCAAGCTTCAGTTCAATTACACTATTTCATATTAGAAAGCTTGGAAGACGAAACATAAAGCGATTGAGCGGTTGTATGGTTTCTTCCAAAGAGCATACACTAAATTGCCTTATCTTCTCACAACAATTCAAGCCTCAAATTCAGGAACGACCGTCCATTGGGACAAAATTGTGTCAGGTCCTGCCGAAGAAACATTTAAGGGGGTCTTTTGGGCATTCGGCCCCTGGATCGAGAGGTTTAAGGCATGTAAACCAGTTATAAGTGTTGACGGAACACATTTGTATAAAAAATATAAAAGTTGTTTGTTGATAGCTGTTTCACTCGATGCAAATTGTAGATTGTTTCCATTTGCGTTTCCAATAGTTTATGGAGAGAGCATAGAAACTTGGACATGGTTCATGAGCTGTATTCGGTACTTTGTCACAGACCGTGCAGGTCTATGTGTCATTTCTGATTGTCATGCAGGCATTTTGTTGGCAATGGATAATGAGTTCGGAACATAGAAGGAGCAACTTGCTTATCATCGTTATTGTATGCTGTATTTTGCCACTAATTTTCAAAAAAAAATTGAGAACAAGTTGTTTATGAACAAGCTCAAGGTAACCGCGTGTCAAAGTAGTCTAAGAAGAATGAGGCAAAGATTGTATAACTTGAAGCGGCTAATGTTGATGGGGCTAATTGGTTGAAGGACAAGCCGATTGAGAAGTGAGCACTTTTCGCCGATGGAGGCCGTCAATATGGTATAATGACTACAAATCTATCGGAAGTGTTCAATTCGGTTTAAAAAAAGTGTCCGTAGCTTTTCCATCACGACAATTGTAGAAATGATATACTTTCGTCTCAACATGTACTTTACTGACCGTCGTAAAGCGGTACAGACCCTTATTATCGAAGAAAAATTATTGGCACCACGTGTTCAAGAGATTATCGATTTACAGCGTGAGAAATCAAATTTGCATGAGACTATTATGTTTAATAACCGTCCTAGTATTTTCGAAGTTAAAACTGGTATTAGAATTGATAATGGACTTCAAAAGGATGTACATTGGCACACTGTTGACCTCCAAATTTTCCAGCAAATAGCTTCTCTGCCAAATTCTCTGCCTCCACAGTCGTTATTGTCAATAACAACATCAAAATCACTGATGCCGTCATTTGGAACAACGACAACATTTCAAATATTTTAACTTATGAAGATTCTCTTAAAAATTTGAACTGTTGCCGCTGTTCCTAACAACAACATCAGTTATTTTGATGCCATTTTTGAAAATAACGACTGTGGATGCATAGAATTTGGTAGAGAAGCTATTTGTTGGAAAAAAATTGGAGATAATTGATGCCGTTATTCAGAATAATTACATTATTTGCACTGTTGCCGTTGTTCCAAATAATGACAACATGTAAAATATAAAAAACATTGTGCATGTTTTGAACTGTTGTCGTTGTTGGGAATAACGCTACAGGTATCTGATACCATTATTTCAAACAACGACATCTGTTATCTTAAATTTGGTTCAAAATATGCACAAACATTCACATACATTTCGAAGTAGTAAGACTTCAATTTGAATATGATCAACAAATGCAATTAAAAAGCACTATAAAATAAACATAATAAATAACAACAATAAACAATTCATCAGCAAATATATAGCATCAAGTTTTATATTTGCAACACAATATAAATGACAATAGTTCACATTCAACCGAAGTTAACAAATTAACAAAATCTCCTTGAAATTCACATTTAAAACATATCTTAATAATTGGGCAAGTCAACAGTTACAAAATTACACAATTCCACATTGAACCTAACTAGGCGTATAGTGTTGCGGTTGCCTACTCTTCCGAGATGAGACTCTCCTCCGACGTTCTATAATATTTTGTATCCTAGGTACACAGGGGCCAAACTCTTCTTCATGCTCCGCTTCTTCTTCTATAATCTCTTGTGATTCTAATTGAGAAGTCCCAGGAGGATGCCTGACACTCTTCTGTCGTTGCCCATGTGAAGATGATGGTTCCGTGTGTCTTGGTTGGGTTTGTCTTGATGATGGTGGGGGAGATTGAGCTTGTCTTGTTGGTGGTGGGGGAGGTTGAGCTCGTATAGTACTTGGTCGGGGCGGTTGAGTTGTAACTTATGTTGATCCTAAAAGAGCAGCGAAGGCCGGGCTGTTTCCAACCTCTTCAAATGATAAACGACACGGATGAAGGATTTCTCGGGCTATCTCCTTGCAAGCTTTCAAAGCATTGCTTTTCAACACACTAGCACATTTCCGCACAATATCCCATGTGTTGTCAATCTACAACACCAATAAAATATAATAGAATAAGTAAATCAAAATATGTTAAACAAGTATGAGCAAAATGCGTACGAAATTTTTTAAATAATAAGTGTTAACAAAAGCATAAATTTACCATGAGTCGATACGAGGAGACCTTTGGTTGATACATAGGTTGCGAAGTGAAATGTGTCGGTTGTGGTTCGACTTGTTGCTTTGGGATCGGTATTAGGATACCAGCCAGGATAGCCGATCGTGGAGCAATAAACAAACATGTAATACGACGGTACCACGCCATATAAGTTTCTTGCAACGACCTGCCGTATGGTACACTCCCTTCTACCACCAAATTATATTTACTATCATTCCACATTGCTACATGAGAGTGGTGGTGATCATTCCAATCCATACTCGGTAATCGACCTTGACCGGTAATATTGTGAAGTCTTCAGCCGTCCATCCTATTCTCCGGGATAAATTGTTGTGCATTGAATTGTCGGATGACTTGATCGGTGTAATAGAACTCCACAACCGAGAAATTTATAAGTGGTTCTTGTGTCAATCAAAGTTGATTGTTTTCTGTGCACAGTGGGGGTAGCCGTTGTAGCCTTTCGGCCATGTACGGTGTCCATTGACGTACTCTTCCTGAAGCTGATCGAGTTCATCCCTATAATACATCAACACACAACGTGGGTTATCTCCCCACGTAGGATACCGGTCCAATACACACCCAAAGAAGCCCTCATCACTAAATTCTCCTCAACCACTCTCCAATTAGTTGAAAGAACCGTTACTCGGGGCCGGCCAAGGTGTATTCGTTCGCAACATCAATTCCCATCGGCCCCGTCATTTAGATCGACCCCATTGAACAATTACACAGGGCACGGTAAAGAGAAGTCAACGTCACACTTCCCCGACTATATCGGCCGCCTCTATGTATGTCGACAATCAAGGGAATGTACATTAAATGGACTACATCACTGGAAGAATTCGGAAAGAGAATACCTCCAATCATCGACAGAAGATACGCTCGCGTGTAACCTGGAATTTCAAAGTCGGTCAGTTCATTTCCCAAACTATTGTGGAACTCTGAAAAGAGCCACAAACGTCGGATTGATTGGCCGACGAATACACCTTTGTCGTCCTCTTCAACCTCCCTCCCAAGGTAATCTCTAACCAACATGATTTTATTGAACATGAGGTTTCTAGTCACGTCCACCCCATCGATTGGAAGACTCGATATGATGCCTATATCTTGTAGCATGACCATCATCTCACCAACGTGTTGGTGGAACATGTGTGTTTCCAGCCTCCATCGCTCCACAAGAGCGATAAGTAATGGATGATCACATTTAACTTTGGCCAACATAGAACCTGCAATTTGCCTATTAGTTGTGTATATGTGGGTACATCGGCAATATCGTGTGCATTCGGAAACTCATATTCTTGGTCTCTCCCTTCCACACTGGCTTAGACCTATGATCTTCTTGCAAATAGAGTAGGGTTGGGTATAATGGACCCAGAATTTCTTCTTGTGCGTGCGAAGATGATGCACCCACGACATGGGAAGAAGATATTTGGCTAGCATCCATTTATCTGTGAGCATCAAAATTCCATGTGTCAACAACAATACTGATAAACGATGTGTCAAGATAACAAAATTAATAAGCCATGTTTCTTCTCACAAAATTAATAAACGATGTGTGAAGATAACATCATTTTTTAAATATTCATATCGATCGACTACTCATAACAATTCCCGCCACAACATCTCCACACACTACATATTTGTCTATATAAACAAATCTTATATGAACATCCATTCATACATACACAACTATGAATATAATAATTAAAAATATAGCAATTCTAATATATGACAATTTTTTCATAGTTGTCTAATATAGAATATTGTCAATTATAGAATACATGAACTACAATAATCCATTCATACTACTACTTAGATGAATCTCCTCAACATCTCTTATACTATACTAACAATTTCGGATTTTGAATACATACCACAATTTCAGATTTTAGAAGAGATGTAGAAGAAATCAGCGCCAAATATCAAAGTGAACGGAGAAAGGAGGGAATCACAATTACGGTTTATGGATGAGTATTTAATGAATTTTTTGGGGATGTAAAAGAGCATTCTTGACAGTGGGATGTAGGGTTTTAGGGTTCTAGGATTTTTGGGTTTCGGGAGAGAGAGAAAGCAGATCTAAAGTGAAAGGAGAAGGAGAAGTGGGGGCCACTATTTATATGCAAAAAATTCTATAACTGATGCCGTTATCCCCAATAACGATATATGTCATGCGAATGCTGTTGTTAGAGATAGCGACATCATCTATAGGCTTTTTTCACACTTGCAATTTTTTTCCCAGGTCGCAGAGCATACTAATGAGAATAAGATAACTGATGTCGTTACTCAAAATAGCGGCAAGAGATTTTTTTCTAAAACATATGCCGCTATTGAAAACAACGTCATATAAATAACCTATACCGTTATTTTCAATAACGATTTTTGCTGATGTGTTTAAAATTGGGTCATATCGCTAAATATTTTTGAAAGTTGATCAGATCGCTCAATATTTTTGAAAAGTAAATCTGTACGGCAAAAAAATATCTTTATTAATTGTTTGATCCTTAAAGAAAAAGTTAGTAGTTGTAGTTGTAGGTAGTATTGGTATAATTACCCGAAACCCGGATCCGATCCGGACCCGACATTCGACCGGAACCGACCCGGTCTATCCGGGTCCGGGTCCTAAAATGGGACCCATTGTACTTTCGGGTTCGGGTCCGGGTCCGGGTCCGGATCCGCTCAAAAGAGACCCGACCCGGACCCGTTAAAAAAAATCCAAAAAATCAATATAAAAATAAATATTCTATCCTTATCCCCCCTCCATCCTCCTCAATTCTAAATCTTACTCTTTCAAACTTAAAACTCGTGCACTTTCCTTCTCTCCTTTATTCTAAATCCTCCACTCGCCGCTTCCGCTTGCCGCTCACACTCCCACTCCTACCCGAACGGGTAAGAATATTTTAATAGGATCCGGATCCGGATTCGGACCCGGACCCGGATCCGGTGCCGGGTCCGGATCCAATTTTTGGACCTATAGGAGACCGGATCCGGATCCGGATAATGAAGGATCCGATTCGACCCAACCAAACCCGATACCAATGCTAGTTGTAGGCACACATGCAGCTGCAATTCTTCCAAATCTGTATATGTCATTGTAGGCCTACAATCTATATAATAAAACACAAAGAAAGCTATCAAGTGGCTCTCCTTCAATCCCCAAAAATCAAAGGTCCAGATCTAATCTTACAAAACATATTTTCCATCCAAAAGTTTCCCCCAAAACTCAAATTCAAATCTCCCACCCAAAACAACTCCTATATTTATTTAATTTTTTTTTTCTCTATCTCCCTCCCTCTTCTATTAAAAAAAATTAAGAAAATAAATTTTTTAAAAAAATTTAAAAATTTTAAAAAATTTAAAATTTAAAATTTAAAAACTTTAAAAATAACTCAAAAAATCAAAAAAAACATATAATATGTTTTTTGTTCTATGTTTGCTACTTCAATTAATTTGTTGGACCTCCAAAACTATTTTTTATGATCAAATAAGGTGCACCGTTCCGAAGACGTGCCGTAGATACGTGTCAACGGACAAACCTAGTCTATATACAAAACTGAATATTTTAAGTATTATCCAAGTACACCAACAGACTTGCCATTCCACATCCTATCTTCTCCCACAAAATTCAATTTTCTAAACTTCCAAAGAAGGAATCTAAACAATAAAGAAAAAACTCCATTATCCTCTCTAAATTACAGCATGATTGTACACTATTGCACACTATGTACTATAGCGTCATGAATTGTTCTCTCAAAATATAATAACGAGTAATGCTAGAGCCACTACCAATTTCACTATATTTCTCTTCATTACCTTAGGTGGCACACTCCAATAGGTAGGGGATGATAAAGTAGGTGGGAGAACTCTCCAATAGGAGTATGCCACCTAAGGTAGTGAAGGAAATGGTAGTGAAATTTGTAGTGGCTAAAGCATTACTCTATAATAATTCTCATCTATTATTGTTCTCTCAAAATATAATAATTATCATCTTTTTTTAATAAGTATTGTATAACTAACGGCGCCGACAAACATGTCCAATGAGATCGAACTACTAATATCTATACTCATAACAATTTTAACATCAACTCTCTAGTTATAATATACTAGTATCATGCACGTGCGATGCATGTGGATGGGGAGTGAAAAGAACAAAAAAAAACCTACCAACACGTGCGCTGCACGTATTTGCACACATACAAAAAAGAATAAAAAATTGTTTATTGACCAGCTTCTAATGCACAATCCAACCCAAAACATTAAAAAAAAAAAACAAACAAACAAAAACAATTCAAACAAAATATATATATACTCATGAAGCTTCCATCCCTCTTACGCCCCACATGTACATAGTTCCACACTCTTTACTTTTTGATGAATCGGATAGAGCCAAAAGGCTCCAGCCATCAAAAATATATATTAATCAATAAAGCAGTTAATAAACAATACAAATAGTCACAGGTTTTACAAGATGTAAAACAGAAATAAGCGAGAAAGAAAGAAATACAATAAGCAAGCTACAAGTAAATACAATGATAGACTCAACATCAGCAAAACAGAGAGAGGATCCACAGCACGACGCACCAAGCCGTTACCCGAGAGCGGGGCAAACGATCCGGAAAGGCGAGCGACGAGGAGGGGCACCAAAGCGACCGATCCAAGACCATGGAGGATAAAAACTCCTCCCACGATGGCAAACAACTCTATAAGAGACTAGAGGGACTCTAGCAGCGCAACGGAAGTAAAGCACTGCCATCAGCAGGCACGGAGGCTGCTTTCTTCGCAAGGAGCCGAGCACTCACTCGGATCTTCGAATGGTCAAAAACTATCTTGTTGTAGCCTCGCTTGGCGGGGGGAGGTGCTACCCTCACAGAAGGGGATGACAATGCCGCAAGATCCGATGTTGAAGTGCCTACTGAGATAGGGCACGAGGGGGCAACAAGACTGTTGGGGGCAATCGATGAGGTAGGAAGAATGGTCTTGGAGTAGTTGACCCCACAGGGAGAAGAAGGAGCATGAAGACTAAAAGGATGCTTAAGGTGTAGGGAGAGCACGAATAGTTTGAACGCCCTCAGAATCTGATGGAGCTATGACCGGACCCTTAGATGTTGATGCCAAGAGAATAAGCATCCAGGAAAATGAAAAAATACCGCAGAAAGTTCCACACTCTTTACAAAAGCACTTTCAATCACCCGATGCAGTGCATAAAGTAGGACCATGTACAGTGTACAAACCCCTGATCATAAACAAACCGTGTGCATCCATCCATCCATCCATCCATCCATCCATCTTTCTACTGTTTACACCAAGAAAAGGAAAGAAGAAGAAGAAGAGCACAGACAGCTGTCCTCTCTATTATTCACCACATATCCAACTTAATTATTTTCAGCTATTAATTAATTATAGATTTTTTAACATATATATTCCTTACAAATATTTGATTTTCATATTTATTCTTCATAAATATAAAATTTCATAATTATACTTAATAATTCAGATCATGTTTTATATTTGATGTCCCTATGTATATTCAGATGGTCAAATTATGTAAACTCCTTTCTAACGAATATAATAGTTATAATTTTAATTAGAGTTATAAACCTTTAATTATATTTAGACATATTATTACTCTACCGACGGCTACCCCAAATCTAATCCCCTTCAATTGTTAATTAATCAAAAAAATTAAAAGACTAATCAAACCTTATCTTGATTAATAATATTGAATTTCTACAGAATTTTCGGAGAATATTAATTACTGAAAGTAATTAATAATCCAAAAACACAAATATAATTTCAAATATTCACTAAAAAACAATCCCCCCACAAAAAAATAAAATAAAATAAAATAAAAACAAAACGGACAGCCGTTATCAATCAATTCTCAAACTTCACCATTTAAGAAAAAATTTACACCATTTTTTTTATTAATCGGAAAAGGGAATATTCCCCCGACTCTTCTAGATCGTCCAATTCCAGATCTTGATTCTCAGCTTCACCTTACACTTCACGTCCTCCGCTGCCGGCGCCGCCCCCGCCTTCTTCTTCAAACTAATTCCCGCGCAATTCACCTTGATCCCCACCTTTTTCGTCTTCATCTTCATAAACTTCACCCCCACCTTCGTGTCGATCTCGATCTCCAATGGGACCGTGCTCCTCTTCCTCAGATCCGCCGCTGCCGTGGCATCAAGATTCGCGCCCTTATCCGCCACCGTCGATTTCAGGATCGTCGTGTTCTTCGAACCGTGACTAAACGCCGGGAAAGATCCGGTTCCGATCTCGACGCCGTTGGAAGTGGCGGCGATGGAGGATTCGTCGTAGATGAACTCGAGCTTCTTGTTAGGGTTTCGGGCGGTGACGGTGAGATCCAGCTTGGAGGTGAGGGAGTTTCCGGCGGTGAGGTTGAAGGCGGCGAGCTTGAGGGAGGAGACTGTAAAGTCGGGGCGGTGGGGGCGGTAGATGACGTAGAAGACGCCGCCGGCGATGGCGACGACGAAGACGACGGCGAAGAGGATGAGCGTTATCCAGAGGCAGCACGTGCAGCAGCAGCTCCGGCTCGACCGCCGCCGTCGCTTCATCGGAGCGGGTTGGGGGCGGTACATCGGGCGGTTGTAGGACTGCGCCTTCGTGGCGGGAAACTGAACGGCGGCAGCGCCGGTGCCGCCATTGGCGGCGGAGGGGGGAGCGGGGCTGGGTTTGGCGGAGGGGTAGACGCGGTCGGCCATTTTGTGGAAATTTTGAATTTTGAATTTTTTTTAATTTTTTAGGGTTAGGGTTTGGGGATTGATATAAGGGGAGGAAGGAGAAGGACTGGCGAACTAATGAGGAAGATGGAGGTTTTCATATGGGGTGGAAATTAGGGTTTTGGTGAGGGGGTTAATTGAATAAAGTTGACGCGGGAATCGTGGGTTTTGGCCTTTTGGGGTTATTTTGGGAGGACCGGGGGTTGCCGGTTTTGCCGGTGAGTGGGGAGGGTGTCGGTAGGTGGGCTTTCGCTTTTTGGTTGTGGCAATTGGACACGTGTAGGTCGTTAGTTGGGTTTGGATTTTGATGGTGGTGTGAAGGAAGGATCTAAGTTGGTAGAGGAGTTTAGTACAAGAATGAAGTTAATTAGTTGCATTAATGATAATGGTGTTTTCTTTTTAGATCTTAAAGCAAGTAATGAGAATCACATGCTTAATTAGTTGGATATTTTAAGATGCAACGTGGGTAGAGAAGAAGACATGTTTTAATCATAATATCAGTTGTGACTGCCATGGCGTTTTGGAACTCGATTTTTATCACAACATCCACTGTCATTATTGCTAAATTATGCATACTTGGTATTTGACAAATGGAAATGAACGGATAGTGCTACTAACGTTTGTAGTTAAATTTGGCTGATCAAAAATAATAAATAATCAGACGAAATATCATTCTTCGTCTAACCCCTTTTTATTATTTTTTAATATTAAAAAAATGTGCGACGAAGATCATCTTATGTTTGACCAGAATTTTGAAAATAAAAATAAAAATAAGTCCAGACGGAAGATCATTTTCGGTTTGGCAAATTTCTGTTTTTAAAAGATAAAAAATTGGTCTAAGACCCAAATTTTTTTAATTATTTTAATCCGTGAAGAAGAGGCCTGTCCCTCTCTCCAACTTTTCTACATTAAACATTTGCAAATTTCTTTTAGAAAAATAATAAAAGAAGAGGAAGGAAGATGATCTTCCGTTTCTCAACTTTTCTACATTAAATCATTTTTTTACTGTGAAGAAGTTGGCGGACCATCCTCTTTTAATATTAAAAAAAATTCACAGACAGAACATCTTCTTCCGTCTTCTATATTTGACAATTGCTAAAACCTGTTGCTATATTTAGCAATGCACACTGTTCATTACTTTCTTAAAAAATGGGTTTTTAGCAAACGATAATGGAGACGGAATTGCCAAAAAAATGCATTTTTTGACTTTTTTAGAGTATCTGTAGTCATTTTGTTAAAAAATGGGTACATGGAAAATATAGAAATAGCGAATATGGGGTAGCGCTGCAGTTGTGAATACTCATAAAATGAGTTTTTTTGGAACAAACAAAACATGATATACCATCTGAAGATTTGCAGAAGAAAGCAAAAAAAAATTGAAGGACGGCAGATCATCTTTCGTCTGATCAATTAAAAACAAAAAAAATTGAAGGACGGGAGATCATTTCCCGTCCAACACAAATTTTTTTCTCAAACGGCAGATCATCTCCCTAATTTTTTTTTAATAATTCAAACAACATATCATATGTCGTTTGACACTTTCCCAATTAAAAAAAAATTGACTCAGACAACAAATCATCTACCGTCCGACCATAAAACGGTAAATCATCTACCGATTTCTAAAAGATGGATAAAGCCATTTCCTCTGCCAAATATGGTCGTCTCCTGTTCATTCGAAACCTAAAAAATGGGTATATAGATGACGACTACAGAGGATTTTTTTTCTTCAAAATATCCATTATTTGGATATATAGCCAACGACTACAGATGCTCTTAGCAAGCGATAGTGGATAGTCTAAACAACACGAAATGGGCACAACGTTAAGTTTCCTTAATTTGTTTCTTGAAAAAAAAATTTCCTCGACTTTGAATTGTTTTTGTAATAAACGCTGAAAATATTGATCGTGTTGTTTAGATGCAGTAGTTATTTGCCCGCGTGCGATGCACACCCTAAACACATACATATATCACAATATTAAATCAAACACCCTAAACCCTAAAAATCGATCGGTCTTACCCCTTAATTTTTTCCGGTCTAAACCAAATCTATCCAATTCGGAACCCTAATCATCCAATCAAATAGAGATATCTACAAAATCAGAAAATATTTTTTCATGACGTTTGTATAAGTATTTATGCAAAGATTAAAACATTAACTAACATTTGCCATCTAAAATAAACTTTAGATGCAAACAAACATATATGTGATTGAATTATATAAATAATTTAAGCCTATTAGCATCTCAATTCACCACCGTCACTTTCCAAATAGTTAACTATCTAAAAATCTATAAACTTCACGCAAATCTAATTTTTTTGACAAATCAAGATTAACAAACATGCGCTGCATGACGTCGACGGATTCTTCTGCAAGTCTTTCAGTTCTTCAAAATCCTCTTCGACACCATCGTCAACTAACCTAACCCAAACCTACAACCAAACAAATAAAAAAACCTAATTTAACCCCAAAACGATGATCAAACCCACACAAAAAAAAACCTAAACCGAAAAAGCCGAAACCCTAGATCAAACCCCAAACCAATCGCACAAACCCTATAAATCAAACAAAAGAGGCTTAAATCGCTAGCAGTCGACCGAAATCGAACAAACAATTTGGGAGAGAAATCGTACCAAATCGCATTTCTAGAGTACTAGGACAGTGGCGGCGCGCAACCCATCACAAGAGACAGAGGAGAGGAAGGGTCACAAGAAAGATTTGCTTTTTTGGGGTTTGTTTAATATGTTTAATATGAACAAGGATGGATTTGTTTAATCTGAACACACGGTGCACGTGTTGGTTTGTCTACAAATTACACTAACATGCGGTGCACGTGTTAGGTTGTCTACAAATTACACTAACTCTCCCATTATAGTATTAGAGATTAGAGTTATAAGTAATAGGATGTTAATTACCAGAACATTTTGAATTGTCCGAAAATCCTCTCTTATTCCTTGTTTAGCCACTTTCCACCTATAACTGAAGTGTAATAAAAATGGTTAAACTATTTACAAACACTCAATTGATAGCTTGAAAGCACCATTAAAATATAGGATTAACAAAAACAGAGAATTTCACAAACCCTAGATTATGAGAGAAGATGCTGAACTTGGAACTGTTCTAGTTTGGATCCAACAATCCCTTCAGGCTCATCGTTTTCCCCTATAAAACTTAACTAAAAGCCCTAATTTTTGAAGTAAACACTAACAAATTTCAAGTAAAAACTCTTTGGAGATAGATCTTCAATCTCCAACAAATCCAACAGTAAATTTATTTCCAAACAGGGCATAACTCTTGGATCAACAACAACAAAAGCAGGGAGAACCATGAACAAACTAATAAATTAATATTCTAGATCAATAAATAAAAAGGGAAAACTACAGTAGAGAACAACAATATAAAAAATCAATAAATTAATTAATTATCAAACAGGGCAGTGTGATGATGCATCAACGCGACAGCGGGGGTGGCAGTGGTGCGGCGATAGTGGTGTGGCGATGCGGTGGTGTGCCGGCGCTACAATGTGGGGAAAGCCGATGGGTCGCAAGAGAAAGAAGAAGATGAATAGAGAAAACGTAGGCACGGCAGTGCGATGGTGCGGCGGCGCAGCGGTGCTGTGTCAAGGTGGTGGACAGTGCTGAGATGTGTGGGAAGCTGACGGGTCGCAAGAGAGTGGGAGAGGAATAGAGGTAAAGTTTTAGCGGGATTAGAATTTAATCTGCACGTGTTTACATTAAATTTGAGATTTTAATTGATATGCACGATAGACATATATTGGATTGTCTACAAATTACAAAATCCAACTCTCGCATTATAGTGTCAGAGATTAGAGATAAGGTTTGAGTTTGACCTGACCTGATCAATAATTCTAAAACTCTACAAAGTAGTATGCAGTTTGAACACAACTCGATTAATTAGGTGATATCAATTAGCATATATTCATGTTGGTGCAAACAGAAGATAGTTTTTCAGTAATTTTTTTAAATTTTTCTAATTTTTTTTTTGTGTGGCTGGTCTCTCAATCTCTGTTGATTATGGACTTATATAAATTGACTTGAGTTTTAACAATCAACCTGTTATTCGTCTCAGTTTCCGGGGACTTAAGGTAAAAAACCCAAATAATTATTTTTGGACCCCTAATTACAATATAAATTTTTTATGCCTAAAATACGTGTCTATATTTGTAAGAAAAATACAAATTTGGAGATCCCTAAAATTGTAAAAAATTTGGGGGTCTAAGGCGGCTTCCTCACCTGTCTCAAGGTGGGGGCTGGCTTGAATCTTCTCACAAATGTGATACCTTCGCGTTCAACCAACCAATCCCGTACGTAACCGATGATCTAATTTGAAGTTTGATCACTAACTCAATCATGTAGTCAATTTAGGGAATAATAGAGACCCGAAAAATGGGGCAAAAAGAGCTATCAAATGAAGCAACAAATTAACATTTGTGGCTGGAATAAGTCTGTAAACCAGACATGGCCATCACTCACAATCTCAATAATCCAACAGGCTTTCTTGTGCCTTCAAGTAACCCTATAAAAGTCAAATAATTTCTTTAATTATTAGGGAAAATGTTGCCACCAAATCTATCAATCAATTTTAAAAGGTGAGATTTATATGGTGGTTAACACAAGTCTTGTCTAATATTAAAAGAGGAAGACTTTGATTCGATGGCTTGAGATAGTGCAAGATTTAATGAATGATTTTTTGGGGTCTTTAGATACGAAATTTGTACTTAGATTAATGAAAAGGAGTAGAACATGACAATTGGTAAGTGAGCTCTTGCCTTTTATGCTAATTAGTGAAAATATTGAGTATATTAGACTAATGATGTAAACTGTAAAGTCCATAGGTTGTGTAATTCCAATTAACATTAGAATAAACTTATTTTGTCTTTAATAGTATTTGGCTAGAATTCCTTAGGATTCTATCATTTGATTAAAAAAGAAAAGTCTTTGATAATGCATTTGGATACAATCGCATTTCAATTTGAATATTCTTTCATATAAGCTGCAAGTAGATGACATAGAATAATATATATATTACTTGTAATTTATATTGAGACCAAGAAAATTTTGCCAATTGAGATGCAGCTGTATCCTTGTTTGAAACCTAACAAGTCCCTTATCCACTTCCCTTCCTTACTCATGTTTTCAAGTACATTCCGTACAAGGGGTGTTGATAATTATGATGGTAAGCACAAAGAAAAATTAGTAGTATGCTTACTGCTTGAGGTGTTATATATACTCTCATTATCAGATTTGAAATAATCTTAGGGCACTACCACAAGACCAGTATATATGTGATAAGTTCGTGCACCTGGTTTGATTATATAAAATAGTTTTGGAGGTTCAGCAAATTAATTGAAGTAGTAAACATATTGTATGAGGAAGCAATATATCTACCTTTAAGCTCAACCATCGCCTTCTTGATCATTAGCTTGAACTTACCTGGAATGCATATAGTTTGTTAGATACACTGCATAAAGTTTTTTTTAACTTCAGCATCACTTTTAGATGCATGTAATAGTTATACAAGAACATTATCATATAGGTTTTATATAGCTTACTCTAATCCCATAACCACTATGAGTATGTCTAAATATAATGGTAACGCAAGTGCATATGTGAAGGTATCTACAATACCAATAATCTAAATATTTGTTTGTCTGAGACTCAGTTTGCAATTGAAATACCTCTTATTATTATTTCAACCAAAATGAAATACATGAAGTCCTCAAAACTCTAAATCATGCTAATCATTTCTTTTATCTCCACTTTGTCTCCCTATTGCACCTTTATAAAAAAAAATCAAAATGGATAAATAAGAAATTTACTTTAGCTGTCTTTCTTGAGTGGAGAATTTGCACTCTTCACTAGTAAACTCCAGTCATCCCAATCATATATATCCAAACATACACTAAAAGTTTTTATATGTTATGTTATCCATGGTTTATAATAACCAGTGAAGGGAACACTTCACGAAAGTATTTTCTCTTGTAGTAAAAAATTAATATTGCATATTTGCCAAGTTATTTTAGGTTGCTAGTCAGCTTACCTATCCTGCTATGGTTTAGAAGCCCAAATTGAGGCCACCAAATAATCTATCTCTCACTTGCGTACACCTTAAATCAAAACCAATAAAAAACTCATCAAATAAATCACTAAATTAAAAACTTTTAAATCCAAAAATAAAACAATCATCCCTCTCTGAACTTAGATTCCATGCACACACAAAATTTAAGTCAACAAAAAATTGAGTAATCTTCTGCACACAAAATCAAAAATTAGAATGAGATTTCGGTTAATGACATGAAATTAGATCGTCGCATCGCATATAGAGGCTCTCGATTCGGTGGAGGAGAGTCGCCGATACGGAGTCGCTTTATATTCGCGCTCGATTTGGTGGAGGGGATTTACCTGTAACACCCCCGCAAAATAAGATGATTTATTTTGCATTACTAAATAACATTAAATTGGTAAAGTTGACTATTTTGACTATTTTACAAATTTGTCAAATTTACACGTGCAAAACACGTGCAAATATTTTTTGGTACAAATATCCAATTTTAAATTTCTGGATACATTCTCCAATTTATAATTAAGTATATCCTAAATTTTGGGGTTTTTCTGAGTAAAGAAACTATTTTTATAAATACTTCGAAAGAGATGGGCTTTTATGTAAAAAACTGTTTGGATCTCATACAAATAATAAAAATTTGTTTTTTACTGATTTCTTAGCTTTCCATGGTCATCATTGAAAATAAAATCAATTTAAATTTTATTTAGAGTTGATTTGGTAAAGATTTAAACAAATGGTATTTTTGCAAATATGAAATTTAGGTTGGATCTTGTGCAAATATTTTCTTGGAAAGTAAAAGTAAAAAATTTTAATTGTAAAATCTAATATGTATTAGTATATATTATTTCTAAATTTTTTGGATTTTTACGAATATTTTATGACATATTTGTAAATATTACAAAAAGAATGACTTTTGTGCAAAATTACCACTTTGAGTGAAAACTCCAGATTTTTTGATTTTTGGGCTGAGAATGATGCCTAGTCAACTCAGAGGTAAAGGGTTTACTTTTTGTTTCAATAAATTTGGTTTATTTTGCAAGTTTTGATAAAGAATAGTCTTTTTGCAAAATTGTCACTTAGAGGGCAAAAAGTACAATTTCATTTTCTGAGTTTTACAACAGTGTCGGACAGATCTGGAGTGTTGGTTTTGTTTTTAAATACAAATTGATTTGGTTTTATTTAATTTCCAAGTATAAATATTTATATATGTAAAGATATATTTAGAAGAGGTATTTTGCAAATCTATTCACAAACCCTAGATACCCTGATTTCCGGCCTATTAAAGGTGAGGTGCAACCATCTCTTTGCTGCATAACACAAAGGATTTTTTTGTTATTATTTTCTTGGAGTTTTAAAGCGAGGATCTTGGTTTTCTTTCGAAAGGTGGAATTTTCTTATTTTCTTTATTATCTTCGGTTGATTCTTCAATAAGGTGAGTAACATATGTTTGATTTCTTTCGTTCTAAGCATGTTGCCTGTGATGATTTATTGATTAGAAAGTATGTTAGGGATTGTATGTTGATATAATGAAAATTAATGGGTAGATGAACTAAAAAATGGATCTTTTCATAAAACTATGCTATGGATGATTATAATTATATAAAGATGACCTGAGATTTGTTAAGAACCTAATAGAGATCGTGGATATGTTGTTTTCTATCATATTCTTGCTGGTTTGATTGAATATAATGATGATATGATGTGAACTGCACAATTGGAATGAAGTTGAGAGATCTTTACTGATGAACTTATATATATGGGAAAAAGGGGTATGAGCAACTTGCTCATTTAGTAAATATGCAATTGATGATGTGACATACATGTGATTGGAAAAGTCTTAAAAGGATTAGTTGTCCAATGTATCACATGCATGCTACATAATCAATTGCTTATTTACTAAATGAGCAAGTTGCTCATATCTCTTTTATCCTATATATATATACTAGGTTTGCCGGTTGACACGTGCCTACGGCACGTCTTCGGAACGGTGCACCTTGTTTGATTATATAAAATAGTTTTGGAGATCCAGCAAATTAATTGAAGTAGCAAACTTAGAGCAAAAAACATATTATATGATTTTTTTTGATTTTTTTTGAATTATTTTTAAAGTTTTTAAATTTTTTAATTTTTTTAGTTTTTTAATTTTATAAAAATTTTAAAATTTTTATTTTCTTAATTTTTTGAATAGAAGAGAGAGGGAGAGAAGGAGAGGGAAAAAAATATAGGAGTTGTTTTGGGTGGGAGATTTCAATTTGATTTTTGGGGGGAAAATATGTTTTGTAAGATTAGATCTAGACCTTTGATTTTTGAAGGGATTGAAGGAGAGCCACTTGATAGCTTTCTTTGTGTTTTATTATATATATATATATATATATATATATATATATATATACACACACACACACTGTTTGAGATTTTGACGAATGAGAACTTGATTTAATACTCGTTGTATGGCTTATTAATCATGAGTAACTATTATAACCAGTGGGGCATGTGTTTAATGAATTGCAAGATGAGTTTGAGTCAAAAAGATTAATTTTTTGGAGGTCGAAGTTGAGGGTTTTCTTCTGATCCGACACTATATGGCCGAAATTGTGGTTTTGTGTGTTTTGCGAAGTTTTAAATTTGGATATGACTTGTTTTAGTACTGGGATCGAATCTAAACCTTACACTACTTTTAACTGATGGATTTTGATGTTTTTAAACTGATGAAAACACACACATATACACACTTACACATATATATATGCACATATTGCTGTTTTAAAGAAATTTCGTGCAAATTTACTCTTTGATGGATTTGAGGTGGTTTTGATTTATTTCATATACTCCCATATGTGATACTATAACATCCCATAATTTTCAAAGAGTATAATATATATATATATATATATACATGGTGATGTGTTGCCTATAGGGATTCCTATAAGAGGGTTTATATGGAAATATCGGAAAATGGGGGGGGGCACTAGTGAATTATACACAGCATGAACATGTTGTTGCTGCTCCCCGTGTGTGACGTCACACTCGATGGCGTGGCAGTTCATGGGGCGGGTCCACTACAAGGAATTTGCCATATACCAACGGACACCTATAGTGATGGATCTCTAAAACTGTGGGTATAGGTATCATATACCTACAAATGAGATAAAACACCGTGGCTATAGTCCATAATTTATTTTCCCCCAAAATTTTCATTTTCCCTCTCTCTTCCCCCAAAATATTTCATTTTATCCCTCTAAAACTCCTAAATCCCTCTCTCCCCAAACCCAATCTCTAAATCCTCCTCTTCCCGCTGCCGTCGCCCCCCTCTTCCCTGCTGCCGTCGCCTCTTCCCACTACCGTCGCCCCCTCTTCCCACTGCCGTCGCCTCTTCCCGCTGCCGTCGCCCCCCTCTTCCCGCTGTCATCGCCCCATCTCCCTGGGCCACCAGCTTCTCTCTTCAAGATCCCACATCAACAACCTCCCCATCCTCCTCTCCGTTCTTTCTTCGTCTTCTCCTCTCCATCTCTCCCTCGAAGCCCTCATCTCCCTCTAGTCCTTCTTTGTCCCTCTAGTTCCCGACATCCCTCCCAAATCTTCGGTGGGCACGGACCCCGAGTTGGTCTACAGAGCCTGGCTTCGCGAGAGGTTCGATGAGCGTCTGGATTATGTTCAGCAGCTCTTGCAGCGTCTGGATTATGTTCAACAGCAGTAGGAACAGGTGGTGGAGGTTGTAGCAGATCTAGGCTTTTTTTTATGCTTGGTTTTATAATATGTTTAGTATATAATTCATTTTATTTCCTTATAACAGGTTCGGTTCGAATCCCATCTTCACTCTGCGGTGTTGTGGGCTTGAAGGCAACATATGCACGGATTGACATGGAAGGGTAATATTTTTCTTTCTCATGATTGAAAAACTCTTCACCCATAGCTCAGCTGATGGTTTTAGGCTAACAATATACATTTAAAAATGGAAACATTTTCCTTCACATGTATTGATGGGTTTTGGCGTTCGATACAAAAAAAGAAAAACAGTTTGGACAACCCCCTAGAAAGGTTCCAAAAATAGTGAACCCACACTTTTAGTGGATGCAAGTAGCAGAACATGTTTTTTTCGTGGTAAAAGGGGAAAATAGGTGAAAATAACTTTTAAATGACCAATGCTGTAAAAAAGGCAGTATGCAGGACCATGCATTTCAGTCCTCCATGCCACATTTCAGCTTGCATACATTGTCGGGAAAAAGAGAGAGAAAGTGCAAGGAATCAAGAAAACAAGGGGAAAAAGTAAGATAAATATCCAGGGTTGCGCATTCTGTGTTTTGGAACAATCATAATTATGGCATTCCATATAATGTAATTTGAGATGTCACTATATGTTTATTTAAAATTTGTAGTCTTATTAGTCTAACCTTGAGTTAATTGTATCATTCTTTTAGTGCCCAACAACCTTTTTGTTGATATATATATTGCTTCTATTCGACGCACACACAAACACACACACACAGGTGGGATTCATTTGATTCATATCATTGATACTGAGTCAGATGTAATTCATATGGTTCGTACAATTTTCTATGATTAGCTTTTGATATTAACGATTCAAACACAGACAATGATACACACATACACACAAAGATGGGATTCACATAGTTTGTATCATTTTCTATGATTGTCTTTTAAACACACAAACAAGCAGAGTTGGGATTTATAGGATTCGTATGATTTTCTGCGATTCCACTCTGATAGAGGGATTAACAATTTGGAGTTATGATACTATCTGCAAAACATTCATTACCCTTCTCCAGTCAATACATGTTGATGTATCATCATTTAACCATCATTTTATTTTTTATTTTTTTATTTTCCCTTCCTTGTTTTGGGATTACCCTAATGTTTCAGGGATCTATTTGATCTGCCTGAGCAGGAGAGGGAGATGCCTCACGCCATCAATGTAACACCTGCAGAGCAGGCGGCTATTGGCCGAGTGCGTACCTCCGTCCCCTTTTGTTTCATCTTTAGCTCACGTCACTTCTTTTTTCTTCCTTCTAATGAACTGATAATATTTATCATTTTCTCTACAACTTGAAGCAATTGAATTTGATCAAGCACGAGTCATTGAGGCATTCCTAGCATGTGATAGGAAAGAGCTGGCTGCAAACTATTTATTGGAACATGCTGGAGATGAAGATTGATAGGTCTGGTCAATATATTAAATTATGGCTTAAAAGCTATGTGTTAATATTAGTCTTCCTTTTCTTTCTTTTTTTTTCTTTCAACTTGTTACTCGTGCATCTTCTATATTGAGTGAATAGTCCACTTCACTGTCACATTGTTTTATCAAATCCTGAACTCTCATGCAGTCTTCAATGAAGTAATTTCCCTTCAGATTTTTTTTCTTTTTTCTTTTAATTAGCTTGTTTTCAAAGTAACACTTTAGGAGACTTTTCTGGCCTTATGATATTTTGATGCAGAATATTGGAAGAAATGAAAGGTACTTTTTCACCTCGCGGAAAAAGAAGGCAAGCATTAAATTAAGATCCAATTTTTCAACTTCTAGTTAGTACATACAGAAGATTAATATTAGCAGAATATATAATATGTCGTACGTCGTAGAATTAATGATGACTTGGTTTATGCCACTATTTTGAAGCAGATGCCTGGAATGTTAGATTGGTTTGGTTGGTGCACATGGGATGCTTTCTATTTTGACGTAAATCCTCAAGGAATAGCACAAGGGCTAAAGAGGTCACTCCACCCCCGCCCCCTCATAAACACACACAGAGAGTGACACAACACATTCCTCTTTTTTTTTTTTTTTTGTTGTTGTTGTTGTTGTTGTTGTTGTTGTTGTTGTTGTTGTTGTTGTTGTTAAAATTAGCAAGCTTCTTGATTGAAAAGTAATTACCATTTTCCCGTGTCTTATGAATAGTTTGTCTGAAGGAGGCACTCCAGCAAAGTTTCTGATAATAGATGATGGGTGGCAAGATGTAGACAATGAATTCCAGAAAGAAGGTGAACCAATTATTGAAGGTTCTCAGTAAGTTGATTAAAAAAAAAAAAATCTCTTCTATCTTATAATTAAAATCATGTGTCCTGCTTTCTTGTATCTTTTATATCTTGGTTTATAGGTGGGGAGGCAGGCTTGCCAGTATCAAAGAGAACAGCAAGTTCAACAAGAATGCAGGTTTAGCTGTAAATGCAGAAACAACTGATATGAAGCATTTCATTACAACCATTAAAAAGACCTATGGACTGAAGTATGCATGTTTTCAACATCATTATATATAAATATATAAACATCTTATGTTTCAGAACTCTTAATAAATTCTATATATATTTTTTCATATAACATTAGGTATGTCTATGTCTGGCATGCTCTAATGGGATACTGGGGAGGAGTTCATCCTAATTCGCCAGAAACAAAGAAATATAACTCAAAGCTTCTGTACCCCAATCAATCTCCGGGAAATCTTTCACACTCGAGAGATGGAGCCATGGATAGCATGGAAAAGTATGGTGTTGCCATGATCGATCCTGAAAAGGCATTTGAATTTTACGATGATCTACACAGCTATCTTGTGTCACAGAAGGTTGATGGAGTCAAAGTTGATGTACAAAATATTCTCGAAACTTTGGCTACAGGTTATGGTGGTCGTGTATCCCTGACATCTCAGTTTCAACATGCACTTGAAAAATCTATATCCAAAAACTTTAGGGATAACATCATAATTTGCTGTATGGGGCAAAATACAGACTCTATCTACAAGTAAATATCTAAATAGATACCTCATTTTATCATCAGTTCTGTTCATTTAAAATTCGTTTAATATGTATACTTTAATTTTGCAGTTCAAAAGTACGTGCTATCACCAGAGCATCTGATGATTACATGCCGAACAACCAAACATCACAGACCCTGCATGTTGCTTCTGTTGCATTTAACAGTATATTTCTAGGAGAGGTTGTGGTTCCAGATTGGGACATGTTCTATGTAAGAAAATAAAAGAGGATATTAATCAAATGTTGAATATGATTTCTCTTCTCGAGGAGTTAGTTGTTTTAACTTGTTCATTTAATTTCAGAGCCAACATTATGCAGCAGAGTTTCATGCAGCAGCAAGAGCTTTGGGTGGCTATGGAGTTTATGTCAGGTATATATGGGTTGCATTACTCAGTTTGTATCGGCCTGAAATCAATTTTTCCATGTTATTCATTCACTGTTTGAAATGGTTAGATTTGCAGCGTTGCCTGTAATCCTAAAAAACTATCACTTTAAGTATATAATTAGCACATCCAACAATGCCATAAACTGAACTTCTCAGGATCCCAAAGGTGCATTAATAAACCTTTCAGTTTGAATTTTTGATATACTTGGTTGTGACCTGACTAAAACATATATAGGAAATAATTAATGTTATATTGTGATGTGTAATATTGCGCAGGTACAAGTTCGGGTTTTGATGGAATCTTTCAAATCATAGATGAGTTAAAGTTAAAACTAGAATTTCAAGAATGGTCATAGTATTTGCTTCTAGTCTTAAAATTTAATTTACAATAGAAGAAAAAATTTTAAGTATCAGTTTTGAGAGGTTCCCTTCAATATTTAACTCAATAGATTGAACACTCAGGTAAAAGATACATAAAATTTGGCATAGAGACCACAGATCTTTTTATTTAACATGTATTAATATTTGCCTTGTGCATTGGAAAACCGTGGATTTAGTGACAAATATCATCAAATTTTTGTTGCAGTGACAAGCCTAACAAACATGACTTCATGCTGCTTAAAAAACTCGTACTTCCTGATGGGTCGGTTTTAAGAGCTAAACTCCCAGGGAGGCTAGAGACTGCTTGTTCAATGATCCAGTCATGGACGAGAAAATGTTAATATTGTTTGTGAAGGGCTCTCAACAAGCGAGAAATGATTGAACTCGCTCAAAATGCAGCCGAGTTTGTGTTTGCCAACGATGAAGTGAAGAAGGTTGTAAATAAGATTTGCAGGATGCTAAAAGAAGATTACTGCAAAGAGAATCAAGATCAATCAAGTTCTGGTTGCCGTAAAATAAGAAAATTGTTAGTGTCGTATCTCAAGTGAGGAGTTAATTGAATGTTATCTTATAATGTCATTGAATATGTTGATCGTAGTTTAAAGTTTTGATTCTCATGTTTGCACACATGAATTCAATTGTGTATTTGGTTATTAACTATTTTGTAATTTGACATGCTTGTAATACTTCATTAATTTTTAATATGATTGAAGTTTATTTTTTTTTAAATTTTGTTTCATAAACACATTTATCTATTTCATTGTGTATTTAGTTTATAATTGGATTAATATTATAAAAGAAAATATTAAATTATTATAAGCGTAATTAATAAGAAAAAATTGTGTATAGAACGATGAGTACATATTCAAATAATTGGATGCGAAAACCATCGCTAAAACCTATAGCAATGGAGTTTCAACCGTGAGTATAGGAAAGCAAAAGGTGTCTTTAAAATCTATACCAACGGATACGAAACCGTGGGTATAACACCGAGGTTTTGTCCAACGGGTGAAAAAAAACCGTCGCTATAGGCTATAGTGACGGCATTTTGCCGTGGGTATAGCTAATTAAAAACGACGGAAAAATATGTCCGTTGGTATAGGTTTTAAGGGCTATACCTACGGTTTTTCGCCTTTTACCCACGGATTTTTGCTGTCACTATATGTCAAATTTCTTGTAGTGGTCCCACCCGGGTATTGTGAAGAGACAGCGGAAAAAAGGAGTCTAATGTTCACTCTCCCCCCGATGACGTGGCAAATACGGGAGGTGTTGTGCTACGGGAGAAGGTAAGTGAAATTGTCCCACATCGGGAGATTACAAAGAATATTATATTAATAAATACTATTGCCTATGATCAAGAGTCACCAATTCGGTTAACCACCTTTTGAGAGGCAGCCTGTGGTGGGCAGTTGTACTATACTATAAATAATTTGTTTTCTAAATTGTATAAATTGTCCGAGCCATGATCGGCAAAGTGAGACAATCCCAAGAATTCCGGAACGATGGACAGAGATCCACAGAATGATCCGCGGAGTGGGATTGGTCTCCAAAATTCCAAAGACGAGAGCGACGCTCACCGATGCTCCACATCGGCTGCACTAGATTATGCATGCCCCGTGCTCAGCGAGGATGCCGATTTCTGATGGGTGTGTGTGTGTAACATCCCATAATTTTCAAAGAGTATAATTTATATAGATATACATTTATATGAAGATGTGTTGCCTATAGGGATTCCTATAGGAGGGTTTATATGGAAATATTGGAAATTGGGGGGGGGGGGGGGCACCAGTGAATTATACACAGCATGAACATGCTGTTGCTGATGACGTGGCAGTTCATGGGGCGGGTCCCACCCGGGTATTGTGAGGAGACAACAGAAAAAAGGAGTCTACTGTTCTCTCTCTCCGATGACGTGGCAAATACGGGAGGTGTTGTGCTACGGGAGACGGTAAGTGAAATTGTCCCACATCGGGAGATTACAAAGAATATTATATTAATAAATACTATTGCCTATGATCAAGAGTCACCAATTCGGTTAATCACCTTTTGAGAGGCAGCCTGTAGTGGGCAGTTGTACTATACTATAAATAATTTTTCTTCTAAATTGTATAAATTGTCCGAGCCCAGGGCAGGGGTGTTACATATACAAGTCATATTTTAGCATCTCAGGAAATTGGTTTTTCAAATTTAAGATTTTACAAAGAACTATGCATGTATCAGTAAAACATGCACGAAATTTCAAAACTGCAGTCTGTTGGAATTTACAATCGACCGCTTCACTTTTGAACTGAAGACGGCAGTCGACTGTCAGTTCTTGAGTTTTGAATTTTCGCAGAACAGTCGACCGGCCATTTGCGACAGTCGACTGTCATTGTTCTGGCTGATGGGTTTTCTTGAGTTTCAGATTTTCGCAGGACAGTCGACCGGCCATTTGCGATAGTCGACTGTCATTGTTCTAGCTGATGGGTTTTCTTGAGTTTCGGATTTTCGTAGGACAGTCGACCGACCAGTTGCAACAGTCGACTGTCATTGTTCTGGCTGATAAGTTTCTTGAGTTTTCTGATGTTTTCTTTAAATGGTTATTTCTTCGATATTACGGATTATTGATCTACTATTCTAGATGAAGTTTTTACTACAGATAACAGTATTTTACAGAGAGTTATAATTTGATTATAATAGAAATTAAATTATATTTCTACAACCTTATAAAGTGAAATATTTACAGTTTTCAAAGGGATTGATATTTTGTGATTTTCTATGGCTTTAAAATATGATTCTCAATTATTTAACAAATTTAATACTTTATTTCAATTTCTGAAATCTGTGAGTATATTAAGTGGATTTGGATTTGTGATTTTTAGAAGTTTGATGATGGATTTATGAGTTTTATTGAAAGATTTGGTATTTATGGTTGAGTTATGAATCACTAGAGGGTAAGCGGGACCCTGATTACCGGTGGTTGAGATTTTGTGATTTGGTTAGTCGAGGCCTTGTTGTTGTTGTAGATCAGTTGAGATTTTGTGATTTGGTTAGTTGAGACCTTGTTGTTGATCAGTTGAGTTAAGTCCCGAAGGGTACACCAAACCCTAGGAGATTCATAATAAATTAATTAACTTAACAAGATAAGGACACGCACTAGATGGTGATATGATGAAATGAGTGCAAACGTGAGTTATGGACTTCAGGATGATCCGAGGAGTGAGATATTCCCCAGTATTCCGGTATGATGGCTGAAATAGGCCACAGAATGATCCAACGTGAGTGGGATTGATCTCCAATATTCCAAGAATGAGAGCGACGCTCATGGGATGTTTGTGCAATGAGGGTTCCAGGATGACCTGCTGAGTGAGGTAATCTCCAGTATTCTGGGACGATGGCTAAAATAGGCCACAGAATGATTCAACGTGAGTGAGATTGGCCTCCAGTATTTCAAGGGCAAGAACCGATACTTGCAGAATGTCTAAATCTCGTAGTAGTCATCGTAGTAGGATTAGTTGCATAACGAGGGATTAAACCCTATCAAGTGGAGAACGGTAAGGACTTGCACCGGACCTATGTAGAGTGTGATGCATAGAATCTGACAAGTATGCATTAGAGAGTCAGCATATAGCATTGGTGCTTTCTTGACTTGGTTTTATGCATGTTGTTTCCTGTTTTTCTACACTTGACACTTAGTCTAGTTTTACTTGATGTTTTCATGGTTTATTTATAGTTATTTCTTTTTCTTTTCGTTACTACTGTTATTACATGTTGTTTATGACTCTATACCTTATGTTTTATTTATATTGTATTTATTTTATGTCACTCACACCGTTATAGCTGACCCTTGTAGTTTTGGAGGTTAGGGTTATCTCTAGCCACATGTTTTACAGATAGGTACCTATAGCATTGGAATTTGGATGCATGTGGTAGAATGATAATATGGCTTAGGCAAATTGTAAAAGAAAGAAATTGTAATTTATGGTGTTTAATTTTCCGCTGTGCTTTGTAAACAATTGATGTAATAAAAAGTTTTAATTCACCCTGTATTTGGTTGCTATATTTATGATTACATTGAAGTTGATTATGGAATTGTGCCACATATTTCTGAGATATGACATTGGAAATTCAGGGTGCTACATCACTGATACGGAATCAGCAGCGGATCAGATATCGACGACGACCTCTTGATTGAGGTTAGACATTGGATTTGGATTTGTTTTGAGATTTTCAAAATTTTGAAAATTTTTATTTTTTTAAAAAATTTTATGTTTTTTAAAAAAAATTAAAAAAATAAAATTTTAAAAAAACATTAAAAATTTAAAAATTTCTAAAATTTTAATTTTATTAATTTTTTAATTTTTTAAAATTTTTTAAAATTTTTAAATTTTTTGAATTTTTAAAATTTTTTGAATTTTTTGAATTTTTTAAATTTTTTGAATTTTTTAAAATTTTTAAATTTTTTAAATTTTTTAAATTTTTAAAATTTTTTAAATTTTTTAAATTTTTAAAATTTTAAAATGTTTTAATTTTAATTAATGTTTTAAAATTTTCAAATTTATTTTATAATTTTTTATAAGTTTTTGATTTTTATGAATTATTTTTGAAGTTTTTAAAATTTAAATTTTTTTAGTTTTAAAGTTTTAAAGTTTTTTAATTTTTAAAATTTTTAAAATTTTTTAAATTTTTAAATTTTTTAAATTTTTTTTAAAATTTTTAAATTTTTTATTTTCTTAATTTTTTGAATAGGGAAGAGAGAGAGTGAGAGAAAAATAATTAAATAAATAAAAAAGTTATTTTGGGTGGGAGATTTGAATTTGAGTTTGGGGGGGGGGGGGGGGGATGTGTTTTGTGAGGTTAGATCTAGGCCTTTGATTTTTGAGAATTGAAGGAGAGCCACTTAATAACTTTCTTTGTGTTTTATTATATAGATACACAATAATATTCTATTTATATTGAGAATATATACGTATATGTCCAACAATCTCCTTACATATTCTCAATATATTAGGCAATACCTGGTGCAACCCCCGTTCCTGATTGTACGGATTTTTACCTGTATTTCTTGTTTCTTATTCAAATTCTTGTATTCCAATTATATATATATTGTTGTTCTCTTGAACCCGATTGCATTCTCTCCATATTCGATTATTTTGTTTGAATCCAAATCCTAATTCATTCGATAAAATTATTTGATTGATTATTTGAGTCTTCGTTATTTGTCAAGCCCAAACTCTTAACCCAATATTGTTTATTTTGTGAACCCAAAGTCCATTCTAATATAATCACAACTAATCATAGCCCACCCTATAATTGTTTATTTCTTAATTGTATTGAGAACCCACATTTAAATCCTATCTCTAACCCAAGTCCACATTTGTGTACCCAAACCCATTAACCCATTAGTCCTACCCTACCCAAATTCAACTATTAGCATACAAATCTCCCCAGATCTCTCCACTACTCGCCCTTAATCTCCTTAACTGCTCACTAATTACTCCCCATTAACCCCATCATTATCTTAATCTAACCCCCTAATTAATCTCCATAATTAATCCCCCCCCCCTCTCTCTCTGTCCATCCTCTTCTTCCTCTGTTCTGAACCCCCGCTGCCTTCACTCTTCAACCAAGCGCCACAAACTGCTCCTCCCATCCTCGGCCTCAACCCCGCTCACCCTGTCTCCGATGACCCTCACCACCAGCCCTCGCGACCACCCTCCAATGCCGTTCGACCAACTGCCAACACCGACCTGCCTATCGACCCCCCTGCCACTGCTCCGACTCCTCACACCATCGCAGCAATCCTGAGCACACTCGACAGCCGCTGGCACCGCTCGAGCCACAAGCACAACCGAACTCCCCGCTGTGCCTCTACACCATTGCTGAACTCCATCATCCTCCACCCTCATCACCCTGTCGCTCCTACTCCTCGACGCCCTGATGTCATCATCCACTGCACTCGACGCCCCCGAGCGCCCACGACCCCCATGCTTCTACCACTGAATGATGCTACATGCCGCCAGCCTCGTCATCATCTTCAACCTCCTTTTCCTCGATGCCCTGCTCCTCCACCGTAGTACCCCGAGACCCCTGCCATTGCCCCGACATCCTCTTGCTACATTCACTACCTCTCTTATTGTTGATGCTCTGGGTGTGGCTGCCGTCTCACATCGTATTACTGCTGTCCCTCGCTGTGTTATTGCCATCTCCCGCTCGTTGCCGCCGTCGTGTGCACATGTCATCGCTGTCTCATGGGTTGCATGTGCTGCTGTTGCCATAGTTTGCACGTGTTGTTATGTACGTAGTTGCACATCTTCGTTCATATTCGGAATAACCATCTAAAAGGCAAGTACCTTGTACATATTCCGTACAAGCATATTATTTGGTCTCCCACAATTAGTAATTAGATCATCGCATTTGAAATCTTTTCTTCTTGTAGTATTCATGTTTCGTGATGTTCCCATATCTAGATTAGTCGTTATATTGAATCGAATCAATTCTTTTGCCTCCATGATTCGATGCCATCAAAAGATCGTAGTTTTCCATTGTCCCCACATTCATTGCACAAACACGAATTTGAAACTATATGTTTGTAAGTAAGAACCGTTACAATTTAAATTGGCAAGTTACTGTCTTGTTGTTGCTGTAACTTGTAGCTAGATTTTGACCTAGATACTTTTCAAATTAATTAAAGCTTTGTACACGAGAGTCATAGCCATGTGAATCTAGTTTCTGGAACATCTTACAGATTCCCAATCTGATTTAGAGATTATAAGTTATTTCCATTTTAGTACTGTTATATTATAATTTCCAGAACCGAGACTGTGCATGAAACTAGTAAAGAATGAATTTACTTGCCTGGATACTTTAACTATAATGAATCGTGTGAAAATTCGTTGGAACCGGAATAAAGTTTATTTTCTGGAACCTCTGACGGTGCCTGATTCGCTTTCCTATAGCAATGGGAAAGTGAGTTTTTGTACAGCAGTGTATTGTTGTCCATAATTATAACTTCATGTTCTTGATTGTAAATATATTTATTTCCTGCATTTAATGAATTAAACTTTATATCATGTATTGCATAACCTTGATACTCCTTGGTCCTGTCATGATACCTGTTTCACTAGATGCATTGTTCATGTTGAGTATTGTAAAAGAATAACAAGTCGGGGTAATAAACGGTACGATCTAGTAGTGGACAATATAGGGAACTGTACTTGGAAGGGAGCTCGTGGTTTCCCTACCATTACTGAATAACTGAATGACTAAATAACTGAATAACTGAATGGCTGAACACTGTAAATTGTTCATTGAACATTGATACAGAACACTGAATGACTGAATAACTGAATAGCTGAATTCTGTCTACATGTTTTCCGAGTATATGACCTATAGAATTCACCACTAGAGTTTAAACTTTCACATGATTGTATGCACCCGAACTTTTGATATGGGATGCTGGATTGCGTGCATTAGTTAGGACCGATAAAAGATTGATAGACTTAAGATTAACACTGAGCACATGCATGATTCCTGTTTACAAGTTTACAAGTTTACAATTTTACATGGTGCCTGTTTACAAGTTGCATGATTCCTGTTAACATGACATATTCCCGTTACATGATTCCTTGTTCCCTGTTATATCCTTATTCTTGTTTCCATTTTGCTTGTTACTACTTGCAGCCCGTAACTTGTTCTAACGGATACTATCAATCTTTCTTTTGAGTAAATATTATATAGGTACAATGATGAGATACTGAAGGAACTTGACGAACTGTTCACTATGTGAATATTCTCGAGTATTTTGTAAGTTCTTGTATCACGAATATTGTTGTTACATTATATTCTTGTTCCTGTGATTATTATTGCGTTGTTGAGCCTACTGGTATTGTACAACTTATGGGTGATATGAGTTAGTATACTTATATCATTCGCTGGGTCTCAGTTACGTGCCCGTGTTTCCGTATAATAGGAAGCGGAATGTGACACCTGGTTATCTCATTAGTTTCACATGATGTGGATTAGATCACAATAATTTGAAACAAATATTGAATCACAAGAGAATATAGTTCATAAGAACTAAATCAATTATAGACCTGGATAGTTCAAATAAGACTAAACCAAAATAATCAAATAGTTCTAAGGTTATATCAATACATAATAACAGATAAACTTCAAGAACAAAATAAGAGTTTTAAACTCAATAAACACAAGATTCTTAAACTGAAAAGAAATTTTTCCATGTAAGTGACTAATTTATTCTTTAGAGAAATAAACTGAAATTCTATCCTTACAACCTACTTTATATTTACTCCTCTGTTTTGAGCAAATCATTATTTTGAAATCTATATTGACAGATTCAACTCTTTTATCTTTGCTAGAATATGGAAAACTAGAATATCATGAGACACATCTCTAAGAATTCTAGCGAATTTAATAAAATATCTAGTTCCACAAAAGAATTTAATACGATTCAAAATTAGCTTAGCAAAAATATAATGCAAGATCATAATCGAGTTCCTTTAACAAAATAAAGAACAAGAACTTATAGTTTTGACACAAGAACTATACTATGTTTCATATTGGAATGATAGAATAGTAAAATCAATTATGGTTAAATTCTGAATCATCAAAATTGGAATGAAACATGAATCCATAAAAGAGATATATCATCAAAATTGGAATGATATAACGACAATTCTAAACATCAGAAGCACATCGACAAGTTTTCATACTTTTTTTTTGAAATAATGAGATGATTCTAAGTAAGTCAAGAGAATTTATAGCATCATCAAATTTGGAATGAAATTATATATCAACAATATTTACATAGAACTTTTCAAATTATCTAAAGCACGTCAACTGCCTAAAATTGATGTTTAAGTTTATATGACTCCAATTAGATTCTAAATTTCAAAACAATTAGGATGTTAAAGCTTTTGGATCAGTATCTTTTAACCTCATTTCTCCCACAGTTTTGATAATTAGATCACTTTTACGTCTCTTAGCACGAGCATTAGCATATTTTGTCTCAATTGCAATTTATCTATGAGAAAGTTTAGCTAAGCTTTTTTCAGCCTTAATGTACTCCTCGTATTATAGAGTGAGTTATGAGCTACAGTGCACTGTAACTTGATAATCGCAAAATAGAATTAGATATTTTACTTTAAACTTCTCAATGGATGACTAACAACAAGTCATTCAATCCACTCAACATATTCCCTTACAGAGGATAATACATAGAGGTCTGATTTCATGGATGAGAGCGCAATCTTTGTTTCCTTTTGATCTCCATAATACGTCTGCGCCTCCTAGTGTAAATACATCTCCACTAGTTGATTGACTTTCACTAAATTTTGAGCACCATAATTGATAATATCATCCCTTCAATTATGAAGGATGACTAGAGTAGCCAAAGCAAACTTTTGAATATCTCTCAGGTATCTCATTAGTCTCTTAAGAACATTTCAATGTGTATTAATATGATTACTAGTAAATCTGCAAATCATATATACCTCAAAGGCTATGTTTGGTCCAGTGCAGATCATCGTATACATGAGACTTTTAATAAGCTTAGAATGATCTAATTGTCTCATAGTTGCACCATCATTAGGTATTAACCATTTATCATAATCATAAGGTGTTTAAAAACAAACTTTCAGTCAGTATAATCCTACTTTTGGAACACATTATGGATTTAATGAGTTCGCCTAAGGGTTATTCCTTACAAACTGAAAAATCACATTTCAACCTAATATGATGTCCACAACACCTAGGTGTTTCATGCTGAATTCTTTGAATACCAAAACACTACAAAGTTAAAAACATTGATTTGAATTACATGATTCAAATCCTAGGCTTTTTAATAAAATTTTCAAATTATTTATCCGTTAGCTATAATACATGTTTTAAAACATACAATAATTTTACCAATTTGTAAATCTTATTCACTCAATATATTAGTGCAAAAATCTTAGTACAAAAATGTTCAGTACAAAAATTTTCAATATAAATATTAAGTACAAATTTTTTGTGTACAAAACTATGTAAACAACTTTGGTGAATAACAAAATTTTCAAAAGATTTAAGGACAAGAAGAATCCTTATTGTAGGATTATGACAAACATATGAGTAGACATCAAACTAAACTATCCTACTTATCTCAGTTAATCATTTAGCTACTAAAAGTGTATTAAAATTGATATTGAACAATCAAAACTAAGTTTTTTCTACAAAACCCCACTTACTTACTATAGTTTTAGCCCACTTCGGTAACAAAAAATTCATTTAATTATCTACTAAAGAGTCTTTCATCTCATTTCATTCATTTCATTATCCAATAAAGTTTTAAGTTTCAGCAAGGCTGGTTCTTAATGTTAGGGCTTGTGGATCCAAATACACGATAATGGGGTTGTAAAAGACAGACAAGAAAAAGAGTCGAAGATGGAGCAAGCTGCTAAGAGCAACCAGCAGCTGCAAGCAAGTTGCGGTCGACCATACTTGGACAGTTGACCGCACATGTACAGGAAAATGTACGGTCGACCATCTCTCTCTCTGTTGGGCCCTGCAGTCTTGAAGGAATGATCGGTCGACCAGGAAATCAACCGACCCACTATCTGTTGGACCTTGTACAATCGAAGGCATGAACCGGTCGACCGTCACTGTGTTGCGGTCGATCGTCGTGACGCTGATTGATGAGCGGCTAAGATTAGAAATTGTGTAAACCTATATATATATGGTATTGTGTACAATTTTAAGGTTATGAGAAAAGAAAAGAAAGATCTAACAACCGTCACTGAGAGAGAAAGAGAGATAGAGAGAAACCTTACACCTTGGTGGGGAGTTCTTAAAAGATTTGTAAACTTGTTCATCACATTTCTAGTGAAAATCGCACGAGTGCCTCTGCGCGGGGAAGTAGCCATTGCATTGGGTGAACCTCGAAAAAGTCTCGTGTGTTCTTGTGTATTGCTTTTGGTTGTTTTCTGTTCTCTTACTTTTGGTTCTATCATTCTTGCATCTTATTGGTGAGTTATTCCGCAGTTAGAACTCAACAAAGTAGTATCAGAGTATTAGGTTGGTAGCGTTGATTGAGATGGGGGGCAAGAGTAGAGTTAAGGAGTTCGATGGAACAGATTTAAAAATGTGGAAGATCCAAATGATTGCGTATCTCTGACAGAAGGATCTAAATGATCCATTGTTTGGCGTGAAGCCAGAAAGGGCGGAGGTCGATCTGGTTGCATTGGCGGCTTGGAATAGATTGGATCAAAAAGCATTTGGACAGATTCAGTTGTCACTGAGTAGGAAGTCGTTATTTCACATTGGGAAGGCAAAGACTGCAAGGGAGGTAATGGAGATCTTGACAGATATGTTTGAGAAACCGAATGCAGCGAATCAGATCCTACACCTAAAGAAGTTGGTCAACTTGAATTTATCGGAAAAGGGGTTCAGTTGTAGTGCACATCAAAATTTTTTGTATGGTTTACAATTAGATGGAATCGTCGGGTTTAATGTTTGAGGAAATGGCACAATCGTTGTTGTTGCTATCCAGCCTTCCCGACAGTTACGGCATAGTAGAGCAGACTTTTACAAGAACCATGACTAATACGACAACTCTAAAGGATGTTATTTGCAGCATTATGAATGAGGATGCTAGGAGAAAGTGACATGGAGAGACTTCGGTGTCATATCCTAGCAATACCGCGCTGTCATTTGAAAATCGTGGGAGAAGTAACAATAGGAAAAGGTCGCAAAGCATGAATCACATGTCTAAGTCAAGAACCGGACATCACAAAGGTGAGTGTTGGTACTGCAAGAAGCCGGGACACAGGAGAGACCAATACGAGGAGTATAAGAAAGCATAAGTAGGGTCACAGGTAGCCAATGTGGTAAATATTGAACTCCGTCTAGATAAATTGTGTTTATCTACTGGATTTAATATTATGCAAGATGATTGGTGTATAGACTCAGGTGCTTCTTATCATTGTATCCCCATGAGGGATGTTTTTGAGGATTACAAGACATATCATTTTGGTGCAGTTTCAGTTGACAATGAGCAAATATGTCCAGTTGTTGGTAGAGGCATAGTGAGAGTGAAGGCTCGCAATGGTGAGCAATTAGTCTTGACTACAAGTGCTAGGTTGGTGGAAAAAGGAAAGCGTGGTGACACGTTGTACTTACTCAGAGGAGGTGATTCAGGTGATATCATTGCTACAACATCAACATGTAGTTCCTCTTTGATTCTATGACATGCCACGTTGTAGCACCTTGGTGAAAAAGGTGTCAAGCAACTTTGTTCTAGAAATCTTTTGCCGGGACTTAAGAAGTTTGAGATGGGTTTCTGTGATAACTGCATGATGGGTAAACAGAAGACAGTTAGTTTTCAGTTGAGTGGGCGTGAGAAGAAGCTTAGGAAGCTAGAGTTGGTATATACAGATGTGTGAGGTCCTGCTCAGGAATACTCTTATGGTGGTAAGAGATATTTCGGTACATTCATCGATGATGCTACAAGAAAAGTTTGGGTTCATGCAATTCGCGAGAAATCAGAGATGTTTGATGCATTCAAAGCTTTGGAAGGCTAGAGTTTAGAATGAGACGGGTTGCAAAGTGAAAGCATTAAAGTCCGACAACGAAGGTGAGTACACAAGCTAAGAGTTGGTTGACTATCAGCCAAAGGAAGGTATTAAAGAAATCAAGACAGTTCCTAAGACTCCACAGGAGAATGGTGTAGCAGAAAGAGTTAACTGCACGATACTCGAAAGGGTGAGATGCATAAGACTTCATGCGGGTCTTCTGGTCCATCTTTGGGCCGCTATAGTGGATATAGTTTTGTTCTGGATTAACTGTTGCCCATCTAGTGCCTTTGATGTAGCCATTCTGCAAAAACTATGGTCAGGTAAAACTGTTAATTATTCGCATTTAAAAGTTTATGGTTGTATTGCGTATTCACTAACTGACAGGGAAGAAAGAAAGAAATCGGATTCTAAGTCCAGGAGGTGTGTATTCATTGGCTACGATGACAATCAGTATAGTTACAGACTTTGGGATTTTGTGGATAACAAGGTCATTCGCAGCAGGAATGTAGTGTTCAATGAAGATGTCCTATACAAGGACAGACACACAGGTCAAGACAATACAACCAGTTCAGAGTCAGATTATGGTTCAGACTCGGATTCCAATTCAGATTTTGAAGGTGATCCTAATGGTGAGGGCCCTACAGTGCAGCAGCAGGTACAGGTACCACAGGCAGTATAGGAGGCTCATGGTGGGCCCATTGGGAATGAGCAGGTTATCCAAGACGAATAGGTACAGCAAGAGCAATTCGGGGAACCTAAACCAGTCGGTCAACCGGTACCCACAGTGAGGAGATCGACACGAGAGAGAAGTCCAACCAAAATATTTGATCCATCAGCTAGTATTTTTCACGAGCATGTTCCGTACACGGATTCAGGAGAGCCAGAGACTCATGATGAGGCTTTGAGGAATGAAGCTCTAATTCAGTGGGAGTTAGCCGTGAAGGACGAGATGAACTCTTTGGAACAAAACCAAACTTGGGAGTTGACCAAGTTACCCGTAGGGAAACAGGCTCTTATGAACAAATGGATTTTTAAAGTTAATGATGAGGCAGATAGCAGTAAGAGGTACAAGGCGAGGCTTGATGTGAAAGGATTCTCTCAAAGAAAATGTGTTGATTACAGTGAGATCTTTGCACTGGTTGTGAAGATGGCTTCAATTAGGGTTCTGCTTAGCATTGTGGCAGTTGAAGACTTGTACTTAGAGCAGTTGGATGTGAAAACATCGTTTCTCCATGGTGATGTCGAAGAAGAGCTGTACATGACATACCTTCAATATTCATCTACAAATATGATTAAATACTTATGACCAACCATTGTCTTATCTACTCACAAAACTACTGAGATAAGAATATATTCACAAATATAAGAATATATTCACGCAAAAAATTGTGTAGAGACCATACTAAATGGTTTTCTAGTGATCATAATCTAAGCGCAATCTCATATTGGTCATATTTAATGAAGTGTTATTTAGCAGAGTTATGAGTTTTAACAAGAGGAAACAATTTGATATATTGTTCACATGTTATAATCTATCATGCCGTGTTCAAGGACTACACAAATTAGAACTACTATTATCAACTGCTTTGTTTGTTAAACTCAGCTTACACATGCCATTGACTATATAGGTACATTATAAGACAATAATAATAGGAATTAATACAAAATTATTTTAACACATTTCACTAAACAGTTTGCTTTCTCTCGTGGTTCTAACAATATCCAAGTGCTTAAACACTTTGAGCGAAGAGTTCTTTCCTTTACTTGTTCTTCATCATCTTCAAAATTCTAAACGAGACAATGACCAATATGTTATAATTCAAGTTTGTGCATATAATACAATGAACGAGAAATAACAAAATGTAAATAATAGAGTCACATCATCCATTACGGGATACTTCCACATAAGTTGCAAACGTTTATCACAAAATTTATACATCAATCTTTAATAGAGAAGCAAATATACGATTTCATACAAACTGCAAATGAAGGGTTAGCCACTATACTTATACACACAGTATGGTAAGGCACACTTAAGAACCTTATACATGCTAGTTATAACACGAGATTAATTATGATCAAAATTCTCAAACAAGTGATTACTTCCACAACGTAACAGAGATCATTTAATCAAAGTTGGTATAACTCATTCAAAACATGAAAATACTAATAGGATTATAGTAGATCATGCCAACACTTCATGTTAGAAGTGTTTTCTAAATTCGATGGAGAAGCCTGCCATGTGCAGACTTGTTTATCCTTCAAGCAAACTTCAAATTTGAAAGGAACTCATAATCTCTAACATATGCAATTTGTAAGTAATTTTGAAATTCCTACAGTCATCAAAATTGTTAAAAATTAGCCAATTAAATAAATTATTGGCACTTAGATTTCAACAACATTTTAATTGGAGATTCAAATTTATAGTAAAAACTATAATTTAACTTGTCAAGATACATATTCGATCTTTAGCACATAATCAAAATAACTATTCTAAATAAAAGTAAATAGTAGACTTATCTTTACAATTAAATTTTAATAGTCAACAACTAAATAAATAAACTATTGTACCAATTATTTATAAATATTTGTTTGCACACAGCTAAATAATCAAACTCATAAACAAATAATGGTTAACAATGAATTAAATTGTAGCACTTAGCAACATATCAAAAGTATAATTCAAAACATGGACTTATAATAAATGTTTTGAACTTTTAGCACATAACAAAACATTTATCAAAGAATTTTAATACGAAGAAAGTGAAAAAACTTATCTTCCACTTTTAGGCCAATAATACAAAGCAACAAACCAGCAAATCAATTAATTCAAATTTGGCCCAAAACACAAGGAAACCAGCTCCGGGTTTGGATCTAAGTGAAACCCAAAAATCCAAAACACTCACCCATCCCTTCACCTTCAATTGGGTCATGTCAGGTCGGGTTGGTTGAGCACAGGTTTAGAAACAAATCCAAAAACCAACCAACCCGCATGTGCATCACGTGAGAGAAGCGGATTCACGAGTCTGATTGAACAACACCAGTAAGAGGATCTGATGTTGGGACCGAACACCAAACAGAGAATACCATACATCAAATCCTCACCTCACCTCACCAAACACCAAATCCAATCATCATGCATAACAGACCAGAACTGATCAGATTTGTGGGTCGGGTTGATTTGGGTTGCGGGTCGGATTGATTTGGTTCCACATCCAAACGAAACATCAAGCAAACCAAACAGAACATATCTGGATGGCAGTGTAGCGACTGCGACAGTGGCGGCGACGACGACGGTGAGATCCCGACAATTGGAGATCTCGACGATGGCAAAATTCAACAATCTGTCTTTTATTAATCTCACAATAAAATTTACAAAATAATATCTGAAGATTGTTGATAATTATGAGAACTAGTAATTTTCACGTGCGATGCACGTTTTGATAAAAAGTTAGAGTTGAACGTACGATACATGTAAGTCGGTAGTAATCAACACTTGTAATGAATGCCTTAAACTTTAAAAAATTGGAGTTGAACGGGCACTGCACGCAATATTTTAAATTTTTTGAAGGAAAAATCTTGAATTGTACGTACAGTGATGTGTTACGAAATAAATTTGGAGTTGCACGTGCGGCGTATGTATTTGCTTTGTGACAAAAAAATTTAAAAATTATTTGTTTAGTGAAGGAAAAAACTTTGATTTACACGCGTGACGCACGTGTTAATAAATAGAGTTAGAGTTACACGTGAAACATATTTGTGTTTTATTTGTGGCAAAAAAATATTTAAAAAATATTTGTTTGGTTACAAACTCAAAGTCGACAAAGTGACAAACTCTCCCATTAATAGTAGTAGATAAGAACAAATAAAAATTAGGGTTATGGTTTAATATCCCTATTGCTTGAGACATTATACCCTCACTATCAGAATTAGAATAATCTCAGACACTACCACAAGACCAGTATATATAGTATAAGACTGGGTATAGGGTACTGGGATCTTGGCCCACTTAGCCCGGTCCAATAACTTATAGATAACACGTGCAAACACATGCTGCCTCATACAATATTATACACATTAATATTCTATTTGTATTCAGAAGATACCTATATATCCAACAAGGGGTAGAGAGGGTCTAGGATTAGCAATCGGGCCAGGTCAACCCACGACCCGCCCGCCATTGACCCAGACCCGTTTGACTCAGTCTGGGTTGGGTGAAAGCTGGATTTATAACGGGGCCAAAAAGTTAGCGGAAAAACCCACTTGACCCGGCCCATTTAACCCGTAGCCCGACATGACCCGAACAAAACCCGATTTGCAACCCGCCAAGTTGCTAACGGTCGACCCGGAAGGCCAACCCGGAGGGTCAAACGTTTGACCTGCATGGGTCAAACGAGCGGCCTGTCAGGGCCATGCTGCTGCCATATTTTTGTTTTCTGTTTTGTGTGTGTATGTGTGTGTGTGTGTGTTGGGGGGGGGGGGGGGGGGGGGGTATAAAAACTCCTTACATTCACTCAATTTTCTTCACAAATTCGCTATACTCTCCATCTATCAACTTTTTTACTCTCTCAACTCTACTACTACTACTACTACTATCAATCTACTTCAACAAAGAAGCAACAAAGAAGTGAAGTTCGATCGTGTCGAATTTGTGTGCATCGCTATTGTAGCTTTAGATATTTTTTTTAGTAAACTTGTTTGTTGTTTTTCCGCTAGTCTCTCAACCCTCCTATTGTTTTTTAGATTTTATTTTCACATACCAGACTACTACCTCAACTCTCACAACTTTCCTAAATTGTTTTTTTTAATTTTTTACATACACTACTACTACACTAGAAATTAATTTTTCACATGCACTACTACTACACTACATTTATCATGTCACGATCACAAGTTAGCGGTTGTAGTCAAATTGGACAAGAATGCACTAGTTCATCTCGTCGGTCACCAATAATTCCACAATTAGAGACCGAATAATATAGATTATGAAAATGTTCCTCAACAAGAATATGATCCCAACACACAACATGATGAATTTCTAGCTAGTGACACACAAACACATGACATCGAACACACATAACCCACTTCTAGTAGAAAATATAGAAGTCAAACTAGCGAACTTCACAAATTTTATGACTTTATGTCAACCGAGGACAATCCAAGCATACGACATAAAGTGTGTAAAACATGTAACAAAAGTTACAAATGGAAGAATGATGAAGGGACGGGTACAATTAGTCGACACATTACAAATGTACCACCCGAACTAGTATAAGATCAACTATTTCAACAAAAAGTCAACCCTAGGGCCGGGCAAGTAGATGGTCATAGTTATGATTCTGAAATCGTTCATCGAGAAATGGCCAAACTGGTTATTAAGGAAGAGTTGCCTTTTTCTTATTCCGAGAGTAGGAACCTAGAGGCCTTTATCCAGAATGCACTAAATCCACATTACAAAAGAATTCTGTGAAACACATCTAAAGCCAATTATTTTAAACTTTATTCCGAAATGATAGATTATTTAATTGCACTTTTGTATTCTTTAACTTGTAGAGTATCATCAATGACCGATTGTTGGAAATGTTGTAACATAATTCCGACGATGGACATAACTTGTCATGAATCAATAGTGACTGCCTCAATCAAAAGAGAATCACATCACTTGTTGGTACCCCCATAATGGTATAGTTATCGCAACATGTATTTTCAAAATTTGTGAGTTATTCATATTCGTGATAATTTTTTTCGATTAGTTTTGATAATGCCACTAACAATGTTAATTCAATCACTACATTACAACAACAGTTAGCTCCTCCATGTCTTGAAATTTTTTATGTTAGATGTGCATGTCATATTCTTAACTTATGTGTACAATATGGTTTAAAAGTATCCGATCCATATGTGAATACAATTAAAAATTGTGTAAATTTCATCGCTTTGGGTGGTACAATGCTTCAACAATTCAGAGAATGGTGTAATCTTAAGGGAGTACATTTAAAAAATTCCCTAGAGATATTAAACACTGATGGAATTCTACTTTCAGCTTATCAAAAGTTGTTACTCAATATATAGCGGTTATAAATGATTTTTTGTATTGTAAAAATATGGAAGATTTTCATATGGCTCCCAATTCTTGGTTTTTTGCCGAAATTTGGTTAAAATTTTTGGAACCTTTTAATATTGTAACTGTGAAAATTTTAAAATCTTATGATTCAACTTTTATAGTATTTTTATTTCAATAATTACTATGATGCAAACTTTTCAATATATGGTTTTGGATCCTTACATTAGCCATATTGTTATTCCCGTTTATGATGAATTTTTGAAATATATTAATTATCCTCCTATGTTGTATTGTATTGCTATTGTAATGGATTCTCGTATCAGATTAGCGGGTAAGAATAGTTTGACTGAAATATTTTTTACTTGGAGAAGACTCTCAACATGAATGTAATGATTATTTAGCTACATTTGAGTTGACGTTGAATAACTTGTATAGTTTTTATGATAGAACTTATGTATCTAGTGGTAGAACACGACAAACTAGTATATCATCATCATCATCATCATCATCATCTTCTAGAAGTAAGGGTAATTTTACATTAGAAGATATCCCTACTAATTTACTTGCTCGTATTCAATCTAAAAAACCAAGGACTAATGCAATAAATTAATTAAACTGGTATAATTCACAAGTAGTGAGTATTCTAGTTCTCAGATTGAAATGTTACAATAGTGAAAAGAATATGAAACACTTTTTCCATTCTTTCACATATGGCTTGAGATCTACTAACCCCTCTTGTGTTTACAGTTGCATCAGAAAGTATTTTTTCTTCAAGTGGCAGAGTTTTAACCGACTACATGAATCACTTGAAGCCAGATTCATCAAGGATCATGTGCACAAAAGATTGGATGAAAGCTGAAGACAAGACTCAAGGAATAGTAGTGGACAACTCAACAAGTGGAAACAACTCACCTGAAGATCAACAAGCTGAGTAGCGAACTTAGGCCGATGAAATCCTAGGTTTAAGTTAAGTAGAGGTGCATGACAGTAGTCCAATGCCATCTCTTCAATCCAATTCTAGGTTATCTCGAACTCTAGATTATCCTCTTAAACGTGTAATTCAATAAATTTGTATGATTTTTTTAGCTTATATTACATATATTTTTATGTAATTTGATTATAGTAAAAACTTATTCTAAGTTGAAATGAATAATATATAAAATTTTATTTCATGTTCTACATTTATCCTTTTTTTTAGTTTTAAAAAAATTATTTAAAAAAAAATACTTGGCCAACCTGGTCCGGCTTGGGTCATACTAGATCCGTAAGGGTCGATTCGGGTTGAGGTTTTGGAACTTAAACCGGCCCGGACCAGCTGGGTTTTGACACAACCTAGCCCGGGCCTACCCCTTACCTAGGCAAACTCGCCGGGTTGGGGCCCAGCCTGGCTCGGCCGACCCGAATGCCAACCTTAGGGAGGTGACGTATCTCAAAGTATAATCTTACTATTTGTTCCTCCAAATTTGTCCATTTTAGACCTATTAGTTCATGTAGGTGGTGTCTGAAATCAAGCTTTACAATGTGGATTCGTTGAACATAATTCCTATTATTATTCTTAAATGTTTTCCCGTATAATTGTGATGCTGACTGTACACATAACATCGAATATAACTGTAACCCCCGCTTCTGTTGTACGGATTTCTATTTGTATTTCTTATCTCTTCTTCATTTTCTGGTATTTCAAATTATCAGTACAATGAGTGACCTTCAAGTAGTTGGAGGAATCAAGAAGCTCAACAACAAAAACTACAACACGTGGGCAACATGTATAGAGTCTTACCTACAAGGTCAGGACCTTTGGGAGGTTGTCGGTGGTGGTGAAGCTACACAACCGGCGGTAGAAGATGCCAATGGCATCTTGCGAAAGTGGGAGATTAAAGCAGGCAAAGAAATGCTTGCTTTAAAGACAATAATTGAAGAAGAAATGTTGGAGCACATCCGGGATGCCAAAACACCAAAGAATGAACCTGGAAGAATGATGCAAGACTACAATTTCTCGAGAATGAGCTGTTGTCGATGGTGCAACACAACATGAAAATTGCCCAGTACTTTCACTAGGTGAAGTCGATATGCTGCGAAATTTCTGAGTTAGATCCGACGGCTCCTATTGGGGAAACCAGGATAAAGAGAATAATTATCCATGGTTTGAGACCCAAATATCGAGGGTTCGTTGCCACTGTACAGGATGGCTAACACAACTATCGCTTGTTGAGTTTAAAATTTTCCTTGCGGTTCAGGAAGCTATGGCTAATAAAATTGGAGGAGTCTCGCTAAAGGGTGAGGAGGAAATGCTCTACACCAACAAAAGCAAGGGCAGTTTCAAGTGGCACATTGGTGGTGGATCTAAACAGGATGGTGAGAAGGAGAAAAGTTACCGAGGAAAGAGAAGGTGAAAAGTTACCAAGAAAAAGCTTATTGAAAGTAATACTGCTATTTCCGGATCTAAGGAGAATAGCAAAGATGGTTGGGATGCCAAAGCTTTATTTGCTACAGAGGAAGAAGAATTAGCTCTCACGGTAATAACACCAGAACAGATTGACTACAAGAATAACTGGATCATAGATTCGGGCTGCTCAAATCATATGACGGATGATAAACAGAAGCTACAAAACCTGTCTGAGTACAAAGGAGGTCATGTGGTGGTGACAGCCGACAACTCAAGGTTACCGATAGCTCACATTGGTAGGACTATAGTTACGCCCCGATATAATTCTAACTATGTGCCACTTCAAGATGTTTACCATATCCCAGGAATGAAGAAAAATTTGCTATCTGTGGCTCAATTGACATCATCAGGCCATTATGTCTTGTTCGGTACCCAATATGTGAAGGTGTACCGTAACCTCAAAACCTCGGAAACACCGACAATGGAGGGGTAACGATTGGAGTCAATCTATGTGATGTCAGCAGAATATGCATATGTAGACAGAATAAGAAAAAAAATGAGATTATGGCACTTGCGGTTAGGTCACGTTAGCTATTCCAAGCTAAGTGTGATGGTAAAAAAGTCGATGCTTAAGGGGCTTCCTCAACTAGACATGCGAACAGGCATGGTCTGTGCGGGATGCCAGTATGGTAAAGCACATCAATTGCCATACGAGGAATCAAAGTTTAAAGTGAAGGAACCGTTAGAGTTTGTTCACTCGGATGTATTCGGGTCCGTTAAGCAACCATCAATTAACGGTATGTGGTACATGGTGACATTCATTGATGACTTCTCAAGGTATGTGTGGGTTTTCTTTATGAAAGATAAATCTGACACATTCTCAAAGTTTAAAGAGTTCAGAGAGTCAGCTGAAGGAGAAGTGGGAAAGAAGATTCGTTGCTTTCGCACAGACAACGAGGGAGAATATAGCTCGAGCGAGTTCTATATATATCTAAGGGAATGCCGAATATGTCATCAGTACACTTGTGCCAACATGCCACAACAAAATGGAGTAGCAGAAAGAAAGAACCAACATGTAGCAGAAATTTGTCGGAGTATGCTGCATGAAAGAATGAACCTGGAAGGTTTTGGACTAAAGCAATGATGACTGCAACCTTTGTGATCAACAGACTTCCTCATCCGATGTTAGGGGTCATTTCACCTTTTGAGAAACTGTGGAACATGAAACCTACAGTTAGCTACTTTCGAGTAATTGGCTGTGTATGTTATGTATTTGTTCTTGATCATTTACGAAGCAAATTTGACAAGAAAGCGGATAGATGTATCTTTGTGGGATACGACAGCCAGAGAAAGGGGTGGAAATGTTGCGATCCAATGAGTGGTGTTAGAGGAAGCATCTTCTTGGTGGTCCTCAGAGAATGAGGTGTTGCCAGACTCCAGAGAATTTGGAGACAAACTCCAACAAAAGATGGGGGAGCATACTGTTAAAGTCTAACCAAGTTCAGATGAATCAGGAGATCCAAATGGCGATGATGTCGAACAAAGGGTGGCTCAGAATCCTTGGTAAACTGGCGTGTATCAACAACCAAATGAAGAAGGTGGGCCTAGTGAAACAGAAGAATCAACTCCACAATCTCAACTCCGAAGGTCAACAAGAACACGAAGGAAAAATTATTTGTGTTTTTATGCTATAATCTACAAGGTGTAGATAACTTAGAGTGTAGTAACATATTAGAAATATGATTAACAATACAATATCACCCACAATTACACAAAGTCAAACAACAGTCAATAACGTAGAATTTAACATTTCACTAAGTGTTTGATTCTAACTTTATTAATATTGTTTTGACTGTGTTAAATAGAGTGCATTAGAGATTATATTAAATGCAAACTTCTCTAAAATTATTAAAACATATTCACCACATCTATCAAATATGAACCATTTTGATAATTAGATTTTTAATTCATTAAAATAACAAGTGCTTCATCATATATATATATATATATATATATATATATATATATATATATATATATATATATATATATATATATATATATATATATATATATATATATATATATATATGACAAACCTTCAATATTCATCTACAAATATGATTAAATACTTATGACCAACCATTGTCTTATCTACTCACAAAACTACTGAGATAAAAAATATAAGAATATATTCACTAAAAAAATTGTGTAGAGACCATACTAAATGGTTTTCTAGTGATCGTAATCTAAGCGCAATCTCACATTTGTCATATTTAATGAAGTGTTATTTAGCAGAGTTATGAGTTTTAACAAGAGGAAGCAATTTAATATATTGTTCACATGTTATAATCTATCATGCCGTGTTCAAGGACTACACATGTAATATCCCGGATGGATATTACATTGTATAAATTATTATTTTATTATTATTTTGTTTTAATTTCAGAATTGAAATATTTTGGTGATTTTCACCCGGTTGTTCATAAACATTATCTGTACACATATACCAGTTTGTGCACATCCGTAGTATATCAAATTGGTACCGTGATCTTCCGAATTGATAATAAAATTTATTTTATTATTATTTTCAAAATTAAATTATTTTTATAACGGTTTATGCTAATATTTTCGGTATATACATATATATATACGTACCTTTGTATTGTACCAAATTAGTACCTTGTACAAATTATATAAGTGTGTATTTTTGGACAAAATACTTGTCTTTGTCATGACAAGTGGCTAAGTTGGGATTAGGAGGATTAAGTTAGGGTTTAGAATGCATAAGAGATTAAGAACTTCTTCTAGAAACTTGCACCATGCTTCCACCTCACCAATACACCATACCTCCACCTCATCCTCACACCTTACCTCCACCTCACCCTTGCCATCCCTTAGTACATGGGCCGGATAGTAACCCTAGGGGGTTTTGTGCAAAAATGTGTGTGCAATTTTACACTCTCCACCTTCTCCTCCACCTATAAATACCCCCTCCATTCACTCATGTCTCATTTTTACAAGACCAAAAAGAAAGAAAGGAAAAGAAAGAGAGAACAAAGACTAACTTGAGAGTTTTTATTTGTAGGTTTTCTTAGGAGTTCCTAGGAGCTAAGGGGAAGGAGAAGGGTAGCAAGCTAGTTCTTCCTACCTTGTGTAAAAGGTGGGGGCTTCTCCATTTTTCTTTTGTTGTTTGAGTTGTTGATTTTGTTTCTCCTTTTTCTTGTTTTCCTTGATTTGATTTCTTTTGTTCTTATGGGTTGGTTGTTCTCTTTGTGAGTTGTTTTTGGTGGGTTGTTGTTTTTGTTGTGTATGTTGTTGGTAATTTAACAACTTGGATTAAGAATAATGGTATGGATAAAAGGAAATAGAAATAAGTGGTAGTACTAAATAAACATAAAGATTGAACTTTGATGGTTGTACTTTGTTGTTCTTGTGTTATTATTGGACTAAGCATATGGTGATTTTGTATACACCCACTTTGGGGTGTAGGACTTGACATTGGACTCATACACATATGCATATGAACATTATATACATACCCATTTTGGGATGTAGAACTCAACAAGGACTTTGACATAAGCATATGAAGGTTGTGAAGTAGAATAATTACTACTCACTTGGGGTTGTAGACTATTAAAATAAGCCTTTCTTTTGTTATTACTCTCTACTTTGATAATTAACTAACCTTGTTAACTCTTAGTTAATAAAAAGTATACTTTGTTGTATGTAGGAACTAAGAGGTTAAAGAAAGGAATGTTGTATTATGTAGGCTTGTAATGTATAAAGAAAGTAGATTTTTTTGTAGTATAAGGTTGGATTGTTTTAGGAATTGTAATTCATAAAGATAAGAAGTCTTGTTTTAGCTAAGTAAAGATCATGCTTAAATTGTAGTAGATACCCATGGTTAGATTGTTGTAGGAAGTCCATGTTTTTAAAGCCTACCATGTTGTAGGAAAGCTATGTTTATGTTGCCTACCATGTTGTAGGAGAGCCAAGTTATATTGACTACCATGTCGTAAGAACCCATGTCTATGTTGTATTCATGCTAGAATTGTTATAGGTTGATGTTTATGTTATGTACCATGTTTAGATTGTTGCAACATTAAGGCTTGCTTTCATAAAGAGAGTAGTCTTTATAATAGCTAGAAAAGACCCATGCTTGAGTTTATCCATGCTTAAGTTAAAGTAATTATCCGTGCTTAGTTGTAGCAATTTCTATGTTTATGTTCTATCCATGCTAGATTGTGTAGGTTGGATATAGTAAGGAAACTCCTCATGCTAGATTGTAGTAGTAGATGTTCTACTTAAGTTGATTTCATGCTTAGATTGTTGTAGATCAACATATCCATGCTTAGATTGTTGTGGGACTTATGTTTAAATTACCTACCATGCTTAGGAATGTAGTAGATTCATGCTAAGTGTATATCCATGCTTAGATTGTTGTAGAATTAATGTTTAATCTACTTACCATGCTTAGGAATGTTGTAGACTCATGCTAAGTATCTATCCATGCTTAGATTGTTGTAGGATTTATATTTAATCTACCTACCATGCTTAGGAATGTTGTAGACTCATGCTAAGTATCTATCCATGCTTAGATTGTTGTAGGACTTATGTTTAAATTACCTACCATGCTTAGGAATGTTGTAGATTCATGCTAAGTGTATATCCATGCTTAGATTGTTGTAGGATTAATGTTTAATTATCTACCATGCTTAAATTGTTGTAGATAAAAGTTGAAGTTGAATACCATGCTTAGGAATGTTGTAGATCCATGCTATTTCATATACCATGCTTAGGAATGTGTAGGATTGATGTTTAAATTACCTACCATGCCTAAGATTGTTGTAGGAATGCTTAAGTAGTGTACCATGTTAAGATTGTTGTAGGTTCTTACCATGCTTAAGATTGTTGTAGAATGATGTTAAAGGTTGTATACCATGCTAATTATTGTAAGTTAAAGTAGTAAAGAAAATCATGCTTGTTGTATACCATGCTAAATTATTAGTACTAATGTTAAGTTGTAGCTATTAACCATGCTTAAAGTAGTAGACATTCATGGTTAAGTGTAGTAAGAATCCATGTTTAAGAAATAGTATACATTCATGCTTAAGTATGAGTAAAGTCCATGCTTAAAATAGTAGTAACCATTCTTGTATAAAGTAATGGTAGATATTCATGTTATAGTTGTAGTATTAACTATCACATTGTAGTTATAGTGTTAATAAAGAACTATCATGTTGTAGTTGTAGTGTTAATGAAGAACCTCCATGTTGTAGTTGTAGTGTAAATGAAGAACCTTCATGTTGTAGTTGTAGTATTAACTATTACATTGTAGTAAATTGTGTTAGTAAAGAACTAGCATGTTGTGGTCGTAGCATTATGAAGGACCAAACATGTTGTAGTTACAATATTGTATTGTGAAGTAGCTCTAGTTAATCCCCTAGACGGAATTCTATATTTGAGATTAGATAATTAGAGCCGTGCATGCTAGAATGGGGTATTCTAGCATTCTAGTTAAAAGAACCATGCTTGAATTGAATGTGGTAGTGAAAGATTGATAAGGAACCATGAACCCATGCATTTAGCTCCTAGGTGATTCTAGCTCAAACTTGAGAGAGAACCCAAGAATCTAGTTGCATGTAGTTCTAGTTCGTTTTGGGAAAAGAAACTATGGATTCTAGTCGTGTATTGAAATTGGACCATATCACGGGGACATTCCTCATCCTTATGGATAATAAGGGTTGGGAAGGTCACTAGTAATTGTTAGCTTGATAAAAGTTATGTCGCTTTGGGCTTCTCATTGGTAGAATGCCTGTTTTAGACTGTTAGTAGATTCTTCTGTTACTTCTAATTATAGAAGATCAAGTTGCTAGTAAGCACGTTTGGTTGCTTCTAGGTTTGATTATCTGTATGGTTGTTTTTGCATATGGTTGTGCTCGTACGTGGCTCGACTGGCCCGTATGTAGCTGTGGGTCTCATACATGGCTTATTTGGCTCGTATGTATGTTGTTATCACATACGCGGCTCGACTGGCCCGTATGTAGCTGTTGGTCTCATACTCGGCTTATTTGGCTCGTATGTGTGTTGTTATCTCATACGTGGCTCGACTAGCCCGTATGTAGCTGTTGGTCTCATACACGGCTTATTTGGCTGATATGTATGTTGTTGTCTCATACGAAGCTGCCTGACTCGTATGTAGTTGTTGGTTTCATACGTAGCTTGTTGGCTCGTATGTGTTCGGTTTACTCGTATATAGCTCATTAGCTAGTACACAGTTTTGTTGTGCTCGTCTAGGGTGATATTATTACCCTTGGGGCTATCGACCATCAAGAAATATGTTTTCTTACTCTTAAGGGACTGTGGATGAGTAACCCCTTGTGTACCGTCGGATCTTAACCGGTGTAGGTTGATCGCGGACCGGAGTATAGACAAAATCCAAGTTCAGGGTAGTGGCATGCAGGTACATTCGTATTGTTGGGGTCTTGGATCGATAGGCCATGAACCAGATCCTTAGGGATTCTGGTAAATCTAGGTTGAGCAGCCTAGTGGAGTTGTCTTACGAAGTCTAACTAAAGACTCAACATGTTGTGTAAGTTCTGTTGTCATCCCTCAGTTTGTTTAAAGTTAGTGACAATGTTAGGGTAGTAACTTATGGCTCTTACTACTTAACCTTTACCTTTCGCCAAAGGGAAGGAGTTGGTGTTAGGGGTGATTCCTTATGATCCGACCTGTCCTATATGCCTACATTAGGCAGTGTTATTGGGTTGTATCCTTCTTGTCAAAGGGATACAGTCTGTGCCTTCTCACGAGTTGGGAGCACGGGATACGTATCTCGTCTGTTAATTTCTGAAGTGCATTGATAAGCGGGAGCGATTCCTGTCGAAGCCAGGGGGATGGACCCTCCCCAAGAACTCCGTCTTAGCTTGTATCTAAGGGCGAGGGGCCATAGACTACGGTCTGGCTAGGGGGCGGCTGGGAGGCTTCGAGCTAACCTGATTTTGCGGTAACTCCAAGGATTTGTCAGATATTTGAGGAAGGTCTGGTATGCCTGGCGGAACTAGACCGTTGTAGGGCCACCTCCTCAGTCATGTCTAATCTTCATAAACAAGTTGAGTACAAGAATAGAACTCATAGCGCGGGTTCAAATCCCTATAATGAAGAGACGGCTTGAGATGGGCGCATGTAGTATGGGCTGCATGTTGCTTCGGAGACTTGCTGGCATTAGAATAGGAGCATCCTAGCTTTAGTCAATATTGCATTAGATTCTAGTCATAGCACTCACGAACACTTAAACTATACTGACACCTTTGCCATGTTTTTGTATGTTTGTTTTGGGAGATTCGCTGCTAAGTTATCAGCCTTAAAGTGTCAGTGAATACTGACATCCCCACTTCAATAGGTACTGGCTCGCAGAAGTGCAGGTGCAAGATTCAGGAGGACTCAAGGCAAGGAAAGCGATGAGTCGATGTCATTTAAGTTCTGCTGTAATATTTATGTTGATTATCTATTAGTTGAAAAGTACCCAAGTAGGAATTACCAAGGGTTGTTCTTCATTCATTATACTCTGATGTAATTTGTTGGAAGTTGTAATACTCGGGATTGTAAGGTATTATTGTAACACTGTTGTAATGTATTGCAGTTGTATAACATTCAGACTTGTAATACATTTTTGTGTTGAATAAAAAGTTTTAAATTTCCCTGTTTTTCTGTGTATTGTGACTAATTGAAGAAAAGATTCTGACTTATATCACGGTTTCCCAGTTACTGGAAATCGGGGCGTTACAACACAAATTAGAACTACCATTATCAACTGATTTGTTTGTTAAACTCAGCTTACACATGCCATTGACTATATAGGGACATTATAAGACAATAATAATAGGAATTAATACAAAATTATTTTAACACATTTCACAAAACAGTTTGTTTTCTCTCGTGATTCTAACAATGTAAAAAAGTGCTCAAACACTTTGTGCGAAGAGTTCTTTCCTTTACTCGTTCTTCATCATCTTCAAAATACTAAACGAGACAATGACCAATATGTCATAATTCAAGTTTGTGCATATAATACAATGAACGAGAAATAACAAAATGTAAATAATAGAGTCACATCATCCATTACGGGATACTCCCACATAAGTTGCAAACGTTTATCACAAAATTTATACATCAATTTTTAATAGAGAAGCAAATATACGATTTCATAAAAACTGCAAATGGAGGGTTAGCCACTATATACTTATACACACAGTATGATAAGGCACATTTAAGAACCCTAGACATGCTAGTTATAACACGAGATTAATTATGATCAAAATTCTCAAACATGTGATTACTTCCACAACATAACGGAGATCATTTAATCATAGTTGGTATAACTCATTCAACACATGAAAATAGTAATAGGATTATAGTAGATCATACTGACACTTCATGTTAGATGTGTTTTCTAAATTCGATGGAGAAGCATGCCATGTGCAGACTTGTTTATCCTTCAAGCAAACTTCAAATTTGAAAGGAACTCATAATCTCTAACATATGCAATTTGTAAGTAATTTTGAAATTCCTACAATCATCAAAATTGTTTAAAATTGGCCAATTAAATAAATTATTGACACTTAGATTTCAACAACATTTTAATTGGAGATTCAAATTTAAAGTAAAAACTATAATTTAACTTGTCAAGATACATATTCGATCTTTAGCACATAATCAAAATAACTATTCTAAATAAAAGTAAATAGTAGACTTATCTTTACAATTAATTTTCAATAGTCAACAACTAAATAAATAAACTATTGTACCAACTGTTTATAAATATTTGTTAGCACACAGCTAGATAATCAAACTCATAAACAAATAATGGTTAACAATGAATTAAACTGTAGCACTTAGCAACATATCAAAAGTATAATTCAAAACATGAACTTACAATAAATGTTTTGAACTTTTAGCACATAACAAAACATTTAACAAAGAATTTTAATATGAAGAAAATAAAGAACTTGTCTTCCTCTTTTAGGCCAATGATACAAAGCAGCAAACCAGCAAACCAATTAATTCAAATTTGGCCTAAAACAAAGCCCAATTGTTCCAACAAGGAAACCTGGTCCGGGTTTAGATCTAAGTGAAACCCAAAAATCCAAAGCACTCACCCATCCTTTCACCTTCAACTGGGTCATGTCAGGTCGGGTTGGTTGAGCACGGGTTTAGAAATATATCCAAAAACCAACCATCCCACATGTGCATCACGTGAGAAAAGGGGATTCACGAGTCTGATTCAACAACAACACCAGTAAGAGGATCTGATGTTGGGACCGAACACCAAACAGAGAATACCATACATACACGTGCTGTGCACGTGGGAAAAATTGGAGGAATAAAAAGGGCAAAAAAAAAATCTACCAACACGTGCGTTGCACGGGTTGGGTTAAGAACAAATTACACTAAGGCATTTTCCCATTATAGTAGTAGAGATAGGAGCATCCACTGTGTTCGTGCTATATTTGAGATATTTGGAAATTTAATTTTAGGTATTTGAAAATTCGCTTCCGCCACTATGTAAAAGCTATAATTTGTAAAAAAAAATAGTAAAATATATAGACGGAATAACATCCTCCGTCTACAAAAAAAAACAATATTTTTAATACCTAAAATGAATGGACGGAAGACGGAGTTCCGTTTGAGAAAGAAAAAAAAATCTCATACGGTAGAAGATCCTCCGACTGAGGTATTTATTATTATTTTTTTAAAAAAAAAATATACCCAGCCGGAAGATCTTCCGTCTGGGTTTTTATTAAAAAAAAAAAAAACCTCAACCAGAAGAAGAACTTCCGCCTGAGTGTTTTTTTTTTCTTTCATGTATGCAATCTGTCACTTTTCCCATCTTCAGGAATTCACTTTTTCCATTTAAAACAAATTAAAAAAAACAAAAAAATTAAATGTCCGTCTCTTTCATTTTTTTTATAAAAAAATTGACAGTGATGGAGGAACTTCTTCCATTTGGGATTTTTTTTATTTAAATAAACCAATTTGTGAGACGGAAGATCTTCCGTCTATAAAATTTTGAGCGGTCAAACTCTATAGATGGAAGATCTTCTTTCGTTTATTAGAATTTTTTATTATAAACAATTCGAAATTTTTAGGAGGATCATTTACCGTCTTCTATATTTTCCAAATGCTATTTCACTCTGCTATATATGGCAGAGTACTGTTCACGAGTCTGCTATAAAGTAGGTTTATAGCAAATGATGGTGGCGTGGAATTTCTTATATTTTCCATTTTTTAGGTAAATAGCAGACGATAGTGGATGCTCTAACAAACGTACCAGAACTGATCAGATTTGTGGGTCGGGTTGCGGGTCGGATTGATTTGGTTCCACATCCAAACTAAACATCAAGCAAACCAAAGAGAACATATCTGGATGGCAGTGTAGCGACTGCAACTGCGATAGTGGCGACGACGACGGTGAGATCCCGACGAATGGAGATCTCGACGATGGCAAAATTCAACAATCTGTCTTTTATTAATCTCACAATAAAATTTACAAAATAATATCTAAAGATTGTTGATAATTATGAGAATAAGAACAAATAAAAATTAGGGTTATGGTTTAATATCCCTATTTCTTGAGACATTATACCCTCACTATCAGAATTAGAATAATCCCAGACACTACCACAAGACCAGTATATATGGGATAAGACTGAGTTTAGGGTACTGGGATCTTGACCCACTCAGACTGGTCCAATAACTTATAGATAACACGTGCAAACACATGCTGCCTCATACAATATTATACACATTAATATTCTATTTGTATTCAGAAGATACCTATATATCCAACAAGGAGGAGAGAGGGTCTAAAATTAGCAATCGGGCCAGGTCAACTCGCGACACGCCCGCCATTGACCCAAACCCGTTTGACTCTGTCTGGGTTGGGTGAAACTTGGATTTATAATGGGGCCAAAAAGTTAGCGGAAAAACCCACTTGACCCGGCTCGTTTAACCCGTAGCCCGACATGACCCGAACCAAACCCGATTTGCAAGCCGCCAAGTTGCTAACGGTCGACCCGGAAGGCCAACCCGGGGGGTCAAACGTTTGACATGCACGGGTCAAACGAGCGGCATGTCAGGCCCGTGTTGTTGCCATTTTTTTTGTGTGTGTGGGGTGTGTGTGTGTGTGTGTTGGGGGGGGGGGGGGGGGGTTATAAAAACTCCCTACATTCACTCAATTTTCTTCACAAATTCACTCTACTCTCCATCTATCAACTTGTTTACTCTCTCAACTCTACTACTACTACTACTATCAATCTACTTCAACAAAGAAGTAACAAAGAAGTGAAGAAATTCGATCGTGTTGAATTTGTGTGCATCACTATTGTAGCTTTAAATATCTTTTTTAGTAAACTTGTTTGTTGTTTTTCCGCTAGTCTCTCAACCCTCCTATCGTTTTTTAGATTTTATTTTCACATACCATACTACTACCTCAACTCTCTCAACTTTTCTATATTGTTTTTTTTAAAAATACACTACTACTACACTAGAAATTATTTTTTCACATGCACTACTACTACACTACATTTATCATGTCACGATCACAAGTTAGCGGCCGTAGTCAAAGTGGACAAGAATCCACTAGTTCATCTCGTCGGTCACCAATAATTCCACAATTAGAGACCGAATAATATAGATTATGAAAATGTTCCTCAACAAGAATATGATCCCGACACACAACATGATGAATTTCTAGCTAGGGACACACAAACACATGACATCGAACACGCATAACCCACTTCTAGTAGAAAATATAGAGGTCAAACAAGCGAACTTCACAAATTTTATGACTTTATGTCAACCGAGGACAATCCAAGCATAGGACATAAAATGTCTAAAACATGTAACAAAAGTTACAAATGGAAGAATGATGAAGGGACGGGTACAATTAGTCGACACATTACAAATATACCACCCGAAATAGTATAAGATCAACTATCTCAACAAAAAGTCAACCCTAGGACCGGGCAAGTAGATAGTAATAGTTATGATTCCGAAATCGTTCATCGAGAAATAGCCAAACTGGTTATTAAGGAAGAGTTACATTTTTCTTATTCTGAGAGTAGGAACCTAGAGGCCTTTAACCAAAATGCACTAAATCCACATTACAAAAGAATTATGTGAAATGCATCTAAAGCCAATTATTTTAAACTTTATTCTGAAATGATAGATTATTTAATTGCACTTTTGTATTCTTTAACTTGTAGAGTATCATCAATGACCGATTGTTGGAAATGTTGTAACATAATTTCGACGATGGACATAACTTGTCATGTATCAATAGTGACTGCCTCAGTCAAAAGAGAATCACATCACTTGTCGGTACCCTCATAGTGGTATAGTTATCGCAACATGTATTTTAAAAATTTGTAAGTTATTCATATTCGTGATAATTTTTTTCAATTAGTTTTGATAATGCCACCAACAATGCTAGTTCAATCACTACATTACAACAACAGTTAGCTCCTCCATGTCTTAAATTTTTTTATGTTAGATGTGCATGTCATATTCTTAACTTATGTGTACAATATGCTTTAAAAGTAGCCGATCCATTTGTGAATACAATTAAAAATTGTGTAAATTTCATCGCTTTGGGTGGTACTATGCTTCAACAATTCACAGAATGGTTTAATCTTAAAGGAGTACATTTAAAAAATTCACTAGAGATATTAAACACTGATGGAATTCTACTTTCAGCTTATTAAAAGTTGTTACTCAATATATAGCGGTTATAAATGATTTTTTGTATTGTAAAAATATGGAAGATTTTCATATGGCTCCCAATTCTTGGTTTTTTGCCGAAATTTTGTTAAAATTTTTGCAACCTTTTAATATTGTAACTTTGAAAATTTTAAAATCCTATGATTCAACTTCAATAGTAATTTTATTTCAATAATTACTGTGATGCAAACTTTTCAATATATGATTTTGGATCCTTACATTGGCCATATTGTTATTCCCCTTTATGATAAATTTTTGAAATATATTAATTATCCTCCTATGTTGTATTGTATTGCTATTGTAATGGATTCTCGTATCAGATTAGCGGGTAAGAATAGTTTGATTGAAATATTTTTTACTTGGAGAAGACTCTCAACATGAATGTAATGATTATTTAGCTACATTTGAGTTGACGTTGAATAACTTGTATAGTTTTTATGATAGAACTTATGCATCTAGTGGCACAACACGACAAACTAGTATATCATCATCATCATCATCTTTTTCTTCTAGAAGTAAGGGTAAGATTACATTAGAAGATATCCCTACTAATTTACTTGCTCATATTCAATCTAAAAAACCAAGGACCAATGCACCAAATTAATTAAATGGTATAATTCACAAGATAGTGAGAATTCTAGTTCTAAGATTGAAATGTTACAATAGTGAAAAGAACATGAAACTCTTTTTCCAATCTTTCACATATGGCTTGAGATCTACTAACCCCTCTTG